>CM023451.1:156896018-157223823 GCA_013339765.2 Haemaphysalis longicornis
GCTCACGTTCATCAGGTTCTCCCGTCTGTATAGATAATTTTTTTTTCCTTCAGAACCCCGGACTTGGGGATCTTTTTCTTTGTTTTTGTGTGTCAGTAAAGCTTACCAACAACAAGAACGGCCGGCAGGGGGATAAAAGGAGAAAGACAGTGCACAATATTAATGATAGAAGGAAACACTTCCCCGGTACACTACACAGCTTGTTTTTTTGCGTTGCAGATGCTCCCCGGTGTGTTTCGGAGACAAGAATCGGTATTCAGAAGTATGAGAAAGAAACAAAAACAGTTCATCGGAAAGCTCGGCGTGAAGTCGTTGCACATCAACTTTCCTGTAAACCTGCGATATGAATTTCCGGAGGGCATACATTGTTGCTGAAAATAAGGTAGTGGAACTGTATCGTATATAATATTGTACAGTGAAATCTCCTTAAACTGTACCTCACGGGAGGCGTAGAAAGTACGCAGTAACTGGCAGTACGGTTTGTCAGAATGCATTAGGTAAAAGGGAAACCGTGCCGGGGATTCGGCTTAACAACGTATAAAAAGAAACTACGGCTTATGCGGTTACGGTTTAACTAGGTTGCACTGCATATAAAAAAATCCCGGGCCATCTGCACTAACCTGAAACCAAAGGAGGGGCAAAAATGCAGTGTATAAATTTATTCAAACATTGTAAGTCTCCCTTTTTCCAAACATCCTGCGCCGATTGGGGCCGGAGAAGCGGTGGTGGGAGGCGCAAAGGCGCATTTGCTCAGGCAGCGGCGCCCTCTTTTATGTTGAATTTATTGAACCGGATTTTAAGAAATAAATGAGAGACATACTGGCTTTTAGTTGTCTTCGGGTCACACGCCACCAAAAGCTAAGAAGTGTGCTTTACAAAAGAAAACCTAGCGTTTTCTTTTGTAACTGAACTGAAGTGATGTGATACAACACTTTGGAGTGGCTTTACCTTACATACGATTACCGGGAATAGTAATGCCTTCTGCCAAAATCGACAGCCCCGAAGGACTGGAATTTGTTCTGGTCTTGCATTTTCGCTGCTGTCGGTTATTAGACTCTGACTGTTCCATTTCTTCGAAATATTGCTTGAGGCAGAAGCTGACGCCTAGCTCCGACTCTTCGCGCGTTCCGCACAGGAACGGCGTCGCAGGAATGGGGCGACGCTGGCAATGTTTCTTTAGGGGCGGTATCAAAAACTATACTTTAAATCACACCTTCAGCTAGTTTACGCGATTTTAAGTCTTTTATTGTGATAAAAAGTTGCGCGTACGCAAAATCTGGTGCGGACAACCATCAACAGTCAACCGCGCGCAAAGAAACAGCAGGGAGAGCGAGCCCTAGTGAAGCAGACGAAAAATGCGAGGATTCCTAAGCCGACGTCACGGAGGTGCTCTTCGCAGTGCAGCCCGTGTTTGCGCTCACCGCCAATAATTAATATTGAACGCACTATCATTCACATCTGAGACTTTCCGTTCTGCTGTATAGTCACCACCATAGTCACCAAGGCTTCGCCCAATGACTTTCCTTGACAACATTCTCATTTTTAACGTGACATCGTCACTGACAAAGTGAACCAAAAGGAAGCGAAGCAAATTATATAAAAAATTCAGCCACCTTAGCAATTGAGATGCGAAGGCTAAGAAAACAGTGGTGCTGGTGGTCTTCACCAGCCTCAACTTGGAATTGCTTACGTCTGCCCCTTTCTGAAGGAAAAAAAAGATTCCGATGCGAAGCACTCCCTTTATGTAAATGAGTTAAATCAAAGTCCCACAATTCACCCTCCGTAAAGTGAAGATCCAAATGCCGAAGTCCGAAGCCAAAGAACGAAGTCAAAGTCCACTTCAACTCAACCAAGGTCCAAAATTAACGCCCCTCTACATACCCAACGGAAATTTTGAGCCTCTCGAATGCGGCGACAGCCCAGTCGGATAGACGCCAATTTCACAGCGCGAAGGACCCACGTTTTATTTTGGCCACGGGAAGCGTTTTGTTTTTCTTGAGGCGCGCATCTCGCCACTTCCCGACACACCACTTTGTCTGGAATTCCCCCACCTCTCCTTATCGCTGAAAGAACATTTCTCTTAACGTTCGACAATGCCAGAACTCAAGGTTAAACTGCCACGTTGTTAAAAATAAGTGCGTGTTGATGTTTCTAGTTTGTACTCGTTTCGTGGTGGTCTAGCTTTGCAGGCAGCCAGCCATTACAAAATCGATGCAACGGAGCTAGCTGAAGAGGCAGCGAAAGAGGTATAAAGAGAGCGTAGGCGATGCACTGCGTGGGTTGGCCATTGTTGTAGGGATGCGCCCCCGTATCAGTCTTTCGACGACCTCTTTCCGTCGTATCCGCTCTTTTTCAGTGCGGAGGCACTGCTCCACACCGTGTTTTAAGGAACGGAATCCTTTCGGAGAAAAACGTAACCAAAGCTAAAAAAAAGCTCTTTTTTGGGTGCTTTTACATTGATTTGTGTCATTGGAACTCCCCGAACTAACACATACACACGGATGTGAATAAGAAAAAAATCTAGGGAGGCTTGAACAGAGGCGAAAAATCAAAAGAGGCTCTGCCGTTTCTGTTTTTTGTCTCTCAAACAAGAAACGAGGGTACGGTTGGTGCACTCAGTTTGGACGCCTTGCGCAGGGTTTAGTGGCGTAAGTGGGCGCAGCAGGGCTCTCGCTGATCGAAGTGGACACTGGCGTCTAGCAAAACTAATAGGCTTGGTTTTAGACCTCAAGCTGGAACAGACGGCACAAAGAAAAGATTGTTGACTGGGTTCACTCGCCTCACCGGTAATGGTCTAACACAAGAGATGGGAGTACATCCTCCTCCACAGTGCTGGAAATCTCTTGTTTTTGTACAAGTCATCAGTGCGTAAAAAAGGAGCAAAAAACGTTCCCAAGACACACCACCGGTTAGCAACAATGTTTAACTCGCAGAATTTTTTCTTTCTTGAGAGCTCGTCTGAAAATTCGATATTGCTGTGGAATGTACGAAACATGCTGAAGTAGCTCAGCTCGTAGGAACACACACCCTCTGCAATTTAGCGCTTGGTCGCTAGTAATATTTCAGTCCTCCAGGGCTATTTTCCTTTTTACAGCGCTACAGAACACAAAACTCCAGGGTGTGCAAGAGACAGGAAGACAGGGAGCGGAAGCGTGTCGTGGTTGGCCTTTATTCTGCCCTTTCAAATTTCTTATTGTTGTTACCTAATATAGCAGCTTCAGTACCTTTTTTAAGATTCTTTTCATCTTGCCCTTACTGTGTACTGTGATCCAGGCACCGCCTAAGGGCTGGACAGTGAGGCCATTACGGTGTTTCTGTCTCTTAGCGGGGGGCGTAGGTGTTTGCCTTTCCCTAAATTTGCACTTCGTGTTTTCGGACTCTGCTGTTTGTATGACCGTCAATTTGTACCGCTTAGAGAGCACACTTCCGCAATGTGTGCTTGTTATTTCCATGTACGTCACATGGCAGTGTAAACATTTGTTGAGTGCTTGTAGGCTTGACGTGTGACGCAATATGTGGTGTGTCGGAAGGGCTCGTCCTTTTACCTGCCTTATTAGGGGAGCTGCGGTTTCGGTCGTATTTTACTCGGCAAAAGCAGCGTGGTCCCAGCTCTTCGCGGCTGCTTAAATATTTTTCTTCGGCATTTTCTCTCCCCTGGTTTGTGTCACAGCTTTCGGGTTGTGGGATGTATTCAAGCGACAAAGCGTTTATAGCATTTCTCGTTATAGATAATCGGTTCCATCACTTCATTTGATTCCTTGATTTGATTATAATCCGTGTTTGTCTTGAGCTTTCTTAATATTTATCTGTACATTTGGTGAAGTGTGGCTGGTGCATGCGGCAAAAAAAACTCATTGAGTGAGCCTCATAGATGGCTCACTGTACATTTTGATATGAAGTTTTTCCACGTCTTCGCGTTATTTTTTTGACATAATGATCTTGCCTATCCCGCGATTGCCCCCAAATGGGCAGCGTGAGTAATTTTCGGTCTGTTCATCTAATCCTCAGGTAAAGTATTTAGCTTTTCCGCTTACCTCGCCACAGGAGGCAGTGTCGATGCTGGCAAGATGTTTTTTAATTCCTCCTCCTTGAAATTTCTTTTTATCAGCACAAAATTACGGAAGATTTCCTCCATTCTTGCCCTGCTGGAAGGTCTATATGGGGCTGCGGAATATTTTAGTAAAGAACCTCGAGTAAAGCCGTTTTGCAGCCTCCCTTGGATGTGGGATATTGTTCGGATGGTTCCTCAATGTTTATTTTCTGGCAGCCTTTCCTTTTAGCATATATACGACAATGTTTTCGTTTAACTTAAAGTTAGGTTATAGGTGTAACTTTATTGATGCCTGCGAAATGACAGTTTAATTTCTCGTCGAATTTTTATTACATGCGATTATTTCGCCTGCCTTACTAATCCATCAAAATGTTTTTTTTTTCGATTTTTTTCGTCAATTTCTAGAAACTGACTTCTTAAATACCCCTGCTCCTAGTAAGTTCTCCTCATATGGTTTTATTTCACACTGCTTTGGTTTGCTGATATCTAGCGTAATTACAGTGGGACCCCGCTATACGTCCTCGGGTTTTACTACAGCCCAAGCTTTACGGCAATCTAGTCGAGTCCGGGCGAAGTACCCGTGGAAAAAAAGCATTAAGAATCTAGGTTATCCGACGCAATTCCATGCCTTACCCGCATTATGCGACGACGCACGCCAAGGGTGGGGCCGACCGGCGGACCAAATATTAGCTCCATCGGTCTGTTCCGCAGACCTTGAGCCCGCTCAGTCAGTTCTCTCTGACACAGCTTTCTTAATCGTTTAATATTTCCTTTCTCTTCCCACCAACAGCCGCCCGCTTCTCTGCACAAGCCCTTTCCCCGTCTCCTCGCTGGCAACTCTTCTTGACCTGCTGCGCAGCGGTTGGAGGGGCAGTGTGCAGTTTCTTCCTCTCAGCAGTAAATCGCCAACGAAGTTACGTTGACAGTCTTAGCCTTGCACATGTGCTTGTCGTGGTCTCGTGTGCCGTGACTAGCCCTATCTGGCGGGAATCGCGGCAGTGGGCTGGAGCACTTCTGTGATGATTTGGCCTTCCGAGCACTGCCAAGCATTAGTTGGTAGTTTACATTGAAGTTTCTTGAAACTACTTCGCTCAAAACTGTATTTATAGGCGTAACTACTGTTGGGCGGAAGTAGCGAGACCGGTATTATACGACGATTTTCACGCTCCCGAGAAAGTCGTTTAATCGACGTTTTACTGCACTACTGTAAAGGAAATGCTCACGGATTCAAAGAACTGCCTCAGTAATCTTGTTAAACCGCGTGTTTCTCGTCGCTTAAGCGGACACCCAGTTCCCTAATATTTTAATTTTTTTCAGGAGTGTCGTTGAGCATTTTTTTAAATTATTTTCTTCGTTCAGGTTATTCTACTCAGTTTACACCTAAAAGTACAGTCTACTTGAAGTCCAACCACTGTAATACTGCTTAGAGGTTCCATTGTTATGTGCCGTCGATCTATAGCATTTATAAGACGCTAATTTTTTTCCGCTTATGCACTAGCGATCCCAGCAATGCGTAATATAAGCGAACGAGGGAGACATATACTTTAAGAACGCACCTTTTTTTATTTTTAGAGGAAGGGCAGGCAGGCAAGAATCTACATCAGTCGCTGGGTAAGGCATTTAGATGAAAGGTAAAAACACTTGGTGAAATGATTGATTTGTAGAAAATTGCTGCCGTATTCTGTAAATTGGAGAATTGTTGTACGCTACAGAATACGACCTTTCTTTCAGGTCTTAGTTTTAAAGACCGCACTTATAAAGCTACAACCAATATTTTAATGAAGTCAACATAATTTGAAATTTAAGTTCTTTTCGAACGCACACACGCGCTCGCAGATGCTACAGCCCCCGTGTCCAATCCAACAACTCACAAACGCGTGTGTTAAATTTCCGCTCATATTTTCTATTTGGTAAGTTCACCCAAAGATAGCGGGAGCGCCAAATCGGCGGAGTTAAAAGCGTGCACGCAGGCATCTTTCTCTGGTATGTGCACCTAATGCTTCGAGAACAAAACCAAGGGGGACACAGCACAGCACTGGGGCCACAGACTACAACTCCCCCTCTACCAGACATATCTCCAGAGAAAGGTAACACTGAACTTTCACTTCCGCCTACCATGGTTGCCGGAAGTGAGTGTTAAGTACTTCCTTTGCATATTGCACTAAACTGATACTTCCTAGACGAAGCCCAAAATAAGCGGGCAACCATTGGGGAATTCAACTGCGCAAGTGTCCCGGCAGTAACAAGAAATCTATACCTTACCCTTCATATTGTTTTGACAAAGCTTCTTTCCGTCCTGATTTTTTATCCTTGCGTGATGACGCAGGCAAAAGTACCGCCGCAGTAGTAAATCCATACACACGCTCACTCGCATACGCAGAGACAGCGGATGCCTCGCGTGACGTCGTCGTCAACACAATCGAACTCAAGCGACCATCACAGGCTGACCCTCAAGGCCATCGAAAGGCGCCATTGGGGATCCTGGCCTAGTTAACAGGCCTCGCGAGCTGCCTTTCTAATCAACACCTTCTACGTGCGTCCTTGAAGGCTTTATTGGAGATCGTGGCCGACAGACCGATTGCAAATGAACGGCTTTGTTGAATTTGAGCAACCCCCTGGCTATTAGATGATGTTTTCTGAGAAGCTTAGGGCATCTTAACCAAGATAGTGTTGAACTCGCTCGTCTATCGAGCAGCCGACCTCAGCTGTCCAGAATGGGACGGGCGCGTGTAATCCCTGCCGGCAGCGCCTCCCTCTCCAACTTCATCGGCAGCTCTGCGCTGATCCTGTTCCCCAGCTCGCCACGCGTGGCCGGGCGATCATAGATCGGTCTTCACATTGACTCACATTCGATCACGGCTGCAGTAATGAAGTCACGCCACGCAGAAAAGGATTCGACACGAGGTTACATCGCGGGCACAGGCAGCCACCCATATTCACGCAGCATTGCCGTGACGGCGGCCGAGACTCAATCTGAGCCCGCCCCCTGAGGCCTTGAACGCATGTTTGTTGCGGGGCAAAGCTGCCGTCATCGTCTTTGATTCGCTCACAGCTTCGCATATTAGGACCACCGTTAGCATTAATATAAAGCTGAAAGACTTTCGGCGACATTACTTTGTTTTGTCCTTCTTTATTAAGTTTCCCCTACCGAGTATCGGTCTTTTGTTTGACGTACCGTGCACCGCCTATCGATCCAATCTGTGGCAAGACCGCAAGGGGTGCGGCCGCACAAGCAATAATTTATATTAAGTAAAACCACCGACGTACTCAAGAAGTAGCAATAAAAGGTACACTATGCCCACAGACAAGCCCCTACGTTGTTTGGCTAAATTAGTGTGGTATGCCACAAATGAAAAAAATAAGTTGGTTTTATTTTAGACCCGGTGCCTTCCCACGTAACACGTGTTTGTACAAAGTAAGTACGGGCAGCTACCGCCCTCCTTGTCTTTTTCTTTGTAAAGACACCTACATAATCGATGTCCAGTGATGTTTCATTCAGCTTCTACATATCCTATTTTGCCGCACAAAATTTAAAGCCTTGTTTTTTACGTACCTTAGACATTCCCACACTATTCGCAACACTTATTTAGGGCCTCTGTTTAATGGTTATTTGACTACAAGCTCGCACGATCCTGGTGGAATTGCGTGCTAGGAATGAATGCAAAGTTTTTCGATAACAGTGATGGCTGATTTACTTTACACATGACCGCAACATACAAAATGTAACAGCACATGCTTAAATTGGTACAGTGCGCACATGCGAAAAATATTTTAATGTTAATTTCTTGTAAAGCTGTACGGCGGCGGAATCGAGAGTATTTTCAAACCGCATAAATGGACGTCTTCTAGACGCACTAGACAAGTTTACACTGCTTCAAACCATTCAAGAGGGTACATTTGCATCAACACGAAATAGCCGGAAATACCCGAAGAGAGCTAATAAAGCTGGGGAAAGCACTGTTATAAGTTCTTGAGTGATCTGAGATTTGTAGACGAGAATGTCTCGTTGAGTGAGACTGCGAACACCTGCAAAAATTTGCTAAAAAGACCTTCAAACAGAAAGCATGGCCGTGGGGCTAAAATTAACATATATAGATCTAAAGAAATGAGCAATATGCATGCTGAAAGCGCCGTATTCGGCTTAGGAAACGACATGCTAGAAGAAGTAAAAGAATATAAACTTGGACGAGTGGTTAGTGGGACCCGAACCACCCGAGAGAAATCCGGTGACGGACAGGTCTGGGCTGGGGAGCACTCGGAAAACACTCCCAAATTATGAAAATGAACCTACCTCTATCACTCAAAAGAAACATATATAACAAGTGCATCCTGCTGATGATGACATACGGAGCTGAAACTTGGCACTTCGCCAAAGATTTCAAATACAAGATTAGATTGGCTTAGCAGGTCGTGGAACGAATGATGATAGAAGTAACACTTATAGACAGGAAACGAGCTTCCTGGATCAGGGACCAAACTCGAGTAGACGATTTCATAATTCAAGTAAAGCAAAAGCAATGGACTTGGGATGGCCATGTAGTCGGACGAACCGACGACCGCAGCACAATTAAGGTAACGGAGTGGATACCATAAGGTGGGTCTACAAGAAGGGAAACACGGTAGAGGAATGTTGAATTGGGTGAATTTGGTGGCCAACAGTGATCTCGAGAGGCACAGGACAGGAGTGATTGGGAGAGGCTTTTGTCCGGCAGTGGACCTGAGTCTGCTGTTGATGATGCTATATAATGATATGATGATTGATGATGATGATGAAGAGAAACCAAAAACCCTTCTGCGTACTTTTGAGATAAAGAGAGGTAACACGGAGGCGAGACGCAGACGCAAAAACGTTTGCTTGTGTCTTACTTCTAAGTTTTAAAGAATGTGTCCCTCTTAGCGAAGACTTGCCTTCGTCAGGGCAAGCCTTTTTGCCGAAACGTTGGCAACAATCGTGGTTTTTCTACTATTCTACCTTCTTCATTCGAGTTTCGAAGTTTTCTTTTCTTGTGTTCTCTACCATCTTCCAAGCGTTTTTCTCGCTCTCTCTCTCTCTCTTTATATATATATATATCATATATATATATATATATCTATATCTATAATATATATCTTACTCTTCTATATATATATCTATATATCTCTAATATCTATCTATCTCTATATATATATGTGTGTATATACATTTTATATATTTATATTTTACAGAGAAGCTGATACAATGGGCTGCTAGAAAATACCATAGAACAAGAAGAAGGAGTTTGGACAAACTAACGTTATTTACGTTTCGGCTTGACATAAGCATTCGTTAGAATACAACCTAAGTGCACGAGCAGAAGCTTATAAGGCCAAGGGCCAATCATAGCAAAGAGGTTACACGTGCTGCGTGGTAAATCGGAACTAGAACTGATAAATCTTTAGGAATGATGTGCAATGCACTATCATATCCAAACAGGCATTCTGAGTGACATGTCATTCATAGCTGCAGCAAGCTCAAAGCAAAACTAATTTTTATGCAGAGGGTGCAGTACAACAAAAGCAGCATGCAATAGCAGAGTGAGCGGAAGGACATTTCAACCCCTAAACCCCATACCAAAAAAGTGTCACTAATAAACAATGCAAGAAGGTGCCCAAGAAACTGATAGTGTAGTTTAGCAATGAAAATGTACAAGTAAAACTGCGGCAACGTGCGCATTCTCACACAGGAATGCCCATACACAAAGATATATAATAAAGATATGAAGGTTCAAACAGACGACTATGAGTGCACCAAAAAGGTAAGTGTCCTAATGGTATTCGTTTAAGCCTGATGCCATAGATTTGAATGTGTAAAAAAGAAGGGCTCTCTGACGCCTCTATCATGGTGGGAACGTAAACCGGATTCAAGGATTGTCACTTTAATTTTATGAAATGAGCGGCCAGCTACGTTTATATGCTTAGATAACGGCAGATTGTGAAGGGTCTTAAAGTGTTACTTGTAAATGATTATCTAGCGAATCACAAATGGGAAATGAGGGCCTCGTTGAATAAATTCCCTGCATTTCCCCGGGGAAGAATGTGAAGTGCGAATGCACGAGTTGAATTTGCGCGGTTCGGTAATGTTAGCGGAAGAGAAATCACACACCCACACGCCAACTACAGAAAGATAGATGCATTTATCCACAGAAACCTATTTGTGTTTCGTTGTACTTTGATTGCTAGAGCGATCTCAGCTGTGAAATTCGTGTCAGTACACCTTTAACCGGGTGCATTAGCCCTTCTCACAACCAGATTCTTGGCCAATCTCCCACGTGGGTTGTGCCATGTCAGCGGCCAGGTGCGCGGGCCCAGCTCCCCCCGTTGCCAAGGGAAACGAGGAGATTCCTAGCCAATCCCCCACGTGGGTATTTGTCCAGGTCAGCGGCCAGGCTGCGCCGCGCCCTTCCACGTGCGCGCACATTGCCGGTGGACGCAGGTTCAGGTCGCTTAAGAAGTGCATCACACTTAAAACAGAATAGGGTTGGCAGGTAAAGAATGCCTCGAGACCTAAGGGGAGAATGCGGTAGGTCATTGTAAACAGGTGAAGAATTTTGGAAGAAAGAAAGGGCGGGCCATGTTTAGGGGCGAAGCTCCTCTTGCTCGGGCCCTGTCCGTCCCTCGTTGCTGCTGTATACGGCAAGGCGCATTAATGATGATTGTGGCAGGATCCCCCTAGGGATTGGCCAACCAAAGATTGTCCGAAGAGGACAAAGTTCAACGCGTTCGTGCTACCCAACAAGGAGAAGAGGAAGACGAATGAGGTGAAGAGAGGTTGTCGTTCGTCGCCTGCCAGCTCAAGTCACGATACCGGGGGGGTACACGACACAAGGACGCTCTGCAGAAGGAGACGGCCAAGGTGGCTAAAAGTCACAAACCCAATTCGCCAACTTACCCATGGAGATTCTCATCGTCCAAAACAACCCCCACATAACCACCACAAACTTCGGACGTCGTCGACGGGCCTTGTCAACGGAGCGGTGGAACGCTTGACGTGTTCGAAGTCTTTATATGATGTGCGGCCGAATGTGTTTCATGGTTTTACCGCTAAGCATTTTTTGCTTCGATCATCGTTCACTTCGTGGAGATGGCGGAATTTGTTTCTGCACTTTCTTTCGGTTTTCTTCTAAAACATTTCACCTGCTTCAATGACCGGACCGCATTCTCCCCTTTGCCCCTCCGAGCACATATATATATATATATATATATATATATATATATATATATATATATATCTCTATATATATATATATAAGATATATATAGTAGATAATGAGAGGAGAGAGGGAGAGATGAGAGATGAGAGAGAGATGAGGAGAGAGAGAGCGATAGGCATTGAACCCGTGCCATCCCATGCGGAATGTTTTCGCGGCAGATTTGGAAAAGGAAGTAATTCTGGCGACACTAGCATTTCTAGGTTCTTTAATGGGTATCACTACTCACCAATACGGATATTTTGTGCGAACATGGTTCCCACACTGCCTGCACAAAGCTCGAAATTTGCCCCTGCGAAGTCATGAGGACCCGTATCGTCTGAAGAAACCTACGGTGCTGTTCCTTGACTATGAGCCGAGTTCGAAGCCAGGGCAAGGGTAGGTGTGATTACCGGTATACGTTGAGATATCGTGTATAGCAGCAGCACACGGGTGGAATATCGCTTTGCTTGGCGGCTCTCCATTTTCGGTTCGAAGGAACGAGATCATTGGCTTTTTCCTCTCGGGCGTCGGTGGATAGAGAGAAAAAAGCACAAACATAGCGCCCCCATAGAAAAGTCGTATCCAAGTCGGGACAAAGACGGAAGTACGACTAGCGGGGCGGCCCTGATTATCTGGTCCTCGTGCGCCGAGGCGTGCTCCAATACCGACGAGGTACAGCGTCGTCAGCGGCGAGAGACAACGATGTTAGGACGCTCCACTGGAGCGTTTCAAGCACGGTAGGCGACTCGTCATTGCGTATACTGGATATACGGTTGATTATCTTTCGTTATAGCACATACGTTTTTTTCGACGACTGTTTACTCCTGTAGATAAGGGCCGTACCGGGGGTCCATGTCTTGTTGGGTATAAATCCCCTGTTCAGTTCCTTGCTTCTATAACGGAAGCTATAGGCGGTTACTCATATAGCCTTAAACTTGTATGGGGCCATAATTACCCATTTGTTAATTTGCCCATCGTTAAGGCTTTCGTTCTTCAGTTTGACAAATAGTTTGTTAGCCGGAAGATATTTGTGCGTGCATTTTACCGCCCATTTACTTGACCAATCATTTACATTTTTAGATGAAATGACGCAAAAAGTCTATTATTGAAGCCATCTGAGAACACGCCCGCACTAATATACGTGCTTAAAACACATCTCGACTTGGTTGCGCTAAACACCATCGACAACTGGGGCTCTCAGCCTAATTGTAGTCCTATTGTGGTGGGTTTACAAATCTTTTATCTGGACTAGTTGGTGCGTGAGTTTGGGTTTAAAAAAAGTGCTTCAAAGGAAAACTCGAAATTTATTCAGTTAAGTATGGGGCAAATTCTGATGTAAATGACGGGAGGGAATGCAACTAGGAACTAAATTATGAATAAATAATATTTTCGTTCGGCATGCCTGACTTAAACAGTTTTTGGTGGGGTTGGAACGGCGACGAAATTATGAATGTTCCAAGCCGTAGGAACAAAAGTGCTTTATTTTTCCGAAGTGAGCGGGCCGTCCGTAAACTCGGTGAACTTGGTTGACTTACCTCTCCTAGGTCTCAGAACCCTCGCTTTCTACCGAATACCCCATTACCATATCAAGTGCCGTCATAGTCGATTTCTCCACCCTTCTCACTTGTTTAGCATATTTCAGAAAATTGCTCGCACATCAGCGCTCACAGGAGGGAAGTGTGATTTTAAAATGTACGTGCTGCCTCCACCCAAGCAGCATGTCGTCGTCTAGAACGAACGGTGTAAAGAAAAGGTGCCGATCCAGAAAGCGAGAAGACACTGTCCTCTGGCGACTCAACTCGTAGCCCTGAAGTACACGACGAAGAGAGGTAGACGAGGCAAGAGGCCGAAGAGGCCGGCAGGGCGGAAACCCGCGGGGCGCCTGATATGAGGCCCGGCGGACAGCTCCGAAAGCAGAGTCGGCGCAGTGCCACGGCCCTCAGGGATTACCATATTCAATATGCGTGCGGTCATCGCTAACTCGATAGAGGAACTGAGAGGTGGCGGCGGTCGCCGCGTACGTGCCTGAATAAGCGACGAACACAGAAAATGCTGCGGAGGGGGCAGGCGAATGAACACGCGCGCAAGCTAGCGTCGAAGGGTCGGCGCCGTAAATGACCTTCGTGTTTGAGCGCCATCCTCCGCTCATTGCGCGCCAGTGGCACCGGTTTGATTGCGTCTCGATCCTCTGGCGAGTAATTCCGGTGGTCGGCGGAGGTTTCAAGCGGAAGTGATTTGTGCTCTGTGGTCTGTCGATCCTCTCTTATTTTCTCTCTCTCCAGTGCTAAACGAGACGATTTCGATCTCACCTTTTCACGAGGTTAGCCTGCCGCTATTGACCTCTTTTGGGCGCCGCAAATCTGTGTTTCTCTTATTTTCGCCGTACCGGAGGGTGTACCTACTGACCCAATTTTGCCGACAAATTATCTATTGTAGTGACGTGCCTGCCTTCCCTGCTTTCGAATAATGATTGGGCCCATTATCGACATGCGTGTCAAAAAACTTGGTGTGCGTGCGTGCGGCCCCGCTAGCAGATGTCATTGAAACGCCGCCTCTCCTTCTGCTTGAAAGGTTTTGTCAGAGGCGAGCTGAAAACGAGCTGCTCCTGAAGAGAGCGATTCTTTTATGTGAGACACCCAAGTAAATAACGGCGAAGTTGCTAAAAGAAATTTGAACATACCAGAATTTTTGTTGTTTATGTTGTTACCTTAAAATAGTGGAAGAATACTTTTGACCAGAAAACGACGATGTAGACTTAAAAAAAACTATAACAAACCCACCTATATCTAATAGAAGGGCTACGCACTCTTCGAAACTTCGATATTTTAAAACGTAATGTTCTTTATTTCGTGAAAAAAAACCTAGTACAACATAGACAAATTTTACTTTCCCTTTGTCGTTATCAATGCATTCTGAGCTAAGCTAACCAGAAGCAATAAGGAGCTTGGTAAGCAGACCTATGTTTATTGGTAAAATCATTATTTACCCTAACCTCACCTAGTCTAAGCAATGCTTTGTCTGATTTGTGGGTTATAGTTAATCACCATTGATGAAGGTACCTGAAGTACCTGAGTAATCAGCGTACATCAATAATCAACGTCAAGTGCAGCGTGCACTTAGCGTTGATCAACCTGTACAGGAGAGTGAACTTATAATGGCTACCACTAGCTATAGATAAAAAAGGTTTACAGATATGAGCGACTTGCAAGTACAGCCCGCTAAGCATATTATTGAATTTAATTTCTCATTGCCTGGTACACACATTTAATGTTTACTTAGCATCAGGAGGTTTCCTCGTAACGTGCAGTGTGCAAAAAATACAGCTATATATTAAAAGGGGACCAAAATACCTTATTGAATTACCGCCCGATTTCTTTCCTTCCCATTTTTTTTCAAAGTATTCGAAAAACTGAATCTTAACCGACTGAATTCTTTCACAGAATGGTATATTTTAACGCCCGCCCAATATGGCTTCCGCAAACATAGGTCGACAGAATTGGTATTATTGGTACAGAAAGAATTCATACTTCAGAATTTCGAAGACAAAGACGTGTGGCTGGGCATCTTTCTTTATTTCACAAACGCATTCGACTTAATTAATCGTGACATACTTGTACTGAAATTATGGCATTACGGAATAAGAGGAACAGCCCTGTCACTGATATCATCTTACCTGCAACATCGGTAACAGTACGTGGAAATCAGTGGACGGCCAGCCACGGTAAAACAGATAACAGCAGGTGTCCCCCAAGGGAGTATTTTGGGCCCTTTTCTCTTTGTCTTGAACATTAAAGAAATCTCACATATTGATGACACTGCAACGTGCATCATATATGCAGATGACACCAGTTTGTCTTTTTGGGGTCACTCAGGAACATACGTATCTCTAAGATTTAAATTTAAGAAAATTTAGAAAAGGAACAACATTTAAAGAAATTCGGGGCTGTTGGAGACACATAGTGGGAGAGTTTACTTGTTAAACTCTCCCCCCTTTTCCTCCACAGCATACTACAGACTATTTACTAGAACTGTCCAAGAGGACGCTAAAGCTCCTGTTCCGCCCTACAGCGCCGCTTGTGAAACTTCCTTGAACGCGCGTCGCCCACACAGTGAATAAATAAACAAAACAATCAACCCAGGCTGTCAAAGATTTACTTCTACTGTAAACAACGTAAGATTCCACACCTGAAGTGTGGAATGCCGAGTGGCAATCATGTACCGTCCTTGTCATTTTATTGCCAAATGAGTGGTGTATGTTCGCGTTGCTTCGTCGACGGTTTCTTACGCAAATGGGATGACTCCACGATACGTGGCCGCTTCAACTCTCGGCTGCAGGTACTGGCGCCGAAAAAGGTGACTGTAGCGCCGAGCCTGACAAAATACAAATGCATTTCTGGGCCCCTGAGGGAGCAGAGGATGCAGATTTTTGTAACCCCTTACGCCATGCCACGTGCTTAGGCAGCTTGCCAAGTGATGTTGGGACAGCGTTTCGTCAATCGGGCCAGTGAAAACGAATGCAGGTACATAAGGTTATTGGTACTCCAAAAATATTTCAGGTGACGAAAAATATGATTCTTCCTAAAGGAAGAGGGTGTTGTGTTTTGACTCGTAGAAGGCAAATTGCATGGTCAAGAAATGCCTCTGGGCACAAATCAAATTGTCTTGTCGTACTCTAATCGCGTAGACAAGAAGCAGGACCGAATCTCTTCCACGCTCTTCACTCTTTATTTCGCGTCTGGAAGCACTGCGAAAGCTAGAGTTACCACCAGCACGGGGCGGGACTGCGTGATTCGCTCGTCGTAGCAGATAGTCCTTCCGTTTCTGTTTTGTTTTTGCGACTTTATTTTTAAAGTTGCCGTTGAATGCGTTCATTGCTCCAACTGAAGAAAAACCGGCCAACGGCCGGTACATGGCCTTAATGACGCATTTCTGGCGGTCGAAGAACGCCAAGACCATGAAAGACCAAAAAATCTTATGAATGAGCAAGTTTCCAATTTATGTGATGGGCATAAAGCAGTAATTTTTGGCTAAGGTATTTTGCGACCGCCAAATCTAAGTACTGGGCGTGTTTGGTGACTACGCTCTGCAAGCCTTCAAGGTTTCACAAAAAAACTTCAAAAACGTCTAGCAGGGTTCCTTTAAAGGTACTCTGCCCGGGGGATAATAACATGTTATCAAAACTTTCTTCCTTGCCTTATATGTTTACAAACGGGGGTAAAGCTACGGTCTCGCCAGCTGAGAGGAGCACGATTTGCTTCCGGCTGAAAATACCCCTTTCTTTTCGTGCGCCACAAGTATTTGCGAATTTAAGTGGTTCTAAATTTTTTGTAGGATATAGGGAAACAAAGAAGAATCATTTTAATACATTCAGCTGCGATCCGAAGGAGCGCTACTATTCTATGGTGTACATTTATCCAAGATCATCCACACGATGAAAGTTAATCTCAAGACCAATACGTACAATGGGAAATTTTTTGAAAGCCGAAGTGGCAGCAATGTAGTTATTACCACGGCGATATATGCTTGCCTGTTCGGAGTCAGGGGAAAAACCTATTTGGACATCTTTCATCTGTCGAACCAAACTATTAATCCAATAACATTAAAAGCCCCGGGGCATTAGCCAAAAATACGTTTTCCCACGTCCGTGTCCTTGAAATGCAAACAGAGAAATGGCCGACAGCGACCAAGGATCAAAATCAGCGAAAAAATTCGGCCATGTTCAATGCTTCATACCAGTTGTCACGAGCGAAAGCAAAGGCTATGCACACAGTGCTTTGTGAAAGTTTGCATTGGTTTGAGATTTTCCGAGCCTGTAGTCTAGCTATACTTACGGGATGACTGCATTCATCTTGTCGCTTGCGCTAAATGGGATCAAGAGAGCTGTATCCGAAGTTTCGTCCTCGTTTTGTGACGTTGTATCGCAGCGGTAAGGCTCCGAGTCAGCGAAACGATAATTAAGAAGACAGAAACGTGTTTTAGAAACATGTACTGTAGTTAGCCTACCGGAGTAATTTCAGCATGCTAATAACTGAAGTTGCAAATCCCGTTTACGGTAATAGCGAATAGCGAGCTCCGAAGGGCAAAGAAGGTGAAAACATTCACCCTGTATATGTGTGCCCCAATATTCTAAAGCAAGGGAAGAAGATCAAGTAAGATAAGGATACGAAGCAAAGGGATAATGACTCTGGCAATAGTAGTGAGAGGATAGAATCGCCGCCACTGGAGGCTTACAAGATTATTTGAACCGGCTGATTGTAAAAATAAAAAGCTGTTCCCGCTGAAAGCGCTATGTAGGCGTCACCGGGGTGACTGGCCAAGTGTTTAATTCATAGTTAACAGGAAGTAGAAAACGACAAAAAGCCAAAAGGACTGTATGGATGATAATAGGAGGGCACACTCCATCGTTGGTTCCCTACGCAATGCCCTGTCGAACGCAAGTTTTTTTTTAAACATGGCGCTTTTCTTTGTATCATAATAGAGTGCAAGCACAACCCCCCGCTCTCTCCCCCCCCCTATTCCATTTCACTTCCCACCCCTGAGCTGGTGGAAGAACCTAATGATCAGCAGAAATATGCACTTACTGATACTTTTGACCTCAAGACAGAAGGCTGCCCTTACGTCACATAAGTTCTTGAAGTAGGGAACCGTGAAAATTTCACCGGCTCAGTAAAACGTTTTTACAACTGCTACTTCCACCCCTTGGGAACAAAATCGGTAGTTTGATCATGCTAACCCCAAAAGTAGCAAAGCAGGTGTACCCTAACAACGCATATGCCTCGCTAAAAGGACAAAGATGTCTTCGTTCTCTTACTACCTCCAACTAGCTTGACCAACATGTATTTGGATCTGAGTTTTAGACTTGAACACTGTATGCTAGTTTGGTCTCGTTGTCTTAAGCATATGTGTGATACTTGACCTCGTGTTGCTACATATTTTGCTCCTGTGCATTTCCGGACTAGAGGAAAAAGTAAGCGTGGTGTAAGTTTGGTAAAGAAGGGCAGCAGGGAAGCATGTCGTGTGAGTCAGTGGAACACAGCCGTCCATCAAATTATGGTTTCGGAATCTGGACGAAGAAAAAACAGAAGAGACCGAGAGAGTAAACATTTAGTGAGCGTAAGTGCAAATGGCAGGGCACTTTCCCGTTGGAGGGAATCCTTTTTCCGGGACTACCCAGCCTGCGACCTGCCGTTCAGGCCCTCTTTACCAGTTCTTGCTGGTGTCCAAGACCCGGATCGGCCACACGAGCCATCCACTGCTCCAAAGATGGGAAGGGGATAGGGGGTAGGTTTGGAGTTTTGTTGGCACTCTCATACGTGGTGGTGCAGGGAGCCGGGCGTGAGACAGAAATTGCGAAGGGAGAGACACTGAGTGGGGTAGGAGTGTTGCAAGCTGGGCTAATTGGAAAGACATTCTTGGATGAAACCAGCGCGAACTTGAACAGAAACGACGGAAGTGGAACACAAGGACAGCCGCTGCTCTAACATTTAAAGTTTAATATAAAGAAGGGTGAATATAAACACTTAGCGCTTTCGTAAGTCTGTATCGTGTGTTCCGCCGTCCTTCGTATTCGTAATTTCAATTTAGCGCAGTGTTTTTACAAGAAATAATGTACCAACTAGCCCAGAAAGCAAGCTCTCATTGACTTAACACAAAGAATAAAAACACTGCGCATGAGCGAAACAAGTTTACAAAGGTCACGGTTATAAGGCACCTAGATATACACGGATATAGGTATAGAAGGGAAGGGGCTTGAGGCTGAATTGAGAGCTTGTTAAATATCATCATCAAGGAGCCTGAAGACGAAGTGCGAAGAAGTCTGATCCTTCGCTGGAGGCGCCTGCTACTTCTACTTCCTCATTAAACGTTCTTAGTTCCATGCCGTCACTGGTATCGCTAGTCTGACCCGGGCGACTCAACCAAACCTTTCTACGACGATGGTAAGACTACTCTCGTGCCTTGTGTTTTAAGGAGCAAAACATGCGCAATTAAGAGGGGACACTGGTCTTGAGGATATTTTTGTTATTTTTCAGTTGATGTGCTTGAGATTTGCACATTAAGTGCGTTTTAACATCCTGAGCGCAAATATGCGCGAGTGTTCATCTGTGTGGTGCAAATCAGATTAGTGCAACATGTTATGTCATTCCATTTCGGCAATTTTTTCCTTATTTGCCTATGAAACACTCTAATACTTTTTATCCCGTAACGGACGACAGGACCAGGACGACAGCCACAGATGCGATAGGACTACTAGTCGGCTCCGATTATTATTGGGTTTCTTACTGGTAGAACACATCAACTTGAAAGTACACTAATGGCAGTCGAAACAACTTTTGGTTGGGTAGTGCAAGGTCCTTCGTAGAAAAGTAAAATAAGGCTAACGCAAACCAATCAGTCATGGTTATGAAAGTTGAAGCTGCGGAAACAGAACTTCAATAAGACTCACAGAAGTTCTGGAGCCTGGAATCATTTGGCATCACAAACCCCAGTTGCAATACTAAGAAAGTGAAATGAGAAGAATTTGACAGGAAGATAGAGCAGCGAAGTGGTCGCTATCAAGTCAGCTTGCCGTGGAAGGAGAGCGTTAATCTGGAGACCAACAAGGAAAACGCCACGAAAAGCCTATTGCAACTGACGAAAAGGCTAAAGAAAAACGAAACCACGTCCTCCACTAACGGCGGAAAGGGTCAACAAATCGCCACCGTTTCAAGTGATGGGGCTTGACTACGCAGGTACGCCTTATGCGAGGTACAAAGACGAGATAATAAGGCAATACGTGGAAGTTTTCACCTGCGCTGTAAGGAGAGCAGTGCACTTCGAAGTCACCAACGACATGTACACGAGCAGTTTTTTGCAGGCATTCAGGCGCTTCACAGCCCGACGGGATATTCCTGACGTAATGTACTCGCACAACGCACGAACATTTAAAAGAGCTGAGAAGGAGATCAACAGAATGCTCGAAACTATCATGCAGGAACAAGTGAAGGATTACCGTAGTGTTCGAAACATGCAGTGGAAAACAAAAGCCGAGTGCGCCCCGTGGTGGGGAGGTTTTTATTAGCGCATAATTCGAAGCCTGAAGACGTCGATGAGAAAAATAATATCAAGAAAGAAATCTTCAGCGGAGGAGCTACGAACAGTTGTCGCTGAAGTTCAGGGAACTCTCAACAATCGTTCTTTGACTTTACGTGTATGGCGAGCCCAATGAGCTCATGGTACTAACGCCGGCAGACAATATCGGCGGACGGCAATAGCTACACGACGGCCAAGCGAAGACACAGAGTAGATGCTGAAGAGGAATGGAGAAGTCGATGCCGACTCGTAAGAGCTTGGTGGAATAGATGGCATCAAGTGTACATAAAAGAAATAGGAGCAAGTGTCAAGGCTAAGACACGCCACGCTAAACCGCTGTTCATATGGTGGTGTGGTGCTAATTGAAGAGTGGGGCCCAACGACGTTATGGAAAACGTTCCGAATTGAGAAAAGCTACCGTGGACGCGACGGAGTGACAAGGGCTTGCCTCCTTCGGACGGGAAACAAAGAACTTCTCAGAAGATAGGCGAATCACATCTATCCTTTGGAGGGCTGCTTCAAATGACCCGCCAAAGCGCAGCGCGATGCAAGTTAGCAGGGCGGGAGATTGCTAAATATCATCATCAAGGAGCTTGACGATGAAAAGCAAGAAGACTGATCCTTCGCTAGAGCGCGTGTTACTTCTACTTCTCCATTAGACGTTCTCTGTTCCATGTCGTCACTGGCATCGCTCGTCTGAGCAAATGGTGCTGTGAACAACGCAGACCATGCGTGCTGGTTGATTTGGATATACGGCTGCGTAGCTGCAATTTGTTGTTGGGCTACTTCCATGCTTGACATTCACGGCTTGAGCCCTAGAGATGCGTCGTGCGTGGTTATGAATGGGATGAATGTTTCGTAGTATCGGTAGAACTCGAATGTGCTGTCGAATCTGTAATGGAACACGTGTCTTGTTGTCTTGCATAGGTAGCGTGGCATATCCTAGCTGTATTAAAGTACTCCTTTCTGTGTAAATTACATCAGTCGTCCAAGCTGAGAAGTGCGGTGTGCTTCTTCTATCTCCTCCCAAGTATTATGTATTTCCAGTTGCATACAACTTTTCGTTGATGTCTGTGATGGTAGTCCTAACGTGGTCTTGTAAGATGTCGAATTATAGTATTCAATCTGGTATTCTCGCTTGTTTTGAAAGGGCAAGATAGGGCCTGCCGCATGTGACCCTGCTGATGAGCAGTGCTTGCATCATGCGTAGGGTATCCGACTCTAGCAAGCCAAACCCGATGTATGAGATGCATTAGCTGACGTAGAGTGCGGTTGAGAGGGGCAATCGTATGCAGTCCTGAGCCATTTTGGGGAATCACAAGGCTTAAAATACGCAGATGGGGCACGCTGGGAACTGGTTTGCCCTGTAATCTGAGCTCTGGTTCAGGATGCTTTTCTTCCCCTTAGTAGCTTTCCCAGAGCTTACAGTAAGCGGAGCTGATTTCTCTGGTGCGGTATGTAGGCCTCGGGCCCGAAGGTATTCATATGCCTTGTTGATGTCTAATTGCACGGGGTCTTGTTGCTCCCATATTAATCCCTTGGGGGTCCAAAGCGTCAAGTCGTCCGCGTAAATCAGATGCCGTAGATGCGGGATGTCATTGAGTATCCGAGGCAGATCTTTCATTGCTAAATTGAATAGGAGCGTTGATATCACCGAACCTTGTGGAGTGCCCTTTGGTACTGTTTTAAATGTTCTGGAACGGAGGTGCCCTATTCCGATGAGTTAACGTGCGTCCTGTCAGGAAAGCCGCAACATATTTATATAGCCTCTGTCCACAGTCAATAGATGCTAGTCTACGAAGAATGTCTTGGCGGTTGACATTATCAAATACACTTTGATATCCAATGATAGTATGCATCTTTTGTGTGAATTGGAAATCCTGTTTTTTAATTTTTTTAAGTTGCAGCAGGATATCTTGCGTGGACAGATGAGGGCGGAATCTATACCTATTTGATTTAAAATTCCCATTCTCTTCGATATGCGGGGAAAGGCGATTGTGTGCCATGTGTTCTAACAACCTCCCAAGACAAGATTGTATGGGAAATAAGTTGCAGATTTGCTGGGGCTAGTGGCTTACCGAATTCTAGTATCAAAGCAATTCCGGCGGGTTTTCACTGAGATAGAATCTTTCCCGCACTCCAATATTCGTTTATGTATTCTTATAGAGCCTCTAACGCCATGGTGTTCAAATTTCGTAGCACCTTATATCGAATCTTGTCCTTTCCTGGTGTAGTTTTCCGGGTGACGTTTTTGACCGCTGCTTTAATTTCATGTATGGTGAACTGAGCATCCGTTTTATGATTGGGGACGCCCATGTACGGTTCATGATGTAGTGGGGTCTTATCACTTGTGCCCTACCCACGGATTCTTTAATTCTTCTGCGAGATCTTCTTCTGTGCCTTGACAATTGTAAATGAGGCGTTTAAGGTTGATGCGAGGTGGATAATTTAGTTTCCTTGCTACCCATTAGGGAGGGAAGAAGATGCGACGTGCGACGAGTTCCAAGGGTATCTTGAGTGTCGTACAAAATTGAAGCCAATTTTCTTGACTGAGCTGTCTTGCCTAATCTGTGGCGTCCTGGGTGAGTTGAGCGATAGGGACATGGAGCTTCGATTTGTTCTGCGTTTCCTCTACCGGTTGTGAAACTGCACCGGGCTTCCCAAAGGTGCATAAGGTGAGCGTCGATGGCCGCACAGTCAAGCGTTAGTATTAATTCCTTAGTCTGTTTTTTTCCCAGAATCTGCTCCGTTCATTTTTCAATTTCTTCAATGCGACCTATTGGTTTTGTCCCTCTGAACTTCCGCTAATCAGTTATGCGGTCTGTTCCTATTTTCGTTGTTTGGCTGTGTTACGGGGTATCATCAGCTTGATAATATAATCATCACTGCCCAGCGTTTCGTCCAGGTTTTCCCAAATGGATTCTTTGACATCGTTTGACACCGAAAGTTAACGTCAAATCTGGCGCGATGTCTCTGGAGCCACTACTTTCAATTCTAGTAGGGACAATAATGACATTACACAATGTAGATCATTCATTCGGATAGCTTCGTACAGCTACTGCCCTTTTTTTGCTATTTCTTGGATATCCCTAGGTAGTATGGTGTGCGCAAAAGTATCCTACTAGTACAAGGGAATGACCTTTTGTACGTTGTTTTGCTGTTTTGATGGGGAATTCGATCTCACCGAGTGGTGCAGATGGAGGACTGTATATGTTGAGGATCAAGAGGCTTGCTCGAGTTTTCATGGTTGGGATGAGCTCGACGAGTATATAATCAAATGAGATCGGAAGGGAATGTGTCTGGGGTGTTTAGTTTGCCTGGATTAGGATAGCCAACTTTGCCTTGGAATCTTCAGTGTATGTTTGGTATTCTCTGAGCTGTACTTTATCTGTCTCCGTTTCTTAAAATGCAATGACAGTCGGTGTGCGTTGAGATGCAAAGAGTGATAATGAATATTCCTTGCTTCGATACGAGCGGCAATTCCACTGCCATATTGTATTTGGCTCAATCCGGGGGCAGTTTAGGGTTGCATCTGTGACTTCAGAGATACAATTATACACGCCTACATAGTAAAGAAGAGCGTAATGACAGTAGAAGCTGACAATAAAAAAACAAAACTAAGATAATCAGCAGCGGAGTGGCTTTCCACCACAAAAGACAGGTTCGCGAGGGCTTCTAAATTCGACAAGATTAATATTGGTAGAAGATTGGACTTTCAATAAAATAAATTTTGTGGCTGTAAAAGAGAATGAATACGATTCGTGTTTTGAATTTGGGAGAAAAATATCACCATAGACAGTAAGAAATGCAACGAAGGACACAGGCTGGGCACTGACCCGAGTAAGTAGAGAGTAGAACAAAGAAAGATGTACTGCAGCCCAGGGTTAACATCAGAAGAGGAGCCGGAAACGGAGGTGCGTATTCAATTTCCGGAGAGGAGCCGGCAGGCTCATTCCACTTGGAATTTTGTTCTCGAGAATATATTCCCATGTCCCCGACGTTGCCGTAACGGCAGGATGTCGTCCTTACGCTCGCACTTTGTTTACTTTGTGTCTCTCGCTGCAACGGTGGAGTACAAAAGAGCGCACGCTACATATCTAACTTTGCGTATCTAACTATGCGTATCTAATTTTGTAATGCGTTTTACTTTGTTCCGCGGGATCTTCGCGGGCGAAACAGCAAGATCCGCATGCACGGTGGCTCATTCCTTATGCACCGAGGTACGCGGACGACGTTACCTTCAAGCTTGTGCAACCGGCCTCCGAAGGGCTGGGTGAGAAGTTTCAGTCTCAAAGTGAATGTGCGTCCCGGTTTCTTTGAATGGTGAAACTTTGTGGATTGCTCATTTCCTGGCACTAAGTGCTAGCTGGCCTGAGTGTGTTTCTTTTTGCGTCCTCGTCTTCTTAGAATCCAAGGATGGCGCCTATTTAAATGCACACATATGGGAACGCGTTGAGGTTCGCGTCACAGACGTAATAATAAAAACATTTTTAAGTGAATTTGTCTCTATCGCGTTTTTCTTTCGGTTCCAAAGTATAAAGCAAGACATGAACGTTGAACGCCTGCCAAAATGCCCTGCCCCCGACGACCAGTGACCTGTAGGCACAACCACTGGTACGCATAACGAACATTGATGTAAATGTAGTTGCAGATATAGGACGCTGCTGGTAGAGTCGTCAAATTTAATACGGAAATCCAAATTAGCACCTAACCTAATTTTTAATGATTCAAAATACGATGTTCGCAATATAAAAAAAGAATTAGGAAAAGTTTAAATTTTTATTTATCGGAAATTTAGAGATTTTAGATGCGACGCATCTCTTTCACTCGCCTTGTCCCTCCGGCGTCGTCCGGCGTAGTCCGCATCCCTCCCCCATTATCCTCTCCGCGCCAGCTGCCGCTAGCGCCGCTCTCACCGCAGCGCCCATCTGCGTGTTAGCGCTCGCCGGCGCTCGCTCCGTCGCCGTGCCAGCTGTGCGTGGGTGCGGGTTAGCGCGCACCTTGCGCGCAGCTTGCGCTCGGTTAACACATGCGCATGCGCTGCTATGCGCTGCTCTCTCTCATTCCGCTGCATATAAACGCGGTAACTGCGCCGCTTCGCTCAGTCGTTCCCTGCCGCCGCTCCGCCGATGACATCCTCCCATCACACCGATGATTTGAATGGAGACTAACAGGCCTGCTATCGCGATGGTCGGCGCAACCGTACAAGCACCGGCCACCCGATAAAAATTACGCCATCTTCCCGCGTGGGAAGATGGAACCAGGGGTAAGATCGACGCATCGGGGGTTTCCCGTTGGCGGTTTCCCGTTATGGTAGCGTGTCCAATGGTGTGTGTTCATATGTTACGCCGCATGTTCAGCCCCGAAAAGTCCGCTGGGAAAAGTGGAAGGTGGGAAAATGCTAGGCCAAGCCCCTAAAGAAAAGTCTTAGAAAAGTGGCGAGGAGGCAAGAACCCCACTCACAGGTGTTAGGAGATGCGCGCCTTAAGAAAAAGATGGGGTTAGGCAGTTTCCAGAAATTGAACCCGCAACCTTGACGCCGTGAAGCCGGCAAAATAACCACTGTGCCATCCCAATGGCCCCAGGGATAAGGGATTAGCAGCGGCAGGGAACCATAACATGTGCAGCGAATTGAAAAGAAAAAAAAAATGCTTCCCGTTGCCGGAATAGAACCCGGGTCCCTCGGGTTACGAAAGCGGGGTCATCGCATGCGCTGTCATCGCATTCGGGGCGAACCGCATTTCTTTCGGGGCCAACCACATTGCCTAGGGAATTGGCATGAATCCTAACGCGGGCGTTGCTTTGAACATTGGCTGAGCCCGCTTTTCACCTTTTCTTTCTTTTAAGAAAGCGAATACTATGAAAAGCCAAGTTAAAGCTAGTGAAGACCACCAGCTCTAGCATTTTCTTCATCTTCGCATCTGAATTGTGAAGGTGGTCGAATTTTGTCCATACCTTCAATTGCTTCTTAAATCCCCCTGTTCTGCTGTGAACGTGACTCTCTGATAACGGCAATATGATAACGTATAAATATTCGTCACAAGTGTTCCCGAGTGTTTCGCTTTTTTATAAAAAGAAAAGCAGCGCAGAAGATTGCCTGAAAAACGCACTGATTTCGGTTGTGACGACGCGGCGCAGATCTTGGACTCGAAGCTTCGAGAAGACAATCAGCGAACAGAGGATCTGCTGTGCTCCATATTTCCGGCACGCGTGGCTCGGAACCCTTGCCTAGGACTACCCGTGGATACTGAGAAGTTTGAGCTAGTGTCGTGCCTCTTGTGGGACATTGTCGGCTTCACGGCGCTTTGCAGAAGTGAGAACGTCCAGCCCATGGACATTGTGCGGCTCCTCAACCGACTATATGTACAGTTTGACTCTCTAACAGGATTGCACAGCGTCTAGAAGGTAATGTCACGACTACATTGGCTCATAGATGACACTTCCCAGCGCCACCTGCCCACATACACCTTTTTGATATAATGGAAATTCAACGTAAACATTGCGAATTATTAAATCAGCACTAGCTTGCATACCACTTGTTCTTTTAAATATGCTTTCACAACAGGATAAAGATGAGACATCGCTGGTGTCGATGTCAGTTGCCACCCTCAAAATACTTGCCTCATCAGAAGTATAAACATTTGGAAGCGGAATCAGAACCGACTTTCGGTATATACACTGTTTTACGTTTCAGAACCGTTCAATATTTGTGCCGCTTCTCAAGACGTACGCCCTCCTCTAGAGGCAGACGTCGGCTGTAGCATTCCTTTGTCTCACGAGTGCCTCTAAAATTGTAATTCTATTGTTATTAGCTTGTCTCATTGTATCATTTGGTTGACCACAGATGGTCCCAACTTTTAGCATATCAGATCAAACTCATTTTCTTTTTTCATACTATGCTACAAATGACCGCCTATATGAATTTTTCCTGTAAAGCGTGCTTTGCCTGTAAGACATTCAGCCATAGCCAAAATGCGCACCTCATTCCCTGGTTAGCCGCCCACTAGGGCGAGCAGGCAGAACTGCCGTCACCACTCGCCTTCTCGGCACGTGGAATAGGCATATATATACTTCAAACACACTCATGCGTAATCAATGCGCGTATCATTGCATCTGTTACCCTCTTGAGAACGCTGGAGTACTTACGCAGATCTTGCGCGCACATCTTTGCACGGGCTACTACGTCGAAAAATACGCGCCCCTGCGTATGGGCCTCAGGAGGAGCGCTCTAAAACGACCCGTGTAAATTTCCAATTTAGCGAATAGGTGCAGATGCAAAAAGGTAAGGAGTGCAGCAAAATTATGACTAATCACATCCGTGCAATGTCCAGGTTACTGTTATACTCAAGTGTTTAACAACAAAGTTAGCAAGACTGAAAAAAATGTTCCTGAAAGCTTAAAGGAGCACTGACACCAATTTTCGGCGTTAATATTATTGCACAGTTAGCTTCCTTCACTCAACAGAATACCCTGGCTGAAATATTAGCGGCCTGCGACGCGAAGAACATAGTTCAATTGGATCTCATTTATCGCGCCGACGGAGCAGCGCGCGGAGCGGCACTCAGCAAATGGACATCAGCGTGACATCACTCCAGGAGAGGAAAAAGAAGTGACGCGACAGCGCTCATCAAAAACTGGTGACGTCACTTCACGCGCGCGGCCCCACGAGCGGCGAGCGGGCGCAACACCCTCTCAAGCAGCCTCCGGTGACGTCCGCACAAAGCGGTGAGGTCAGGCAGGGAGTCTGTCATATGCGCCGTTCGGGATGAAAGCGCGGGAATTTGAAACAAACAATTTTCAGCTTCCACTACGCGCGTTGAAGTTGAAGTGCTTTTCAGGTGGCCAGACCATTAAGCATCGATAAAAGCAATAAAAGTGTAACATAAAATTTTCATGTCAGTGCTCCTTTAAAATGTCTCTTGCGTGATTTATCGAAACTCTAAAGCCTCGTCACCATTTTCTTGATCGTTATAAACATAATTACAAGCTTCCAGCTTCCTAGAGCTGCAGCAAACTAAAAGAGAAAACGCTTACCGGAGAAAAGAGCAAACAATTATTTTAATGCGTACACATTTTTTGGTGACTACCACCAGAAATGTGCATTGAGCGCCCCACAGTATTCTTTTAGTAAGGTCATGCGTTGGTGTAAAAAAGCAATAGCAAAAACGTTAGGAGTTTTCTTTCGGGTGGAAACGAAGACGGTTAAGTGTAACCAACGAAAGAACGGGATTGGAGCGAATGAAGTACGGCTTAAAAATGCTATGTGAGACCGTACGGCCTAAATAACTGTACCGCGCTTGGGATTATCCGGAAACGTTTGCGGGCGAGCGTCTCTATACGGAAATCGTAAGAAACCTTGGGACCAGGCAGGCTGCCGTACGGCGATAAATTACAGCTTTGACCTACAGTTAAAGAGGCATACATGGCAGAAGTATACGGTCTGAGAGATGGCCTCCATCGCAGTCTTACCGTTTATAGGAAACCTTAAGGACGGGGGAATAGGTCGCATGCATTCTTTTAATTTCGCATTTCTTGGCGTTGGTCCCGCTCTTTTCCATTTCCCTTTAATAGATAATGTACCGGCCTTCTGGAGAAGATGCAGTGGAGGGGTAGGGAAGAAAAATCAAGCAAATACATCGCCAGTGTCTTCGAGCTTTCTTCTTCCTTTTCAATAGCTGCCCGCACATCATTTCTTTTTATTTTTTGTGAAAGCTAGAAAATGTATAGAGAGTATGAGATCGTCCGAAATTGCAGTACCAGTATTGGCTACTAGGTGAGACCAGCAACATTTCATGATAACTGATCAAGAGGAAGGGCGAAAAACAAAAGTCATCTGCAAAAACCAGAGTTGATGCTAGTTCCCTGCCTTATGTATCTGAGAAACAACGCGTAGTACAACTGTAGAATAATTCCTATCTCAGAGAAATGCACGTGATTTTATAAAACCTCAAGTCACATGCGTGGCTCTTCTGCTTTACCACCGATCCCAGTTTTCTCGAAAAAAAAAACAGGGGAATAATTTTAAGAGCACGGGGAAGTGGTAACCAAATGGTCAGGATTGAAGTCGCGACCTCTCCCGTGCCCTTAGGAGGGTATGTAGTGACAGGGAGGGCGATGGCGATGGGATGCAGAGGACATGCATACATACTAATGCACAGGAACTTTTGTTGCTCAGATCGAGGCATAACCACACTGTTCATAACAAAGGGCATTCAATAATAAGAAGTTGAATATGACAATGGGTGCATAGAGTGTGCAAAATTCACTCCAGTCCCAGAGGTTTGAATGCCTCGGCCTACCAAAAGTTTTCACTTGTAGCCTACTAGTGCGTAACACCAGGGTACTTGGGTTCTGCAAAACCTGAATAGACCCTCGCCAACTTTTTGGGAACACAAGTCCGATCTGTCAACTCTGGGTTGACGCCCAGTTGTGGAGACTTGCTCTGATTTTTATACCATCCCCTCCTTAGCAAAGCAAAAACACTGGGCCTTTTTTTCTAGGTGAAAATCATTGGCGACGCCTACCTGGTCGTTTCCGGTGTTCCCGAGTTCACGGAGGACCATGCAGACCGACAACCATCATGTCGTGGTGCACAGATCATGTGCAGGCAGGGCACTCTGCAGGTCGGGTTCAGGCTGCACGCAATCAAAGGGACAGTGGACACCGCATCAAATGACGTCTTCACGTGTTTGATTTAGGCCCGACGTACTCAGCCCGTCGAGGGACATGCCATTGAGGTAAGCAGGTTGTACAACATTCCACGCCTTGCTTCCAAGTCATTTAGAAGGTTGGCAGGAGCACCATCACCGAGGCCTTTAGTACAGCTGCAGTCCAGCGTAGTTCATCCGCCGACTGTCATACCTCCCAAAGACCCTAAATTCACGCAACTTATCTGCTGGTCTTTCATTTTCTAAACACGAAGAACCCTGAACGCGCGATAAGTCCGATTTATTCATGGGGAGCAGGCTATATAAATGTCGTTACCATTCACAACAGCCGATTAAGGTTCAGGAGCGCTCTTTAGGCCGCAAGCTGACAGCACATAAATATGAATCCTAAACCCTCTTCTCGCCAACTATACCTTTAAATTGCGTTTGATACTAGCAGCCTGCCGAGAAGGGTGCGTCAATGAAGTTTACGTCCAAAGGATTCCTTTAGTTAGGTGCCCCCCGAGGCAGCACATTTCATTGTTGTACTAAAGCAAGCACATAAGAGCTGCAGATACTTCGGGGGTATGTGTGTTTGATATTTTACTGCAGGGTTGTTTAAAGCTGGGGTTTCGGTATTTTTAAGGCGATAGCCATAGATCTCTGGTTTATTGAATGAGGCCAGTACGTAAAATTGTTGTAACGTACTAAGAATAGCACAGAAAATCGGAGTGCGAGGCATGAGCTGGGGCTTGAACACAGAGAAAGAGAAACAGATGTGCGGGAAGAGTGTCGTAGGAGGCCTCAGAGAAACTGCGACGCTTTGCGTGCCGGAAAAGAGAACCAGCCTGGTCAGAGGATGGAAGGAGGCCGATGCCGCACGTTCAGTATCAGCTGCCTTCAGAAGGTGAAGGCGACGACTAGGCGAACAGGAGACTCTCGGCGGTGGCCAGCGAGCGAAAAGAGCTTGGAGGGAGTGGGGCAGATGGAGTCCAGGGGGCTGGTCAAGCGGTGACGGGCGGTGCCGAAGCATTCAGCAAAACTTTCACCAGCAGTTCAGTAGAATTTCCAACTAATCTTTCGCCGTCCCATTTTTACAGAGTTGGGAGCATCCCCCGTAATTTTTCGGTTTTGTATGATTTTCGGGTTCTGTGCGGTAATTCTTTTGGTTTATGGAAATTTAAAGGTATAGCATTGGTCGGTTAAGCTTGGTTAGGAAAGGATAGCAAAGTAGGGCCAGATGCGGCGTTCTGCATAAATGCGTAGTCGGACAGCAAATTAAGGATGTTAAGTCGGATGACGCTCTAGACTTACGTAGAATCTAGGGCGAACTGGTGAAGCATGAAAGAAATCAAACAGCGCAAAAGACAAAAGCGACAGGATACAAGAACAAAGACAGCCCTGGGGTGTTATGTCTTTCTCTCTCCGCCTTGTTGTTAGCGTTGTTTATTTTCAAATGAGGCACTATAGACATAGTGGATTTTTATTCCTATGTCGGAAGCAGATGGGTCTGGATTTGATTTCCGGAGTTTGGAAATTAACAAAATCTGGCTTTTTCTTATTTTAACTAGTTGTGCTAAACACCTCCACGCATTCACTTACGAGCCCACCGAAATCGAAGATGAATTTAGTTCTGCTGCAGGCATTTAAGGCATTAAAATTCAATCTGATTTAGCATATGAGAATTGCGAGAAATTAAGTTTACTTGTTTCTTGAGTTCCCCTCTTCACTTCAAATACTGTTTTGATCGTGATTTTATCAAACGACCTGACGCGTTCTCAGTGTGGTGGCTCTAACATAAATGGTGGGACAACCAAGTGCGCATCCTGAAGGGCATACAATGAACACAACCGTCGAGTACGGCGGGCAGACGCAAGAAACAAACCTGTTTGAGAAAGATCTTCTTAATTAGGCAATGATGACACCAACCACTCGTCACATTTAAACCCCTTTTCTAAGCGAGAGAAAGCCTTACAATGTGGTTGAGAGGTCAAAGTTCGCTTTTCTTTCTCATCTTTTTAAAGGCCACCGGCAGCCACAAATACCACCTGCGAACGCAAAATGCAAAAAAAAAAACAACCAGCGTAACCACATGCGGAAGAATATTTCGCGAACGTATGCGCCGGCCAACGTCAAACTTCGCAAAATGGCCGGAAACCAATCGGGCGTCGGGGTATGCAAAACGGCACACTTCCCGGAACTCTCCGCAGCTTGAGAGTGCCCGTTGCCTGGACGGGATAGATCGAAGTTTTCCGGAGAATGTGAAGGGAGTAACGCGTGGAATGAAGTGCGCCCGAAGTTTGTCCCCTTTCGAAAAACCACTTACCGGTTCGATCACTCGAGGGCCAGCTGGAGAGGCGGAAATTGATCGTCCCCAAGATAAGAGGCACTCTGAACGGCATCTCCTCTCGTGTTGTCAGGTCAGTTTTCGCTATAGAAGCGTAGATAGTTCTGTTATGGGTGTTCAGGCCAACGAGCAGCCACTCGAAGAAATCCACTGCGAGTGTTCTCCTTGATTCTGATGCCAGGCATTCGGCAAGCGTGGTAATACATTTGTGGCGTCCATTTGGAGTTCGTTTGGGTCGGTGAAGAAGTTAGAGCATCTCTCAGATGCTTTGTCGAAAGTTAGTCTCTAGGTTGTGGGTGGCGAAAACCCGATAACCGTGGCCAGTGCACCGTTCGAGTACGTATATTAAACGGGTTGCACGGAAGGGGGCCAGCAACGAAAGTTGCAGCGTCAAGGTCATTTCGAAACAGCAGTTTCAGGCGACCAGTTGAGGAATACAAATAAAGAAAATATCTCGCAGATAAATGCACTTGTTCGAAAGTTTTTGTCTTGATAAGATAGGTATTTGAATTAGGTTTAAATGCTCCATGTTATGTTCGTATGGGAAAAAGTCATACCGCACGATAGCATTGAGATAAATCAATGGATGATAAGTAAAGGTCTCGACTTATTCTGCACGAAGGGGACGCTCACGCGATTGACTATAGTTAGGCTGCAGCTGCTGATTTTAAGTTACATCAGGCAGAACGTGAAAAGAAAAAAAAACATAAAAGCGCGCAGTATTACCCCCGTTGAATGATCGATATGGATCAGAGAGGTTAGCGTTCGCTTAGCTTCTTCCATTTTTTGTGACAGTTTTGTTGGCGCAAATTACCTTTAAACCAGCGTCACGGGTAGCAATTTTCTTTTTCTTTAATGTAAGGTTTAACCCACCGAGGCCTCACGTCCCGTGTGCGACACACCTGAACAGACGCCTACAGATGAGTCTACGCTAAGATGAACAAAGGGGGTAATATTCAGACTACATTTTTGGGGGTCGGGGTGTAAGTCAAACAGATAGGCAGATACAATATTACTGCGGGAGTGTGGTCTCCGATTCCCGATGAGAGTGGTCTTATTATAGTCACAGAACAGTAGAGATATTGCTAGGATATAACGGGGTCTTCTCCAGAATGTGTTTCTGCGATCGAAAGCAAAATGCCGAGCCCATTTCGCTACAACGAGAGTATCGGGCATATTGCTGCCCCGTTCACTGCAACGCCGCGTGATTACATTCCAGAAGTCGCAATCTCGTGCCAAAGCCCCATGCAAAGGTAGTCGGGATGGTGAAATAAAGAGTGACGCAGTTCCCATCTCACCATGCAATGTCCCACGCGTGGCCACTCTCGTGTACGCTGAAACGAACGTCTTGCGACATGCCGAGCAGCTTGCAAGGATACCCGAAGCTTCTTGGTATTGGCGAGGCAAGGTCGGAATCAGCTGCAGGGTTCCGCGTGTACTTTATGATAATGAGGCAGAGTCCTTAGGTGGAAGCGCGGCTGCTTAGGAAATTTGTCGTGTTTACCTTTGCTTCGTCTGGAAGGTTATTATGTTGTCGACAGCAAAGTCTCATGCGCATATTCTGAGTCAGCGTCTTCGAGATTCTCTATTCCACTGTCGTTGCTTTTGTTACGCTGTATTCCACGGAATCACCGGAACGCATCGGATTATTCCTTCTCACGTCCAAGAGTAACATTTATTCCACTCACGTAAAATTTATTCCCAATTTTAACGAACTTTTAAACGTAGCAAGGGGCTCTGTGATGTGCAGTTACAAGGTGTGCTCTTCACCTAATCACACCGTAAATACCATGGCAGCTGCCCCAAAATTTACACGGCGCAGAAATCCAGCGGTGAAGGAAAGGTGTTGATTCCAAGCCATAAATCTTTAGGATGTCACCGTTCTCATTATGCTACTACGAAAATTTCAATAAGAATTATAAGAACTCTACCCTTCAATTGGTCACTGTTAGCTTAGAGTTAAACTTTTATGGTGTTTAGGAATAATTCTTTTTTTTTGTCCGATGCGAGTTTTGGGGAGGGTGAAACTGTTCACCGCGACGGTTTCCCGCTCTCACGAATACTTTTAAGGTATGGCAGTGTATGACGAGTGTACGGCATTGCATGGTGCCGTCAATGGCATTATTCCTTCTTTGTTAGGGGTTGCAACGTCTCCCTCTGGCTAAGAAAGGCTACAATTGATATAGAGTGGGGCTGACAAGGTCGCTAAACTTTGTGGATGAATATAAAAATAAAACAAATCCCATAATCCTCGCTTTCCACGTTATCGCGTAGGCCTTGAGAGCTGTGATGCCTTCAAGTGGCAAAAATAGACCCGCAAAGAAAACGTGCTAAGCAAAGCCAGAAAGCGGTCAAAGTCAAGGTCTGATCGACAAAAGTTGTTACCGCCTTGATCCATTGATTCGCCATTGTGAAAAAAGGCGCAGCATGAAGCAGCGTGAGAGGTATAAAAAGAGGAAGACTAGTTTTGGAGTGAAGGCCTTCCCTGACCGGGCGCTTTACATGGATCCCCGACGTGCCGGGCCAAGTCTTGTTTGATTGAGCCAAGGGCCGCCTGTAGACCTCCAAGAGGGCTGAGGCCACGCTACGTCTTGGGCCCGGCTCAAATTAATGGCGGCTCTGGAGATGAATCGAAATGCGTCGCGATGAAAAACGACGCAACGGGAGAGCAGAATGAACGCCATGACGTTTTACTGCCTCTTTAGAGCGGCGGCTTTATTCGGGTATTATTATTCCACTCACGCAATGGTCTGGGTGGTGTGATGTACTGACAGCGACGAAGCTGGCCATGGCAAAGGGTGGCGGCCATCTCCAACGCCCTGAGGATAAAAATGTCGGACTTTAGGAAGGCTCTTGCTCTCTTCGTTTATGGACTGCAATAAAGCGAGCGTTATTATTTTTCTTGCTTCGGTGTGTGCGTGTGTTTGTGTGCATGTGTGCGTGCGTGTGCGCGTGTAACCAGGAGGGCTAGAGATGTCGTTAATATACTGAGCCAACAATTAACTATGTTTAAAATATGTTATTCTCGTACTTACGCAGATTTTTCATATATCTCTGAAATTAGGTACTCCATTTTAAGCTTTGGCCCTGAATTAGGCTGTGGGCTTTGTGAAGCTGCCCAGCTCACCGTTTTGAGCATTGGTTAAAAAAAAAACTCAATTTGAATTATAGGTATGTGTATACCAATAAGTCTCTTCTCGATGTTTCCCTTTTGTGTATTCGCTAGAGACCGTCCTTGGTGCTGTGAAAATGTTGTTCAGGAGTAAGATAAGGTCGACTTGCAAAAGTTAAAGGGTGACTAAAGCTTATCGGGGTCACGGTTTTCATTCCGCACATTTAGGCGACTGAACTATGACCAAAACTACAGAGACAGAGGTGCATTCGAATAAGCTTCATAACATTGAGCTGACTTTTAGGCATTCCATTGGAAGCGGTACCTGAGAACAAACTCGAACTCACTTTATTTGCATTCTCTCGCAAACACGAGAGCTAGAGTGAGTTGCGAAGAAGGATGTGCATGTGATGTTAGGTCATTACTAATGCTGCTGATTAAAATGGCCAGAACTAACAGGATGTCGAAATACTGCACTTGTAAAGATACAGTATAAGAGCCTTCCACTGTTCCCGGAAGAGATTAAAAACCAAAGTACCAGTCAGTGTCAAAATTCGTGCATACTGTTTTGCAAAGGCATTGAAAACGGGGCAGCAGAGGGACCTTTTTGGTTTTGTTGTTCTGGCTGAAGATTGTTTCCTTCTGCGAACTAGTACATATCAACGAGAGCGCATGTTGGCTCCGCTTGTGCGTCGATGCCTTGCGATGAGTTTTGTGACAAGACTTGTGCGCAACTGATGAATGGTTAACTAGGACACCTGCTTCAGACCACTGCAATAAACATCCAGTTATAGTTTACCCTGGTTTCAGTTTCCTTACTGAAGCGCGCAATATTAGGGAAGTAGTTAGCACATACAGATATTTTTTTGCTTCGTGGTAATATTTGAACTTAGAAAATGGCCCAACAGAAGTCAATGGCGGTTCAATAACACGCAGGAGCAGCTCGGCGGCACCACCGTTAAGAGCTCAAATAAAGACAAAAAACAAATGCTTAAAATTCAGGGAATCTTGCACCCAAGTTCAATATTTCTATGACGAAGCTGTTGTCGGTAATCATTGACGAACGCAAAGTAGAGTTTTATTATCTTTGAAGTGTTGTGGTTGACCTCTGGCGGCATAGCATTTCAATGACCTTACGCTGACAAAGACCAGACTGAGCTCGTTGTTTCGGTCGAAGTTTTCGTCCGCCACTCTGCAAGCGCGACTAATCGTCTCTAGCAGGATGCTTTGCATGCTCAGCCTCGTGAGCACGCCGAAACTTTTCCTCGGCCGTGCGAACTATCCTCAACCTAGCCATGTGGAGTCAATGATCACTTCCAGCAGCTTCGATACTCAACTTTTCTACTGTCCAGAGCGCATAGGCAGGACAGGAGGACGGACGAACGAAGGGCTTACGCTGTGACGTGCCTTTCTCGTTCCAAGCAAGTGTTGCCACGCTACGGCGAACGCTGGAGTTCTTTTTTGCGTGGGGGGCCAGCGTTGGCCAATCTGGTAAGTGGGTATATTTGGCTTGGCGACAGTGCGCTTGAGGCATGCGTCGAACACTGCAATTCGTTTCTTTTAACGAGATAGCGTTATTAGGCTCATTTTTCGATTCCCCTGTGGCTGCTAGCCGTCCGCTATCAGCCGTGCTCATCAAGCGCCCACGGAAATACGTCACCGCTGCCACCCGGAAGCTACGACTGAGGCAGGAAGATTCGAGAGCTCTGCTGAACCTGTAACGTGGGGCTACGGCAACAGAAGTTCGGAAAGTAGGACAATGAAACAACGTCGTATACGAAGAACACGCGTTTTCACCACGTGCCACGCCTGCGCGGTGAAGTTTGTTCTGTGCCCACTCAGTGGTAGCATGCTCGGCAGGCACGGTCTCCTGCCGTGCCCGCAACTAACCTCCTCACACCAAAGCGAGTTTCCAGAAGAAGATAAAAAAAAGCAGTAGCTTAGCTCGGCTATGCCAGGATATACGTAGCGTGAGCTAAGGTTCAGCATTCAGTCCAGTCCAGTCCAGTCCAGTCCAGTCCAGTCCAGTCCAGTCCAGTCCAGTCCATCCAATCCAATCCAATCCAATCCAATCCAGTCCGGTCGAGTCCAGTCCAGTCACTGCTCCCCGTGCATGCGCAGCACGGCTCTCCAGGAGCCACGCGAAACGGCTATCAAGCGGCTCGGGCGCAGTGTCAGACTTGGCTATTGCGCAACGGACGCGCAAAGCTGGGCACGGGCCAGCGCCAGTGCGTCTGCCACGGCTATGACGTCACTCCTGTGGAATGTGCAGACCAGCGAATGTACAGTGAAGTTCACTATAGGCGAATGGGCAGACGCAATCCTCTACACACCCTTATTTCAATTGGATTGGATTTTCAATACAATGCTCCTCGCGCTTGCGCAGCACGGCCCTTCAGGGTCCACGCGAAACTGCTCAGCCTCAGTCAGTGTAGCTTACGCTGCAATATACATTTTCCGGTAATTCATGCCCCAGCCTACTCGTGGGCTACAAGGCATGTCGTAGTGGAAGCCTCCGTAAGAATCCTGACCACTTTAGTATCGTTAACGTGCCCTGAAATCTCGACACACTGGCGTTTTTGTTTTGTGCTTGTATTAGAAAAAATTACAACATCTTCCCGTAGGGGAACCCTGAGTAGTATGCAAAGCAGCCATGGGGTCGATTCAAGTGCCCATTAGTTTTCAGTTCGGCTTGCTGAACGCCCGGTGGTGTCTTACCGTTTAATGGCTCCTGGAGCGACACTGTTACCGGTGTCTTCCTGGGCCGGCCCGAGATGAGCCGAGCATGCGCAGTGGGGGTGTGGACGGCGCCACAACAAGGGAGGGACATAGCCCCGACCATGAGATGCTGGAGCGACAGTGTTGCCGGTGTCTTTCTGGGCCAGCACGAGACGAGCACGCATCCCCTTAAAGGGCTCCTGGAGCGGCAGTGTTGCCGGTGTCTTCCTGGCGCCGGCGGATGGATGCATGACGGACGACGAACGACGGAGCCGAGAGCAAGAGATGCTTTGCATCTAAAACGACCGCCGCGGCCGGTTATTGAACTAAAGGCGATGGGCTCAGCAGCGCAACGCCTTACCCAATGAGCCACCGCGCTTTGTTTCTTATGTGGGCCTGTCATCAAGATCCCTTCTCATCCATAGCTAATGAAGTGCAGCGGGAGGGAACGCTGCGCAACTCGGACCCGGAGGTCCAGGTACTTCTGGTCACCCCTGCACGAACGTTGCTGCCGGCTTTAAACCGGCGGACACACCACTTCCGTATACCAGCCTAAGGCTCAATAAAGTGATTCCTCCTCCTCCTCCTCCTCCACCAGGACTTACACCTGCACCAACAGTGGATGACCAACCTAAAACAGGGGACAAAGGATTAACGCCGGTCTCTCAGAAATCAAGGAAGACGTAGATTATAGGCCGAAAATAGCTAAAATATAGCCCTCTATACAGCGTCTAATCACATACGTTTTCAAAACACTTTTCAATATTCCCACGGTTATGCCTCCGCGAAAGCTCGGTTTGGTAAACAAGGGATGGCGCCACGCGGCCAAGTAGCAGGCATGCTTATATTGAAAAGTTAGACGCAATCGTCTTTCTACGCAGTTTTATTAGGCAGAACTCTTCTAGCGCATCCGCAGTCCAAGATATCGCACTACGAAGTTTAATGGCCGTTCGCAAAATTTAGCATGCAAGTCCGTAAGGATCGCCGCAAAGCTCCACCCTTTTGTCAGGTACCTTCTGTGTACGGTGTTTATTTAGAGAAGAGGTGGAGGCTTAGGCAAAAGTTATAGCTGGCGCCGTTTCAGCCTTGGCCAGCGTAATCGCACAAACTGCAATACGCGGAAAAGCTGTTGTTCCTGATTTCGTCAGCAGAGAGGAAGAAAGGGGCAGTTACCACTTTTGCCTGTGCCTCCACCCCGCCGTCCAACTAAACAACGTACACTGCAGGTACTTGACAAAAGGGAGGAGCGGCTTCGCGGCGATCGTCACGACCTTGCATGTGTAATCTTGCGGACGGCCATTAAACTTCGTATATTCGATATCTTGGACTACGGAGTCACTAGACGAACTCTGCCAAATGAAACTGTGTAGAAAGACGATTGCGTTAGCTTTTCAATACAAACATGTTTGCTTACTGCAGTCAATAAAATTTCAATCTTAGTAATTCAATTATTTCATTTTTGTTAATTAGGCCACTGCGACCAATAATTAAACCCTCATTCTGTATCCCACTGGATGCATTACCTTACGGTATAATTGGTGTTCGCGTAAATCTAAGAGCCTCATCTTAAAGAACCTTGTCGATTTAACTTTGATCACAATGTATAATTATGGGCACTGTATAAAGGTAACTTAAAGGTTGTTTACATTATTAGACAAAATAATACATTCGCACATAAATTGACATGTAGATAAAAATAGTATAACGCGCTACAAAAATTTTCGCTTAATGCTTTAAAGGAGTGTGTTATGTAGCTGCCTGATTCTTTTATTGCACTCAGTGGGAGGAGTTGTTCTAACGTCAGCAGCTTCCCCCATAAGTGAACATAAAACAACACTTCGTGTTGTCAGAACACCGTACTGTCTTTCCATTTGTTTAAAGACGTATGTTTTCTCCGGGAAGTTTTTCAAAACGTAGGAGGTGTATCACTTGCCGTATACATACGGCTTCGTAGTCGAAGTAGTGGCAAATGGCAAACAACCTTAACCACATTTTGGCTGAAGTAAACAGCCGGAAAGGACATGCGCGGTGTTCCACATTAGGCTTACTAATTTCTGCTTCTAGGACTTAGAAGCCATGATAGGAAGAGCTCCATGTTTAAGGAAACATTTCCTATCCCGTTAAAAAATAACGTTCGGAGAAAAAGGCGAAGGAACAGTATTAGAGCCCGGCACATGGCCAATTGAGTTACTTTCGTTTGCTCTTTTTCTCGTTCGTGATTTTTTCTTCCAATTTGTGCCAGTGTCAACTTAGGTTTTTTTTTTCTTTGAAGACATTTAGGCTCGCTAACCTATCTTTCTCTTCGGAGTTCAATTTGCTAAAAAACTTAAGGCCGTTCATTATCGACGCAGATATTTTGATTTTTAATGGTTGAGTAAGCGGCGAAAAAAAATTATATAAAAGCAAGTGCAGCATATTACAACTACCCACGGACTCACTAAACATTTTCACTGCGGTGTATATTCTGAGACGGGTCGGCCGCAATAAAACGGTGGGAATATGAAAATGGTCGTTTAGCTGGCACTTCACCGGTGGTAGGCCAAATATACCTCAATAATTTTCGTCGTGCCCGTCCACGTTCGGAAGAATTAAGAAGCTCGGATAGATGGAAGGGGGGGAGGGAATTTTCTTGCAAGAAGCCGTTAAAGAAGTCGCCGGGGGATAAAGCGGTAATCAAAGCTCCGCTCAACGATTAGCGTCCGCAGATACATCTCGCGCACACATATCATTACCGGCGAGCTTTCCTTCGGCAGCAGCCGGATCGGAGCGCGGATGGTTGCTGTTTTGCCCAGGGTTTCAACACGCCCGCCACTGGTCGGGCTAACCACTACACCATCTAGTTAGCCGTTGGCACACGCATAATGAAGGCGCTGATTCCCACTGGGGCTGTCGGCGCCACGTTTCTCTCTCGGCTACGCTGGGATGTTCGCATGCGGTGCACCGCGACCGAGTAATTGCTCAACCGCCTCAGCCTAACGTACGCCTTGGGAAGCTTTAGTTTTGTTTGGGGATGTGGGGAAGTGTTGCTCTGAGTTAAAGGATGCACTCTTCCGCCGCAGGGTTCTTGCGTCACGTAAGTGTATATTGCATTACACGCGCACTCGAATGCACACACATGCACGTTCCAACAAGCACACATGCATGCACACGAACATACACGTTGTACGAGAATCCTGTTTTTTCCAGTTGCTGTTTCCGGTTGAAGAAAAGCACACAATCCCCGATGAATAAATATTCCCTCTCTTCCTCTTGACAGCAGGCAAGAAAGCTTTCGTACAACGCTCGACAATCGTATTTGCCTTGCAAGCATAATTAATGACCGACTTTCCCCTCTAACGCAACACGCCGCTATTTGAGAACAGTTCCCGTAAATAACAGCGCCTCGTTTTGCAATAATGCCATAAAAATTAAGCAACCGACACCAAGAGTTTGGGGCAGCAGCTGTGGGAGCAATGAACCGACTCTCCGATCCTAAGTACTGACAAATGCGTCTTTTCTTACTGATTCAGCGGCCGATCTGGTTTGTGCTCCGTTGTCAATAACATATTTTCCCAAGCAAATATGGTCCTTGTACAACAAGCACTTGATCGTTGCAATATAGTAGCTTTAGTGAACAGCAAAAATTAGGTACACCATGAAAGTGTTTTCCGACATGGCCAATGTGTCCACCTTCCAGCGCTTTGCTTTTTTTTCATCTGCGCTGGGGGTCAAAAACCGCGCTTGCCGCATCGAAAATCAATATTCCACGCTCACGGCGGAAACTTTACGCGCGAATTGCGCGCTCCTTTTCTCCCAGACTTACCGTTCGTTGCTTCCCTTTTCAATTTAGAGAACACCATCGATTAGTGCAACACCACCAGTATCTTGTGCATTTCAAAATCACGCGAGAAACACTTTTTTGTTCGTATTCCCTTTCGTCTCAGCAGTGGCAGGCTACTGACATGTGCGTAAAACAATACACATACATTCAATGCCGCTTCGTTAGTCTTTTTACATTTTTCAAATATTGTGCTTTACCAATTCCCCGTTCCTTCTGCTAACGATGAGAAATTTTCTAGCTGTTTCTTGCTTTTTTCCGCCTAAATTTGATCTATTGCTGCACTGACAGGCAAAACGTGTTCGGATATGGGTCTGCGAGTTTTTACGCCCATTCGCCTAAACAGTTCACTGCTTTTTGATTTCGACAAATTGATCTAGCGGTCGTGGGCAGCGACCCCTAGAAAAATGCGAGGGGAGAGAGAAAAAAAAAAACGTCAGAATTTTCCCTGCGCTGACTTTTTTGGGAAAATCGCTTCTGGGGGGATCTCGAAGGTTCACGAGAGGGCGAATTCAACGGGAGATTGCAGGCTTCTTATTATGTGAAATATTGACGCCGTAGGGCCGGCGAAAGCACATAACATATTAAGTTTCGGAAGTTAGTCCACGGAATCCAACAAGTTTACTAACGAACCTGACAACAATTTTTTTTTATATATAACCTTTTACACTAAAGCTATTGTTAGTACAACGGTCGGAGTTTTTACGAAGGAAAGTTTTACATCCACCTCAATGCAGCCGTAGGTGGATCAAATTTCCTTCGCAGAAACTTACTCCACCTTGGGGGCTTTCCCTAAATCTGGTCGTTTAACTCGGAGTATTTAGGGTCGTCCGAACGAATACGCTTTGTGGCAAAAACGAAATTCCTTGCCACACCTTGTAGTTCTCAATCTAAGAAAAAATAATGGTGCATTGAATGCTAAAACGACCGTATTATTGCGCTGAGTGCATTTATTTTTCATTATTGCTTTACAGGGCTGTTTAATAATTCCTGTCGCTTGTCAATTCATGGCTTACTACGAGGGGTATGGTCACGGTGTACGGGTGTAGGTGGTATTTTACGGAAACTTCTCTAAAACAAATTTTGCGACATTTGTCTCTCAACAACCCAACCGCGGGTAGTTTTGTCTGGGCTGGTGTCAAGTATACTTGATTCTCAGTCGAAGTTTTAAGAGAAAATAATGTACAAATTTTTGAGCGGGAATTGTTAGATAGTACACAAGCATTCTTTCTAGGGGCTCGTCTTCCCACATACACCTTTGTGCTTGGTAGCCTTGGAGGCCCTTCGCGTTTTAATAATACAAGTCTGCGGCAACGCTCGACACTTATGTCGTAATCTCGGACTCTTTGCACACAAGAAATGTGAAAAAAAATTCTAACATGTCCTTCTAGCTCTTAGTAAGTAAATACAAAGCCTATAAATAAAACAGCGTGAAACACTTGCCATGGGTGATCGTCAAGGATGTGCCTTCTTCTGAATGACTCCAAACTTTTGTATTGTATAATAATTAGAAGTTTCCCACGCATTAAAGAAAAAAACACCACCACGGTATAATGGATAGCGGGATCGGTAGATGGTTGGTATGTCTCTGGTTCAAAACCAACGAGGGGAAGTAAGAGGCGAAACATTTATTAAGCAAAAAAAAAAAAGTGGAGGAATCCATCTTTCTTGTAACGGGCTAAAGGTTGCGTGAAAACTTGGCAGCAGAAGAATAAAATGCTAGACATTTCATCGGGTTCGACGCTCAGAAAGAAATAGTTGCGCGATTTACCACAAGATGCGCCTCTTCGTAAGTCTGTGTACTTCATACCCATAAACAGATAGTAAAATGCAAGAAAAAAGTAACAAGTGTCGCGATCATGAGCCGTTATCTATTGCGTCAGTGGTTATAGTATAGAAGAGTGATCGTTGAAGCATGCCCTTTAAGCTACACTACAAGGCAATAACATTTTGTGGGGTCGCTGCCCTGGGTGGCAACCTACTTGAGACCAACAAGTCCACAGAAATAAAAATTGCGAATAAGACCGGCAAGAATGTCATTTCGGCTTCGGTGAAGACAGAGTATCGATAGATTGACCAGCTGAGTTGCGCTAGTCGCGCAACTGCCGGACGTACCCGGCGTTAGCTCAAGTAATGGAAATAACCTCTACATACAGGGCAAGTCAGCCTTATATTCTCGCCCGGCGTGTTTTTTACCGTACGAGAACATCAGGTAACTTAAGTGACACCTACTTTTAATTTCTTGATTAGGGACAGCCCGAAACCGGTCGTCGCCGGCAAAAATGATCTAACTTTCGTGGAGGACATATTGCCAATATCAAGTTTTATTTCTGAGAACTACTGCCCTAACGAAGACGAAGGGAAGAAATAAATAAATCTCTGCGTCTCCGAAAAGACACTGTAGTCGACCTGAAGAAGATCCCACCCATGCGAAAAATGAAGTTTTTTTTTTTTTTTGATCTGATCTGAGAACTCTTGTCTGAACTGAGACGTTACGATGAGTTTTCAGGAGTAGGGGGGGGGGGGGGGGGGGCGTGTGCCCTGATCTCTCGAAGTTGGCGGGCTTGTGGAGTGCAGTGAGTGTCTCCATGTGGGCTGCCAACAGAACCAACCCGGATGCCGATAGATTATCAGTGGAGCGACGCAGTTGGACCAAGAGTAAGAAATGTCAAGAGGAGAAATGTTGGCACGGAAACATGGGGGTGCTTATTTGGACATTACCGTTTGCACGACTAGTGTTTTAGTTGTCCCTACTTTGGCATTCAAGATTACCCTACTCCCTCCCGGCAAAAACATCGGTGTTACCTCATGGTTAAACTATCCCACAAGCCAAATCATTAATGCGCGCCTTCGTATAGCCGAAACCGTTTCGTTGATTACCCCACTATATGTAGTTACAACCTGGCCCGCAGTGAAACAGCCCTGCAATGAACCAATTCGTTTAGAGCATTTCTTTCTGATGTCTCTTCCCGCAACATCTTGAAAAAACATATTCTACAGAAACCGATAATGCTGCGTGATATAAAAACCCGAAATCTCGATAGCTGATGGCAGACAGCAATACAAAATCGATACCACGACAAGGCGTGCGTTCGTGCTTTCTTCGCGGCATATTTTTTCTCCGAGGCACTCGTTTTTCGTTATTGCGTGGACCCGGCCGAAAAACACCATGCTTTAAGGTGTTGGTATTCTATTTATGAGTCATTTCTCGTCTCAATGTGCATGCAAGATTTTCAAAGAGCTCCTCGTTGTCCAAGACGTCATTAATGGGTATGCCCAGACAAGAAAAAAATTTACACCATCTTCCCGCGAGGGGAACCATGGGGTAGATGCGACGCATCGGGGGTTGCCGTTGCGTTTCCGTTATGTTAGCGATGTCAGCGTGTGGATTGCTGTTGTTGTGTATCCTATTTACGCAGCATGTTCACCCCCGATGCGTCGCATCTACCCCATGGTTCCCCTCGCGGGAAGTTGGTGTAAATTTTTTAACCGAGCGCAAGCTGCGCGCTAACGCACAGCTGGAACGGCGACGGGAGCGAGCGCAGCCGAGCGCAAGCTGCGCGCTAACCGCGCTGACGCACAGATGGCGCTGCGGTGAGAGCGGCGGAGCGCGCAGCTGCCGCGGCGAGGAGAATGGGGGAGGGATGTGCGGACTACGCCGCGACAACGCGGGACAAGGCGAGTTAAAGAGATGCGTTGCATCTAAAAGGCGACCTTAAGGACTTCCAATTTAAACACTTCCTTTCCACTTACAAAACAGGTTACTATGCTAAGCAACACAATATGTGCGCCAGCCATTTTGGAGATCTAAAACCTGCATGGAGCGCAGGCCGACAGTAGCTTATAAGATAAGGTTAGCGCTTCTGTTTATATACGTTTTATTACAAATAACAGTACCATTAAAAGAAAGGTTTTTGTCTCACTGTTCGAGAAATTTATTCTGAACAATTTTTAGCAGTAAACTCGTACGATTTTTTCGAGATTTGGAAAGAAAGAAAAAAGGAAGGAAGTATAAAAAAAAGACGGAAAGAAGAAAAAAGAAAGAAAGAATGGAAGAAAAAAGGAAAGAAAGAGAAACGAAAAAGAAAGAAAGAAAGAAAGAAAAGAAAGAAAGAAAGAAAGAAAGAAAGAAAGAAAGAAAGAAAGAAAGAAAGAAGTTGGCATCATTTACACGTTTCCACTTATATCGGCGAAGTTAAACTTGCACAATATGGCCTTGTTATCGCTCTGCTAAACGGTTAGGGGCTCAGCCATCTCGACGGGGATCAGCTTGTTGTTGTTGTTGTTTGTTCGTTTATTTAATAGCCTCAAGGCTTAGTGGACACTAAGCGGGTCCGATCTATATCCAGGAAACTAGGTTGGCCTCCCGGATATAGTCCAGTAGGAAACGGTAGGCAGGACCATGGAGTCACCGATGGTAATGCGTGTCTTGCTGCAAATTTAGGCCTGCTGCCGTCAAACATTTCCTTCGAATGTCCTTAGTTCCAGGGCGTGTCCATATTAGGTGGTGAAGGTCTGCCGTTTGTAAACGTCAGATCTGGGCTGGAACCGTCCCCAGTCGTTGGTGGGTGTCGACCGTGGCGGAATGGCGCAGTTAAAGAGTCGCCGGCTTCATAACTCGAGGTACACAGGTTCGATTGCGACCACAGAAGAGCGTTTTTTCGACGTGCTGCGTGATGTTGGCTCGCCTTTAGTTCGTTACGACGTGTTCCCGACACCATTAGAGCGGCATATAAAGCTTCGCTTAAATTCAGGTGTTATAACAGAAACACAGACCCGGCTCCGTCTTTTCTTCTGTTCAAGCAACAACTCCATAAAACCATTTGCTGCCCTGCCATCCTTTAGCGAGACTTCCGTTGCTCTTGTGCGCGACCCTCCGGCTGTGGGTGTTTACAAACAAGGAGCCGAGACACAGTGCAACGTACAGGCTTGTGATAATAAACTTTTACCATCGCCCCTTCTGGCGCAAATTTTCATTAGATCTGACGTTCGCGTTACGGCTTTCACGTTACATTACCACCTTCGTAGTTGCTTCGCTGTCACTTTTATGCAGACAGTTTACGGCCACGCCAACCTGGCCGGCGCTGCTGACGTATAGTACCGACAAAGCGGCTATATTGACTTAAACTGAGCCCTGCACTTAACAAAATACGCGTATGACTCACCGATTAGGTTGTTACCGAAGGAAAACGGAGGAAAGTGTGTTGCTTCACTTTCATGTCTGTTTTCTGGCGTAGAAAAACAGAGATGTGCTGAAGGGCATTGAGTACGTACACACACCTTCGACGCACTTGACAGGTGCAATAACACCTTCGTAAATTGTTTTTTTTTAAGACGTGAAACGAGCCATACTGATGGGGAAACGATGTTTGCCTCTCACCGAACAACAGCCATAAAGTTATCTAAGTTTCTTACATTACCTAGGGCTTTCAAGCGCATGACAAGAGAAGGAGAAGCGGTGATACCTCTGAAATGTGCAATGACTTGCGCCGTGGTCGAGGATGTTACCCAGACATAACTTCAGTTAAAGAAGGTCTATTTTAGCTCGAGTTACTAAGAGAGTAGTAAATGTACCTGCGGTGGTATGAAAAGCGATCTAAGAAAAATTTTGGTCCTCACCAGTTAGCGGCACCACGTAAAACGTTTAGAATTTTACTACCAGTGTTACTCCGCAAACTTCGTGAGGCGCGAGATCATCACTGCTGTTTTTTTAAGACGATGAGCGGGGATAGGCATAGCCACACGATTCCGCACGAAGTACGTCGGAGTGTCGACGACACGTGTGATTGCACTTCGTCGCCGCCATTATCCACTACGGAGTTTTGGCCACGGAGAAGAACATACGTAGGAGGTGAAACGGCCCGTTGCGGCAAGCGCGGGCTTCCGACCGGACAATGCCACAATGAAAACAAACGCGTACTACAAAACTTCGTAGCTGCGTCGGCGAACGAGAGCATTGCGCCACTGTACGGACGAAACAATAGTGGCCACAATTTGTTCCGTGTCTACTCATCGAAATGCCGATCGCCGTGGTAGTGCAGTTCGCGCTGGAGACGCCGCTCGCTTAACCTACACCAAGCACTTGTGACGTGATCTGGCCATGCTAAGAAGCGTCGTTTCCACTCCTGTCTTGTTCTTGCTTTGTGGTTTCAGCGTTCATCACAGTAACCACTATTCATGCGCTAGCAGGGATGAAAAACTCTCTTTGAGCTCTGTATTACTTTAAAATTTAGAAAATCGGAGTAGCGTGACGGTCGCAGGTTCTCCTAATACCTTAAACACTCATTCTAAAAGGCTACTATTTCTTTGCGTGTCAAAATGAAGCCAGTGCACACGTAAAGGATAGAAACACAATACTAACGAAAATACCGCCGTTACGGCAGTTTATGCTCTATTTTCAATCTGTAAATTACATGGGTCGTCACATTACACCACTTTGCACAAAAGCAACCAAAGAAATGAGTTACAATTTGTAATAATGAAGCTCTTTCTATAAGTTCAATGAGATGGAGATATTGACAAACCTCTGAGGATGGGAAAGGGATGACACGGTACATATTTGCAGGGCTACTTTTGAAGGTGCTAGGAAGCACTGGCAATTAAGGACACTAAACTAAAGTCACGCCCTTGATTTCGCTCTTGTAATGACCGGACGCGCGAATGAGCAGTGGATTAGCGGTATTGAACTACATAACTTTCCTGGAATCATTCAATTTTGTCATTTTGAACCTCTGAAGGGCATTACAGGGCACGTAAAATATCGCCCAGAATATGTCTTGCTAAATTTTGTTTGTGCGTCTTTGCACATTATGTAGAAACATACTTGTGAAGGGGCTAGTGTTCCGAAAAAGAGAATATTAAGTGCCTTTCCAACAATTCCAGCACAGGTCCTACAGGTTTGAATAAATTGAGTAAAGTAGTGGACGGAAAAAGGATAAATACTATCAAATCCCCGCAACTGTCATGTACGTAACGTAGAAAAAACCCACGGTAGTAGGCCACGTGTTGGCCACCCGCTGAACCAAATCCGCTTTCCCCCTTTCCAAGCCGCATTGCAATGGCCGGGGTGAACGAAACCTCCCAGATGAGGAGGCCTCTGTATCACCGTTTGTTATCACGTTTTTCGTACCCTGATTGATAATCTTTACCTAACTCTGGTTTCCACTTTATACATCACTTGTGAAGCATCAAAGTACAAGCATGATCGACCCTTCTACAGATACCGCATGTGTAGTTTTCCTACGTACCTTCCCATAACGTTCATCCGGCCGAATAACAAGCCACGAGCCCGATAACGAATTCCGCTAGCCCCGCAAGCGGACTGTTCATGCCGGTCATGCCGAAGCTAGGCCAGACACTCGGCTCTTTGGAGTGCCAATCGCAGTTCTCTCGCGGGTTATTACGTTGTCTGTCTTTGTGCGCCGCGTTGCCTTTCGCCATTGACGCTGCTGCCCCGTTTGCCCTGATTGCTGGGGCCTTGCTTCGACAGCGTCTTCGAAGGTGGCGCATCTGCAGAAAAGCAGTAAAATAGATTGACTGAAGGAACACACGAGGGCAAAGCTTTTATTTCATTTGTTATTTGCTAAAGCGTTGTCTTGAATACAGTGAAAACCTGCAGTACGTAAGCAACCATACGAAAAGGAAATTTGCTGTAACTAAAGTTCAATTTCTCTCGCTGAGTATCTACATGCACATACAAAGAGTAAATGATGTTCCGCCTAACATCGCATTTTGCTTTCTGTTACTGGATTCACCAGATACATTCCCGGCGAAGATCCCAGGTCAGGTGGAAATGCTGATTACTGAATTCGCATAGCACAGACTCCAGCAACAACACAGCTCCCGTACTTGCCTGGAATCTGATCCTTACTGCCCCCACTGTGGAGTTCTGGAGACAATACAACATATTCTATTCACTTCCCGGCCTAGGGATGTTAAATATTGCGCAAGACAGAGTTGATTTCACCCATATCAGTTCAGGCTTAAGCTTCCACCTTTGCTGCAGCCCTTACCACGGCCAATCATCTTTCGGAATTCTTGCAAGGAAATGCTTAAGCCAACTCGTTTTTAACAGCAGCGCTCTTTAAGGTTTTGTATCACCGTGGGGCGTTACCAGAAAACTCAGCCCAGCCGAGCGCACGGGCGCGTTCACCGAGCGAAGAGCGCCGGCGTCATCCAGGCTTGCGCCACGTGAGAAGCTCACAAAAAGACGAAGAAAAATGCTCAGCGTACGTGAGCACCTGCCTCGTGAGGAGAGCCCGGTGTCGACCAGTTTGACCTTCGGGGACATTCTGCCCAGCGTTTGTGTAGTAATATCTCCCGTGCTCTTCTCCTCGCCAGTACACGTGCGTTCGCGCCTGATGTTGGGAGCACAGATGCCCAGTTGGCGCTGCATAGACGATCAAGACTGTGTGCGTATGTGCGCGCGTGTGTGTGTGCGTGCGTGCGTGCGTGCACGTGGGTGGGTGGAGGCGTGCGTGCGAGCGTGCGTGATTGTGCGCATGTGTGCGGGCGCGCGTTTAAGAGCATTAGATGTTCGAGAGCCCCGTTTCTGAAAAGGCTGTTAGTCTGAATCATCCCGTCTGCACGAATTCCTTAAGGAAGAACGCCAGAAAAGTTGACTTCGTTCTCCCCTTCAAGGTGATCCACTCGCACCCCTCTTAGCCAGGGCTTCCAACCAGCAGTGTGCATACGTTTTGCGATGATATCCTGTTGTACCTCTAGAGGCGGGAGTAGCGGATTCAGAGGATTCTTTCTGTGCTTGTTGTCAGCTGAGTGAGTTTGGAGGCTTACGAAGTGTACGAGAGAACTTGTAGGTTTATGCAAGAATTTTATACAAGGTTTAATTACATTTCGCCGATACAATAGGCAAACATGTTACAAATTCTCCGTACTATCACATTCCAGGGCAGCTCAGGAAATCCATCGTGCGTAGAGCCTCTGCTCTCCAGCGCGCATTCTGAAATCGTGATTTCGGATGATAGTGCTTCCGTTCTAGATGCTTCATCATAAATTCAAAAGTGTTTATTGTTCGCAGCTTCTTGTTTCAACGTAATGCACTGTGGACTTTTCCTCGATGAGTAATTCTCGTAAACGGCTTCAATTTCAGGAGCACGCCTGCCAACGTCCCGTCGGAGAAAGTGTCGCTTCTTTATCTTCGTGGATAATTGCCACGAGGCCTTCAACATTTCTGTGAGCGCACCACCCGCTCACTGCTGTGCGTTTGTGCGGGATGTGCAGGGGGTAATAATTTTCTGCTCTTTGTGAAGAGGCGCTGATGTTTGAGTTTCGCTATTTTATTAAGTAAATAAATAAATAAATAGGCGGATGCGAAGGCACCGCGTAAGCGCGCATAAATAAGCCGGTAGTCGATGACGACGTTGGCGTACTTGTAAAGCGGCGTGGACTCTAGGTGTTTGAGCCAAGCGTGGATGTTGCTTCGCCGGAGAACGGCACACCGGTGGATATGGGCAGCGCGCCCGAAGAAGAGTAAAACGGCACACCGGTAAATAAACGGAACGTAACGCATGCAAGTGGTGTCGAGGGGTGTGAAAGTCAGTAAATAGGCCACGACGGGGTCAAGGCCTGCATCGCTACCAGATGCGTGCGGGTTGCTCAGCATTGCGCCTACGGGACAGACGGAGAGAGTATTGATGCGAAGCAGGCAGGAAGAATGCCGAGGGGAGGATGTGCCAGCGATACGAAAGACTATTTTAAAGACGATGGTCTTTCTTGGGCTACTTAAAGACAGAAATTTTATCCTGTCTGTCTGTGGTGTCTGTCTGACTGTCTGTATGTATGTCTGTCTGTCCGTGACTCGATTCAGCCACTCGGCCAAAATAAAACAAGGCCTGAGCAATTGTCTTATATAGTGAAGATGTTCATACGTGTCAACATTTTTGAAGAAGAACAAGGCATTCCGCAAATATACGACAACAAATGAAAACATAAGTGATATTTAAAGTGTTCTTTTATAAAAAAATTCATTGATGCTTGATTTTTGCGAACAAAATACTCCATCCACTGCAGAAAAAAAAAAACACTCGGACGTCGCCTGCTGTCGCCCGCGCCACTATAGCTTCTGGCGGCATTTTAAGAAATTAAGCGGCAACAGTTAGAAAGGTTCCACTAGATAGGCTCCACGTTCTGCTTGGAACGTACGTGGAGTAGGGCAACGTGGTTCTATAAACGTTGAAGTAGGGCGCCTCGATTCACGCCCGTCTTCGCCGTACGGCAGCGCTGGCATCGAGGCACCCGGCCTGGAGCAGTGGAACGCGGTAAATTTAAATTGATTTCAGCAAAACTTTGGCGTATTTACCTTGGGAGGAGAGCGACGCAAGAGGAACAACATGAGAGGTGAGCGGGTTAAAGTGAAGGGAGGCATTTACTTGGCAAATGTCGATAAAGACTATCGTCTTTTGTCGACATTTGCAACGAAAGGAGCAGATAAGCCGCCAATTTTTATGCCAGCGAATAGACGGCAAACTCCCACCATAGTGCACGCAAGTTAAAATAAATCCTGAAATACTTCAAATTATCACTTAACCCGAAAACCGGAACAAATCTTTTAGCGGTTTATATCCTTAACTAAAGTAATACCGTTACGTTGTACTTTTCGTTGTGCTCAAAAATGTCGTTTCTTTCGCTTTTCGTTTCGGTTTTCGTTTCGTTCCGACACCCAGGCTGTCAGTAGCAGGGTTACATTGATGAACGGAAGGATGGATGTTCGGACGGGTGGAGGTTTCTTTGCAGCATTATTGTTTGTAGAACTGCCAATGTGGCCTATTTTCGTGGCATTGTAAAGGCCATGACATCGCGAAGCATATTGAAGGGCGTTTTCAATAGTTATTAGGCAGTTGTGTGTGCGAGACAGACGTAAAGACTTACTCATTTAAGTGTCGTTAACTTACAATGAGATATAAACCAGCTCCTTCTCAATCTTCCGTATTGCCAAGCCTTTGTCCGGTTGCCCATGTCTGTGACAGAGACCCATAAACATCTCTTAGCTACTGGCCTCGTTACTACCACAAAAGGCACCACCTTTGAAGCAAAATATAGTACATTAGCTGCGACATGACTTTAATGAATAACCATTTAAGCAATCAAGTTTTTTTTCGATACCGAAAACATAAAAATGGCGCAGCCGGACTATATCGTATTCCCAGTGGGCCAAAAGGCGCGAAGGAAATGGCAGATGGCACTAACTTTATTTGCCTGGAAGTTGTTCTTCAGTCGATTCGAAAAATTCCGTTCTTCGTGAAAGTGCGGCTGGCTGACGAGTGCGGGTAACACATAGGACCGCGGGTCGTTTGCCCCAGACGCGCCTTTCACGGTGGCTCAAAAATCTCTGCGCCCCATCGACGTTTTTACGAGCAGCCATCGCTGCTCTATTATTAAGTTAGTGACAGCTGGGTGCGGACTCAGCATTGTTGTTCCCGCTGGGCGCAATAGTTTCCAACCTTTAAAGCCAGCCGCAAACTTGACACAATGCCCTGGAGGCCTCCCGGTAAACAGCAGCGCCTTCTTCCGCTTTCTAATTTTGTGTTTTTCTCAGTAAATTACCGCCAACTTCAGCACCTTTTCCGCAACCTTATTTTAAAAACTTCCGTCGCATTTTGCTTCGCCTCCTAAAAAAATTGAGACTAAGAAGAAAAGGAAGAGGAAACAACATTTATTAGAGCCGATAGAAAAGAGAAAATAAAGGAATGGTAGTCACATTCTCACTCCACAAGGCTTTCTGCTACAGCCGCTACTCGGGCCCGATTGACCAGGCATGACTGGCTCCCAAGCAGCAATCTAGCCAGCCCGATTTCTCACTGCCATAGGAAAGGTTAAGGAAAATTGTGAGACTAATGGGGGCATTCCCAAATAAGGTGACAAGTATATCACAGGATTTCTCATGTAGGGAATTCGTAAGAGTGATTTTCAAATGCCAGTTTCTCTCTTCCTTTCACTCCCCTCCTCTCTTCTTCTCTTTGTGTTTCTCTCTCCTCTCCTCTCTCTCTCCTCTCGCTCTCTCTCTCGCTCTCTCTATTTTACATGCAATGCTCAGCTGCGTCTAGGAGCACGCAAGAAATTTGGTGGACCTGGAAGGATTAGTCTTTTTTTTTTACTTCGTGTTTTTGCCGCGCGGCATATGAGAGGAGGTTTAAAGATGGGAACAGAGAAGAAAGTAGGAAGGCAAGAGAAAGAAAAGAACGTAGAGAAAGGGGCTGCCAAAAGCACAGATGGTCCCAAAACCGATAGGTTTTCGAGTCTACAGGTATGCATGCAGTCCAGTGGCGTGCAGAAAGTCCATCAGCGACCTGCAGTATACTCATGACTAAATTCACAACTAATTGGAGCGTGCAAAGGAGGGTGAAAACTGACTTCTTGAAATGAAGTCAACGCTACGGCATCGGGCACGTATCGTTTCGGTCTATAGTATGAATTTCGAAGTGTTACAATTGCGAAGCTTGTTGACTAAAGCCGTGTGTTCACAAAAGTTCCGCACACGCTTCCTCACACCTTCTTTTTTTCAAATACTTTTTGTTGCGTGCGCACTTGCAGCATTATTTTCGTTAAACCCAGTTTATAAGCTCTCAATCATAGCCCACTCTCCGTGTACACAATATACTACAAACCAATGCAATTCGTACAGTTAAACTTCCTAGAACTTGTAAAGCAGAAGTATTCGAAAGTTTCCTAAGGGAATCAACAAATATGTTGTGTTATGATAACCATTTTAGAAACTCCCTGAAGCAACCATCCCAGAAGGAAATATTGTTCATCAGGTATTTTTATAGCCTGCTGAAACCTGCATAATACATTAAAATGCTACCGCTAGCACTAATCTGACCTGTTCAAAAATACGGCTTTCTGACTATATCTAATTACTACGCAAACCGTTATCTCGAAACTTTACAAGCAGACTACTACTCAATTCGCAGTTCTCGTCACCGCGTGGTCGGCAACATTCGTGTAAGGAAAAACATTTTGCAATATATTCATATGAACATTCCTTCTGTTTCAACAGTAGTGTTTGCTGGACACTGAAAACAAATTAATGTTGTTACCGTCTATAGTAGGTTCGCTACATACGTAAAATAACATTATTAATTACGTGAAGCATATCGAAGGGACGTTCTATTCCCAGTAACAGTAGTCAATGAGTAAGCAACACAAGTTGAACTGCCCCAGCGCTGATATTAACGCTCTGCAGCAGGAGCATAGCGAGCTCTGACAAAAATAGTATTATCCATATACGTCGCAATGGTTCTCTTCCGTCATGCCATAACGGAAAGATGAATAAACCAAAATAGCCGCAATGACGACGAAACCGCTGTATAGCGGAAGTACGGTTGGTCCCCTTTCATCATTGCTTGTGCGTATGATAGTACATACTTCCCGTAGAAAATGCCCCGTCCGTGTTCGTAGCGGACGCCACTGATCCCGGGCCCTCGGGCGGAACATGGAGATCCGCCAAGAATTTGTCGACCAGCGCCTTTTCTTCTCCGCAGATCTAAGCGCGACGGTGATAAGGCTCTGCTTCCTCCTTCTAACTCCACCGAGAAAGCTCCACTGGTCACGCCGTTAGCTCCCTGCGGATAAGAAGACTTCGATGTCTGATTGAGATAAAGCGTCGCACAATATAGTCTTCTGTGTTCAAGTTCTAAGCCACATTCGCCCTCTGAGCTTTGGTTTGTTTTCTTTCTGCTGTTTGTATGCAAATACAACTTTTTTCTGGTCTTCGGCGATTTCTTTGTCATGTTCCTGTCTGCTTTGCCTTCGCTTATGTTTCAACGTCCAACTTTGCGTTCACCTTCTCTATTCTTAGCCTTTTTCTCTTTATGCACTAACCTTTCTTGGAGTTCTTTCGTTCCCGTTCCTATTCCGCTACAATGCAAAGAAGAGGCTACCATGTCATATATGCACTTAAAGACAAGCAAGGCAATGTCATCACAAATAGGGATAAAATAGTCACAGTGGCCGAGGACTTCTATAGGGATCTGTACAGTAGCCGGGACATCCAGGATAAGGCCGAACGAGAAAGTAGTTCAGAAGAGATAGACATCCCAATAATAACGACAGAAAAAAAAAGGAAGGCTTTGAAAGAAATGAAAGGGGGTAAAGCACCTGGTGAGGATCAGATAACAGCAGACCTCTTGAAGGATGGCGGAGAAATTGTACTTGAAAAACTGGCAAACCTGTATCCGCAATGCCTAATGACCACAACTGTACCGGAATCTTGGAAAAACAGGAACGTCATCCTAATACACAAGAAAGTTGATATGAAGGACTTGAAAAAATTATACGGCCGATCAGCGCTTACTGGCAGACGTCTACAAGGTACTTACCAAGGTAAATCGCTAACAGAATTTCCGCAACCTTAGATTTCAGTCAACCTAACGAATAAGCAGGTTTCCGTAAAAGGCTATTCAACGATAGGACCATATTCAAAACGATCAATCAGGTGATAGAGAAGTGCGCTGAGTATACTGGAACCCCTATATATATCCCTAATAGATTATGAGAAAGCATTTGACTCGGTCGAAACCTCAGCCATCATTCAGTCATTAGAGAACAGGGTGTAGATGAGCAATTATGTAGAAGAATACTAGAGTATATCTACCAATGGGTTCCACAGCTGCCATCATCCTCCATAGTGCGAGCATATAAAATACCTTAAGGAAGGGTGTCAGACAGGAGACACAATCTCTCCAATGTTATTCACACCATGCTTACAAGAAGTATTCAGAACAGTGGATTTAGAGCAGGTCGTGAGTACGGGTTAATAAAAATACCTGTGTAACCACAGATTTGCTGATGACGTTGCCTTGCTAAGTAACTCGGGGAACGAATGCAAAAACATGCTTTCCGCACTGGACAAAACAGAGTAGCAGTAGAACCGTGGGCCTGACAATTAACATGCAGAAAACCAAAGTAATGATCAATAACCTCGGGACAGCACAGCGGTTTGAGATAGGTGGCGAGGCAGTGAAAGTGGTAAGCGAATATATCTACTTAGGCCAAGTTGTGACCGCGGATGCCAACCATGAGGCAGAGATAATTAGAAGGATAATAATGGGGTGGAGTACATACGGCAGACATTCTCTGATAATGAATGGCAGCCTACCATTGTCCCTGAAGAAAAAAGTGTATGACCGCTGCGTCTTACCGGTACTCACCTACGGGGCAGAAACTTGGGGGCTCACTAAGAAGGTTCAACTTAAATTGAGAACGACTCAGCGGGGCAATAGAACGGAAGATGATAGGTGCAACATTAAGGAACAAGAAGAGAGCGGAGTGGGTCAGGGAACAAACGCGTGTTAAGGACATGTTAGTAGAAATTAAGAAGAAGAAATGGACGTGGGCAGGGTATGTAATGCGAAGGCAAGATAACCGTTGGTCATTAAGGGTAACAGAGTGGATCCCCAGAGAAGGCAAGCGTTTCAGGGGGCGGAAGAAAGTTAGATGGGAAGATGAAATCAAGAAGTTTGCGGGGATAAATTGGTCGCAGTTACCACAGTACAGTGGTAATTGGAGATTAATGGGAGAGGCCTTTGCCCAGCAGTGGGCTTATATTTGCTGGTGACGATGATGATGATTATGATTGAATGATTATGATGATAACCATGCCATAATCATTTGCCACATAGCACCACTTCCGTAATTTTTTTACAGTAAGTTGCCTGTGTAAGTTCGCCGCAAAAGCCATGCTTGCTTCAAGTAATTATTACCGGTGTATTCTGGATCATTAACGAAAAAATGATATTTCTAAAAATATCTCAGCACACGCTTTTATGGATGCACAGAAAATAGTTCGTAATAAGCAAGGTTATTTAACGTTGCTTTCTTTCTACTATCGACAACGTTAAATCGCTTTTTTTTGACACGTTAGAAATGTTCGACCCTGATACGCAAAAATGATCAATTTGTTTCGCAGTGGTTCACAGAGTTGTGCATTGTGCGTGGTGACAGGCACAATGGTCACCACAAGTGTATGGTTCGTTCACAATACCCTGATAAACCCAAAGTGTGTCACGGATGATAAACTTTATCACCTGATGAAGTTTGCTTCGACCGGATCTAAAGTACTGGATTCTTTCAGGATAATAACAGCTTTTCTCTTGAAAAATATGTCAACAAATTTGGACTGCCTTCTGGATATTTCTTGTCAAGGTGTGTAGGTTCATTTCCGCATTGCCTGCTATATAATAGCCTACTTTGTCTCTGTGAACTCTTCGCTCACTTCAGCGCATGTACATATGTCGACGCAATGGTACCAGAAGGGATATATTGCCGCGAACCATGCAGTTGTGTTTATTTGTGTTTTGCTTTTACCGCCCGGCTGCGCCGGTCTGTGTTATCTCTGGGCCAAGGGAAGCTCGTGTTCCATTCTTTCTTTCTGTGCCGCATGTGTTATCTGTTCTGATAGGGACAGCATTCCGATCTAACGTGAACAGCCCAGAATAATCTTCTTGGATCTACAATGTTCTAGATGTGAATCGACGGTTCGAGAACCGTCTGAGAAAAGCCTGCAGAGCAGACGCCGGGGTATTCGACTCGCCGTAGCTCGCATGCGTACGTCACTTTGTTGACTGCTGCTTCGCCGCCTCTGTATTCTTTGAGTTGTTAGGGGAGCACAAGTTCGCTCCAATAAACGTGTTTTCCTCGAAGACAACTGCGTCGTCTGTGGCTTCGTGACATCTGGTGGAGGTGCGGGGTACATGAACCCTAAGCCCAAGTCAAGCCAACAAGCAAGTCCCACTCGTGCCAGCCGCCGACAGAAAGGTCTTCAGCCGGAGTTTGGACTGCTTCCGGATAAAGTGAAGAAAGAATGGAACACGAGCTTCCCTTAGCCCAGAGATAACACAGACCGGCGCAGCCGGGCGGTAAAAGCAAAACACAAATAAACACGATGCATGGTTCGCGGCATGGTTCGCGGCAAAAGCAGCAACTTCTGCAGGTGAAGTTGCTCTACGGCGAAAAACCGGAAACCCTCCAACGACGCAAGGACACGCCGAAGACAGTGATTCACGACATGCCCTCATCTCGACGACCCGACCTAACCCTGACGAGACTCCCGAACACGAAGACAGCTACACGGCGCGACGCGTACCCAACATGACCGAGACTGCCGCTGAGAAGACGACGACGACGCACAGTGCCCGACCGTCAAAACACACAAGCCGAGATGCGACGCCCCGACGCACCCGGAACTCGAGGAAGGCTGCGTCCGACGTCAAGGTGTCCATCGACGGCTTTGATGTAGTCGCCATCATAGACACGGGAGCCGACTATTCAGTAATGAGCGGACCATTTGCGTCTAAGCTGAAGAAAGTTATGACCAGATGGGACGGTCCGCACATACGCACAGCATGAGGCCACCTCGTGACGCCAAGTGGAACGTGCACATCGCGCGTCACCATAGACGGCACAACGTACCCTGCGGCGTTCGTCGTTTTGCCTAACTGCTCTCGCGACGTAATCATCGGAATGGACTTTTTGACGGACAACGGCGCAATAATCGATCTGCAGAACCAAGTCGATAACATTTTCCTCCGATGACTCCGTGACGCCGGAACCGAACCCCGAACACCGTGCAGCTGTAAGGATCGCCGATGATCATGTCACCCTGCCACCCCGCGCAAGCTTGATGATCACAGTCTACTGTGAGGATGCTGCTCCTGACGTCGACGCTATCGTAGAGAGTGACCAAAGGCTGCTTCTCGACCGCGGTGTGTCTGTCGCAAGAGGCATTGCGCGGTTTAAGCAGAGCAAATCCCACGTTTTGGTAACCAATTTACCGAGGAGTACCAGCATTTAAACAAGGGCGCTACAATTGCGTTCCTCGAAGAAAACCAACGAGCTAGTGACGTGATCGCAGTAGCCGACTTTGAACGCGCACCCGAAGATACCTTCAAGCTTCCGCATCCCTTCGACATGAATCCGGCGCTACCGCCAGAAGAGAAGAACAAGCTATTGGCTTTGCTGCGTCGCTACAGCGAGTGTTTTTCGTCTAACTCAAAGTTACGTCAGACACCTCTGGAGAAGCACCGGATAATAACCGAGAACGGAGCCCGACCTACCCGACAGTCACCATACCGCGTCTCTTCACACGAGCGCGAAGCCATCCGGACTCAGGTCGACGACATACTCAGCGACGACATTATACAGCCATCGAAAAGTCCGTGGGCTGCGCCAGTCGTACTCGTGAAAAAGAAAGACGGGACGCTGAGGTTCTGCGTTGACCACCGGCGATTGAACAAGATCACCAAAAAGGGCGTGTAACCCCTGCCACGAATCCACGACGCTCTCGACCACCTCTGCCACGCGAAGTACTTCTCATCGATGGATCTTAAGACAGGCTACTGGCAAATTGAAGTGGACGAGAGAGATCGAGAGAAGACTGCATTCATAACCCCGGACGGCCTATACGAGTTCAAGGTAATGCCGTTTGGGCTATGCATGGCGCCAGCAATGTTTCAAAGAGTCATGGACACTGTGCTAGCTGGCCTGAAGTGGCACACCTACCTCGTATACCTCGACGACGTTGTAGTATTCTCCCGGACTTTCGACGAACACCTTGCAAGGTTGCAGTCTGTACTCGAGGCCATTCGTACGTCGGGGTTAACGCTGAAGCCTGAAAAGTGCCGTTTCGCGTACGACGAACTCAGTTTTTGGGCCATGTCGTCAACGCCGCGGGTGTCCTGCCTGACCCGGCGAAAACTTCAGCCATTGCGAACTTCCCAAGACCAAAAGATAAGAAGGGCGTGCGCAGATTTCTCGGACTGTGCGCATACTACCGGCGCTTCGTCGCGAACTTCGCACGCATTGCAGAGCCACTCACGACGCTTGACGAAAGATAGCACCCCTTTTAGCTGGGGAAAACGCCCAAGAAAAAGCATTCTGCGAGCTGCAACAATGCCTGCAAAGCCCGCCCGTGCTCGCGCATTTCGACGAAAACGCCGAAACGGAAATGCACACGGACGCCAGTGATATAGGCTTGGGTGCTGTCCTCGTCCAAAAGCAAAGCGGTTGCGAAAAAGTAATCGCCTATGCCAGCCGTGGTCTGTCCAAGGAAGAAAAAAACTACTCAGCCTCTGAGAAAGAGTGCCTGGCGATTATATGGGCCATTTCGAAATTTCACCCATACGTGTATGGAAGACCGTTCAAGGTTGTGACAGACCACCATGCGCTGTGTTGGCTAGCCAATTTGAAGGACCCCTCTGGCCGTCTTGGGCGGTGGAGCTTGCGCCTGCAAGAGTTCGACGTTACGATCGTCTACAAATCCGGCAGGAAACACTCCGACGCCGACTGCCTGTCCCGCGCCCCCGTCGACCCGCCACCAGAGGGCTCCGATGAAGACAGCGCGTTCTTCGGAGTCGTGACAGAGAGCGACCTAGCCGCCCAGCAGCGTGCCGACCCTGACTTGCGCGTCATGATCGACTACCTCGAAGGACGCAACGTCGCCGTGCCTAGGGCGTTCAAGCGGAGCTTACCAACATTCAGCCCGAAAAACTCCGTTCTCGTGAAGAAGAATTTCTGCCCCAGAACGAGAACGAATTATCTACTTGTCATCCCCGCAGACCTTCAGTGGCGAAATTTTGGAAGCGTGCCACGACGACCCGTCTTCCGGACATCTCGGCACAGCTCGCACTATTGCAAAAATCAAGGCGAAGTACTTCTGGCCTCGCCTTACATCCGGCGTCACCCACTACGTTCGGAGTTGCCGTGACTGCCAGTGACGAAAAACACCGGCGACAAGACCCGATCGCAACCGATCGCCGTCCCGTCGGGGCCATTTCAACAGATTGGAATGTATCGTTTAGGCCCCTTCCCTACGTCACGATCACAGAACAAGTGGATTGTCGTAGCGACAGACTACATGACGTGCTACGCAGAGACCGCTGCTCTTCCGAGGGGGACTGCACAAGAAGTCGCCAAGTTCTTCATAAACCAAGCTTGCTGCGACATGGAGCCCCTGAAGTCCTAATCACTGACCGCGGAACGGCCTTCAGCTGCAGGAGCTCATGCAAGGAATCTTACGCTACAGCAACACGGATCATCGAAGAACGACGGCGTACCACCCCCAAACGAACGGACTAACGGAACGTTTGAACAAGACGATTGCGGATATGCTGTCCATGTACGTCGACGTTGAACATAAGACCTGGGACGAAGTGCTCCCGTATGTCACGTTTGCGTACAACACGGCTATCAAAGAAACCACGCAGATGACACCGTTCGAGCTCGTATACAGAAGACGGCTGACTGCAATGCTTGACGCCGTGCTGCCGCACGTAGAAGACGACGACCTGAACGCCGACGTCCAAGGATGCCTTCAGCGTGCGGAGGAGGCCCGCCAGCTCGCTCGAATTCGTATAACGACCAGCAGCTGGTGGATGCCGGCCGCTACAACCTCCGACGCCGAGCCGCCGAGTACCACCCAGGGCATCGTGTGTGAGTTTGGACTCCCATCCGACGACGCGGACTGAATGAGAAACTTCTGCGACGGTATTTCGGACCCTACAAGATTCTACGACGTGTTGGCCAACTTACCTACGAAGTGATCCCCGATGGTGACTCCGGCACATCACGACGACACACGCGGCCCGAAGTCGTCCACGTGGTTCGCTTAAAAACCTTTCTACGGACGATGACGACTTTTATTTTTATTTGTTCGGACTGTCGCTTATGTTAGCATCGGGTCGATGGGGTAATGCCGCGAACCATGCATCGTGTTTATTTGTGTTTTGCTTTTACCGCCCGGCTGCGCCGGTCTGTGTTATCTCTGTGCCAAGGGAAGCTCGTGTTCCATTCTTTCTTTCTGTGCCGCATGTGTTATCTGTTCTGATAGGGAGAGCATTCCGATCTAACGTGAACAGCCCAGAATAATCTTCTTGGATCTACAATGTTCTTGATGTGAATCGACGGTTCGAGAACCACGCGCGCCAAAAGATAAAAAAGCCTGCAGAGCGGACGCCGTGGTATTCGACTCGCCGTAGCTCGCATGCGTACGTCACTTTGTTGACTGCTGCTTCGCCGCCTCTGTATTCTTTGATTTGTTAGGGGAGCACAAGTTCGCTCCAATAAACGTGTTTTCCTCGAAGACAACTGCGTCGTCTGTGACTTCGTGACAACGTGTCTGGAGTATATCTTGATTGTAATCCAATTCTACTTGCACACTTCCCTATGAAAGTCCTCACCAGAGACTGCAAAACTGAGCAACAAACGAAATACAAAAGAAACAACTAAACACCCGAAAAAAGCCAAACCGTCAAAGTTTGACGACATACCTACGGCTTGGAAATCTACAAAAAAACGTTTTCGTCCTTTTTTTTCATGTACTTTTACACGAGAGCTTAGTGGGGGAGTCAGAGCACCTATGAAGAAAATAAGGGATTTGCGCAACGAACAGTGAGCACGAGGAAAGTCGGGTCGACTGCGTCCTTGTTCAGGTTTACGCAGGGCAAGCGCGATTCTTGCCCAAGGTCTGCGGACAATTGCAGTAATCAAGTCTGAACCAGGAACGGAATACTGCAGGGTGGTCGTTCATTTCTCTAGTTGTTTGCTACTGGTGCGTTCGGTTGTGCAGTGCACTTCCCATCTGTCCTGCAACGGTGGCGGCGTCCTCGTCAAGGTGAAAGGGCTTTCTTTTCTGAGTTCCCCTCAGTTCGTTTTCTGTATAGTGAATTTAATGACTGCACGAATATGCGGGTTTAGGCTGTTTGGGGGACGGAAAGATAAAAAATGGACAAAAGCTGCCTATTTGGCAATTGTCATATAATGCGTAGCTATTGATAGTTGTTGTTCCTTTCCACACAATTTCATCTCGCCTCTCACTGACTCCATTTTTGATGAAGCAGTGCCTTTTCTTTACTGTTTTCGTGAACCTAGCAAGGGTGGGACAATTGGACGACCTTTTGGATTGTTAGTTCATTTACTGTGTTTCATGAAATTTTTCGTTAATTGTGTGGTGGTGGTTTAGTAGGCTTTTCCTACTTTTCTGATTTTTAGTATTTTATATTTTTATTTCGCTTTCTTGAGCACTTTCACAGTATTGATATGTTTTATGTATTTCTATTTTACATTTCTTTTTGCTTTTTTCTTCACTTCAACTTCTTATCTTCATTCTTGTTTTGTGTGTGTATGTGTGCAGTGTGCGTGTGTGAGCGTGCGTGCGTTCGTAACAAGCGGAAATGAGGCAGAACTAACGAATACATTCGAGGCCAGACGGACGTCATAATCCTGTAGGTAGGAGCTAAAAAAGTTGCAAATGTCACCTATATTTAAGTCTCAAGGTGTACGACGTGATAGCATTGCCCAGCTGATCATTTTTGCGTTCCAAGTACTCAAGATCACCGAAGTGAGCAAGACTAGGCACAACCGCTTTTATCGCCGTGGCGCAGAGAAGAAAGAGGTCATCTACCCTTAAGTAGCTTTTGTCGTTGCCGTGAAAGGCGTCGACTTCGTGGTGTTGGTCAGTTTGACCGACAAGGCAACAGTGTTGTGTTTCCAAGGGGTAATTTTCTGATCTCATACCCGGACCGAACGCTTCGGTTTTTGTTCAGGGGCAGAGAAAAGAACACATTTGTTGAGTAAGAAATAGTAGGAGTTCAGAAATAGGCTGTAAACAAATAGTAAAGAGGTCAAGGGCGGAACCCGAAGTCCAAGTCCCCAGATGCGGCCTCTCCTTCCCTGATCCTGTCATCAGCTCACGCTTATCTTAATTAAGGTAAGTAGAATATCAAAGGTACCTCCCGGTGGCATGTATCGACAAAAGTAGAATAGGTATTATTTCAGTTGTTCTCCCCTAAGCATACCCTTGACATGGCAGGGTTAGGTAGAAGAGTGTGCATGTTTCCTGGCATCTATCATGGGTTAACTTGGTGTGTGATGTTTCCCACCGAACATTTTGCTCATCTAGATTTGTTATATGTGTTGTTCTATCCTGCGCAACGCTTATTGTTCATGGGCGTAGAGACCAATTGAGTCTCCATTGAGAAGGGGGAGGATAGTGTTCCTAGACACAGGAGTAGATGCTCTCTACAATTTTTTGGCACAGGAGTGTGGTAATCGTGGGCGCAATGATCTTGGTATGTGCTTCGCGTGCTTCTTGGTCGGCTGTCACCCCTTCCATACCTTCGTGTCTGGATGTCCATGTGATGTGAATTTTTTTTATGGTGGAAGGTCGATACTTTCCGAAACTTTTAGGTATTCCGCCTGCGGCCAACTGTATAAGGGTCTTTTTGGAGTTCGTAATGAGGTCTGTGTTTTCGTTTGAGATATGGTTCCGCTAGTTGAATTGCCAAGAAGATAGCTCCAACTTCCTTTTTTTTCTGGTTCTGTGTGTAGATAGGTTGTGCCGCCACAAAGATTGCCAGGGTAATCCACTGCACCAATGTTTCCTTCGTACTTTTGTGTGCATCTCTGTGCGGGTGTGTGCTACTGCTTTCGGTGTCTTGGACCTTTCCTCGAAGGAATTTGATCACGGCTTGTTGCCTCTCATTGTGTAGGTTTTAGATCCCTGTCTTTTGGTGGGGGAAAGTTTTTATGGGGTGCCGCTGGATCGGTGACGTGTAAATTATGGCGTCCGGTCGTGTCTCCTTGAGAAAGGTTGCTGGGTATGTTCCCTATGATGGCCCGTCCCAATTTTGCATTTTCCGGCCGCTCCTGTTATGTTGGGAGAGTTGCTTCTCTGATTTCATCAAAGGTGCTGCGAAGACACTATTTTGGGAATCTTTTTATGACCATGAAAATTGGGAGGTGAAGGGCTGTTTTATATTCTTCGTGATAATGGTTTATTTGTTTCTTTAGGGCGTTGGTAACTATGGAAACTACTGTTCGAATTTCCAGCCTTTGCGGAAAATTTCCGCATCGCTTTATGGGTCCCTACCTAATCCTCAAAGAAACCTCTCCGGTGAATTACCGAATAACTATAGTAGATCTTTCCTCAGATCGCCGCCGTCGTGGCCCGGAAATTGTTCACGTATCCCGGACTGAAACCGGTTCCAGCGCCATTCCCCAGCCTGACCGCTTTTACCGGAGGGAGCAAATTGATGTGAGCATTCCCTAGCAGACTCCCAGTGATGGTAAATTCCGGAGAACAGTTCCCGCATTTCGTTTTTATCTGTACATATTCTTCAGCACTAGCCCATGCGGCAGTATTTCTTTGATTGATTGTAGGGCTTAACGCGCCGACGCAACGCAGGCGATGAGGCGCGCCGTAGTGGAGGGCTCCGGATTAATTTTGACCACCTGGGGATCTTTAACGTGCTCCGAAATCTCGTACACACGGGCGTTTTTGCTTTTCGCCTCCATCAGAAAAGCGGCCGCCGCGGCCGGGAATCGAACCCGCGACTTCGTTCTCAGCAGCAGAACGCCTTAGCCACTGAGCCACCGCGGCGGGTGGCAGTATTTCTTCCTCATCTGTGTGCATGATCATCATAATCGTGTGTTTGGGGTTCTCTCTCCTAGAACGTTTTAATAAACGTGGTTCCTGGGCCTTGTCTCTTAAGTAGTGGAGGTGCATGACCAGTCCCTACAGTGAGTTTTATCGTTTCTTTCTGTCCCACTCCTGCTCTTCCCCTGCTTCATTGCTGCAACACAATGTTGGCCAATTAGAGCAGTTTCTGCATTTAGGTAATTGTGGAACAAATCGGCCGCTTCCCAGTACGGTTATTCCCAGGGTTCCTACCTCACTCTTCTCCGAAAGGATATCTGTATATATTTTACCATGATTTTTAACTTTGCCGCGCGGCGCCATCTATCGTTTGCCAGATCGGGCTTGCGCCGGTGACATAGTCACGGAAAATTAGATAAGTAATGTGAAGATTTGTATAATTAGACTCTATATACGGGGTTTTATTTCTTATTTGGACTTATTTTACTTCATTTCGTTTTCGCAATCTAGGCCTATTTTGAGCGTTAATTTTTTTTCTTTTGCCTCGTTCTTGAAAAGAGAGTATGTTGGTGCAAGCATCAGCTACCGCTGGGCGAGACGCTTTGGTATGACTGCGGCAGATGGGGACGCAGCTGGCGGCTGTGTCTGTCCATCATGCTACCAATGACAGGGTGTAACACCAACTTCAGCGTGCAGGCGCGACGCATGTTGCCATCACGTATCCTTTCTTTCGTCTCGGAAGTTTTATCATTGTACTCCTTTCGATACTCGAGTTGCTGAGGCTCGGTATTTTGGATTTTGCCGAGCCACCTTATCTGGCTACCGCAGTCGTAGCTTTCGGTTGGCAGCGATGACGTATTTCCACGGGCGCCCGATAACCACGCCTGGTAGCGGACGGCTAGCGTTCACGCCAAAATCAAAGGATGAGCCTAATAACGCTATCGCGTTAAAATACTACGCTTTAAAATATACTGGCAGCTTTTTCCGACTAGGTGCAGTAGCTCCAGACTGTCTGAATAAAAATTATTTCTCCAGTCCTGTACAAGAACTTTCAAAATACCGTTCTAGCCCCAACAACATTTATGACCGGTGGTCAGGAATGGACGATGTTGGCTGAAATTTCAGCTACCTGTACAACTGTTCAACTAACAGTACTAACTCTACCAAGTGTAACTAACCAACTATCTCCGTTGCAAACTCTCGTATGCTGGAAGGATGCAGCTGGGGATCCTTGTTGTTTTGAAAAGAGGCATTGTGTGTGCGTGTGCTTTTGACGCAGTGTTTATTAGCTGCGTATACATAAAAGCCTCATAAACGACTAGGGGGACAAAAACGACTCACTCAGATGCGCATCTATTTACGTCTGCTCACATTAAAGCCGAGGCCTTTAATTTCCACGTTATTTTCAGTGCTAACATTATTGCGACAGTTAAAACACAACTACGCTGCTGGCGTATTTCAGCATAGATTTTATCTCTCTCTCTCTCTCTCTCTCTCTCTCTCTCTCTCTCTCTCTCTCTCTCTCTCTCTCTCTCTCTCGTACTGTCAGCTTTTTCGCACAGCAGTGACCCGTGATGTCATTTGCCCTAGTTAACTCTATCCTGGACGTTTGCTTGGTCAGATCCTGATCGAACCGCGTGCTCGCGGAGTCCGAATAAATACCGACGCCTCTCTCCCGTAACCACGATGACGCGCCTACGCCAGCTAAGGGGACTTAGCGGATGAAACCCACCGATGAAGTCGCGGAGGACGAACGCTCCGGCCCGCCGGGCGCGATCCCAGGCGCTGATCCGGCTCCAGGACAACGCTGGTCGGCTCCTATATTGAAGGGAGGATTGCCACCCTAACTCTTTCAGGCGTGCCTACAATGCGAAAGACGTCGAACTTCGACTGTGGAGTGTGCAATCGGTGAAGGAACACACCGAAATGACTGCGTAAAGGTACTGACTACAATGCGTTTTAAGTGGCCGCACATAGGCTTCTAGTCACTATCAAGCACAGGGCAGACCTTGTCAATCACAGTTTCAACTTCGCCCGACTTTTTCTTGTGCGACGTAGTAGATATATACACCCACCACCATCCCAGAGTTGTGTTGAAATGATCAGCAATGATGGAGTCTAGGCATTTTGACATAACACAAATAATTTTTTGGGCGCATGTGTGTGGGCGGGTACCGAACACCAGGTTTTTGACGTGAAACCTGTCTTCCCCACGTCAAGTAGGAGCTCTAGGGCGTTGCACCTATTCTGACAAACGTTTGCCACAATACAAGCGAGCAAGAGTTAACTGTCCTGCCCTGGACATAGTAGAAACCATGGCGGGTTTCAAGGTGAATACTCGGCCTAAGGTGAATCACTAGCACATCACCTGGGTCCTAATAAGTAAAGGTTGCGGCCAAGTCGAAATTATTAGCTGAATGCAGGCTGTATATAGTTACAAACGTGTTTCGGGGAACACAACGGCTGAACTGATGCGAACGTTTGCTGATGCAAGGAGAGAGAGAGAAGGTTCTTATCGAGAACACAATGGAGGCTTCGGGGTGGCTTCCTCAGTCCGCGATACCTTCAACTCGGGCCGCGTCAACAGCCCTCTCGATCAGCCGACGCCGATCCTCGAAGGTGAAGCTGGTCTAGGTTCTCAGCCGAAGCTCCTGGGTTGGATATGGATTGGAACGTGGGGAGTGGGGCTTGGTCGCAGCCTTCTACAATGCGGTATAGTGCCCCGGGGGCCTTGCACAGGCGGCACTGCGAGGAGAAAGAGGTAGGAGACAAAATGTGACTTTAACTGGGGTTGGGGAAAGTACGTCCAGAGGGCATAGAAGAGTCGCTCCAGCTCTATCTCAGCGGAATTCAACGGCCCATCTCGAACCCTCTTTTCGTTAGGCCGGACCTGGACCGCTTAAAAGAAAGCTTTACGTCTCTGTCTGGCCTGTTCGGTCTGCTGTCTGTCTGTCTGTCTGTCTGTCTGTCTGTTCCTGTCCTGTCTGTCTGTCTGTCTCGTTCTCTCTCTCTCTCTCTCTCTCGTTCTCTCAGCTCGCTCGTCTCTCTCTCTCCTCTCGTCTCTCCTCTCGGGGAGTTGTTACAAAGAGTGTCTTCCGGTGCCCGGCGAGTCGCAATACATGAAGAAGATCGTCTGAGCTGCGATCGCTAGTGTAGTAGTTAGGTGTGTTAGGAATTGTTGGAATGATCGTTAAGAGTTGGGTAGGAGTTGTTGGAATGATCGTTACGGAAGATCAACATGATCGTTACAAAAGAAGGAAGGTGCATCCACTGTAGAAATTACCGATACGAGCAGCCGCCGCAGCGAACTGCGACAAAACCGTTCGAAGATCACCATCATCTTATATCGCTTACGGTATCCGCAGCCTCCCCATGCTGAAGGACGACTATCTGAATGTATGCGGCTACTTCTTCTAAAAGAAACGACGCGTATTTATCTTTCTTATATACTGTTTAATTCACTTCTACTATTACTACTGTTATGATTTTTTACACCATCATAAAGGCACACGAAAGAGTTTAATTTGATCCCGCGACACTGCAGACGACAGCGGGCGCATTCGCCTCCCAACAAAGGCCCTTCCATTCCACCGACTGAACTGGCATTAGGTAAAGTGCACGGCTCCACCGAGCAGAGAAGGCTGGGTGGGGCCAGCCCGACATCCAAGCCGGCACAGCCGACAAATCATTACTCCATCCAGGCAAGTATCAACATCGGATCAGCGACCCAGCGATGCTCTCAGTGACATTGTTTTGTTCCAGCACACCGTCTTTGCCCTTGACAACTGTGAGTTTGTTTATTTTGTTTAGGTTTCTTACCGTCGCTCCCACTTGACAGATTCATTCAACGTGGATAATGCTTTCATGGCTGAAAACTCATTGGAACAAATTTTTTTAAAGACAGAAGCAGAAATTTTTAGCAACCGCGTATGACTACCAAATGGGACAAAGTTGCACCACGCTTGAAGGGAACTAGCGCTGGTCGATAACCTTTTCCTCATTGCCGTGAGTAGCCGATCCCAATGCGGGAGAAAACGCGGAGAAAAATAGTAAGCCTAGCGTTACGAAGGGGATCCGGTGAAGCCCCTTGTGTCTGGGTTTGCGTTTTTTTTTTGTTATGTGATATTTTTGCTCGCTTTGTTTATTTTGTACACAGATGGAGGTCGCTGCTGTCACTTTCTGGATCTTCTGCATGTCAAGAAAACCGGCTGCATCTCGGTTTCCCCCCTATTCAGCCCATTCGACCCGGGGGAAAATTGGCTCCGCAGTTTGTGCGTTTTCTCAGCGGCACTCGTGTTCCTTGTTTACGCGGTATAGTCTTCCAGATATCGCTTCCTCAATGCGGGATTGACGTTCCTCTTTTGCCCCTTGCGTGTGACGCCCATTCTGTAGTCAGCCTCCCGATATACCCAAACCCGCGTTCCAGCCTTCCCAGAGACCCCCGCGGCAACAAAATGGTACCTGCGTCTCCCTCTCGAGCTCATAATTAATGCGTAAGCACTTTTTTATGAGTACATTAGAGCACGGTCCGGGTAGCATCTTTCATCTGCACAAAAGTGCGCAATTATCGAGTTAGCCTGTTTATTCTTGAGTATACTGTGGACGAAGAAAACATGGTTTTAGGAAATTTTAGCAACCCAAAAAGCATAAACTCTAAAAATGCTAAAACGAATAATTGAAATGGACAAAGATCGTCTTTACACCATCTTCGCGCGATTGGGAACGAAATGTTAAAACCTCCTAAAAAACCAAACGAGAACAAGAAAAACCGCAAGACAGCCCAACAATATAACGTTTTGCATTTGCACCAAAATGCATAACTGGCGAAGATCACACTTTTGGTCGTTTTAATAGTGTTAATGTACATTACGGGTCGAAGCAAAAACGCGAAATGCCGAAAAGCGGCGCCGGAATGCCTACACAATAGCAGACTATGCTCCTAGTTTTCGAGCTATTGATTTGGGGCAGATGGCCTTCCATATCATAGTCTATAATTTATTTAGCCCATTCTTCGTGTGATATCCCATGCGCAGTGTGTGCTTGGGAACTGCTCTGAAAAAAAAATGTATCAGTGTCTTATGTTACCAGTTACAGCTGCGCCGAAACCTGCGAGCTGTGGATATTTTCTTTTGCATCACAGGCCGCAGAATGGGCCACAAATCTTGAGTACACAATCGGTATTCAAGTCCCTTATCAGCATACTTTCATGGTTGAGTGGTTGGGAATCCAGCATCAGATCTACAAGGGCTCAGATTTGATGCCGCAAGCTTAGAAAGTCGCGAAATGATCTGTTTTTCAGCTATGCATTCTTGGCAGCACCGCGTACAATGACGCCAGTGACAAACACATGGTGACGCCCACACGGTGATGTAAGCACGGCCACGCTTAATCGGCAAAAAATACACGCCAAAAATTATAATAGCATTAAAATTGCTACTATTAATTAACTATTGACAGTTCCCGCCTTCAAACATCTTAGCCGGTCTGTAAGAGTCTGGTGGTTGTTGACTTTGCGGCCCCGTACTTTTACACCTGCACTGTAACAATGCACACGTTGGGATCACCTTCTGGTGAGAAATTGAGTCATCCTGTGGCAATACGATAATTGTAATAAAAATGGGCTCCGAATAATTAAAACATCTGAGGGGCGGCGCAAGAGACTAATACATAAGGTAGGAAAAAGATAGGACAGCACTGAACTCGCACCTAACTTCATTAAAAAACGATAGGGTCACATCTTATCTCAAAAAAGGAGATATGCTGCTTGCGAGCGCTGCCACATCCGTTCCTAGAAGGTTAAAAGCCCATCACTTCCGGTGTAATGCAGAACGTTAATCAAACGGGTTCGTATGCGGCCTAGGACCCATAAACCGACCTAAAAGATACCAGTACCCCTCTTATTTACGAGAAGAAAGCGTAGAATTTAGCCAAGACAATATTCAAGAGTAAAAAATCACGCAGTTTGGTCATCTTTTTGCAACTTTGGGGCTTAAACCCTTGCCGTTCTGGATAATATGCGTGGTTCTACACAATTGAGGCCGAATGGCAGTTCTCTTGTAGCAGTTGATCGAAATAATAGGCGGAGTGAAAAGGCAGGTGGCGCTGGGTGCATACACGAAATGGCGAGCTTGTACCCACACGAGAACGAGTCCTCGCGTGAGCTCGCCCTCGATCGCTCTGCATTCTTAGAGTGATTTTTCATTTTTTAATTCGTTCTAACAAGTATCAGTTCTCACTCTTTTTAGCATTAGGTTATGTGTGTATAAGATTTCCTTGTATTGTTTACATGATGTCTAAGGTCTTCTTGTTATTTTGAGGCATTTTGTGTATATATTTACGCTATTTTTGTTCCCCTTGCAAAAGCGGAGTGATCGCACGGAAATTTTACTTTAATCGTCTTTCTCAAGCAAAGCTTGCATCTCTCTTCAGTTATACGTCTTTGTAGCATGTATTATTTCTGTTTATTTCTAATAAGCCTAATTTTTCCCAAACGTGTTTAGACTTTGTATACGTACAAACATAAACGAAAACGTGGTGCCTGGAGGCACATCACATCCTCACTAAAAGACGACAGCGGGTGAAATCACTCGCGAGCCTCCGCGGTTTATGTAAGAGTGGAGCAAACAGGTAGACTATTTGTATGTGCAGGGTGCTATTTCGTTGTAGCACTCGCAGCAGTAGTATACAACAACGCTGGTCATCTTATTTGTGCGTATGAAAAATAAGGTTGAGTACGTGTTTCTGAAGTACATTCCTGAAACTTCCTAGCTGCTTTTAAAGCCGATAGTATTCCTTGGACTAAATAAACCCGAAAATTTTGGTCTGCCTTTCTGCCTGTCGGTAATTCAGCCCTCGGGGCAAAAAGTAAAGTACTACTAGAAATAGAGCTTTATCTAACCAGAACATTTCTGAATTTGTAATTCTAGAAATACACTTTGCTCTTTTAAACCATTCTCGGCAAAAAAAAAAATATAGGCATATTTGAGGTAAAATATCGAAACATTTGTGGTATTTTCAGTGCAAATTTAATTAACAATTAGGACTGATTCATTTCTACTATAGCAAATAAAAACATACGGGCTGAAAACAATGTTTTGAGCCACAAAAATGCGTGTTCACGGTGCTCCTTGTTGGCAGCCTTCCAAGAAATGCGACACTCACAAAATGTTCCACTGGAAGGCGCGTGAAGGGTGGAACTCACCAAAAATGAATTGACTTAAGAAAAAATTCACGATGTTTATCGTTGGAGGATCGAGGTTGAAGGGCAAGAGCATGAGAGGTGGCGGGAAAGAGAATTGATTTTATTGATTGTAGGGTTTAACGCGCCGACGCAATGCAGGCGATGAGGTGCGCCGTAGTGAACGGCTCCGGGATCATTAACTTGCGCTGAAATCCGCGGCAAAAAAACACCTGGGCGTTGTTGCTTTTCGCCTCCATCGGAAAAGCAGCCGACCGCGGCCTGGAATCGAACCCGCGACCTCGTGCTCAGCAGCGTAACGCCTTAGCCCCTGGCCCACCTCTGCGGGTCGGGAAAGAAAAGAGATGAATTTTCGTGGTAAAGGTGGCGGAAGGCTATCTTTCAATGGCAGTTGCACTGAAGTGAGCAGATACGCTGCCGTTTTTTTATCCCTCCCTTTTATATTTTTGTGGGGTTTTTATGTATCTCTCTCGTTTTCTGTCATAATTTATTCAACTGAAATATCCGCCTAACATCAGACCAACTGTTCGAATTAAGTGAGTTCGCACGTCGTCACCATAGCCTTCTTAAACCCTTCAAACGCAGTACAAACATGGCGTACGTACAACCCCGAGACGGTCAAACAGCAACAAACTCCCATATGCACGGGGAGAAAACTGAGCACACGAAAGCTTCTTGTCGCTCCATAGTGACGCCGCCATCGGTGGGAGCACATACAGCCGTACTACTCTCACTCGCTCGCTCACTCACTCCCAACTCACTCACTCACTCACTCACTTCACTCACTGCACTCAATCTACTCACTCACTCATTCGACTCCCTTCCCTCCCTTCCCGTACTCCACCTCACTCACTCAATCAAACACACTCGCTCACTCACTCACTCGCTCACTCACTCCTCCACTCACTCACTCATCCACTCACTCACTCATCCACTCACTCACTCACCCATTCACTCACTCCCTCGAGCACTTGCTCGCTCACTCACTCACTCACTCACTCACTCACTCATCCACTCACTCACTCAGTCCCTCACTCGCTCACTCATTCGAACACTCACTCAAGCACTTGCTCTCTCACTCACTCGCTCACTCACTCACTCACTCACTCACCCACTCGCTCACTCATTCACTGACTACCTCCAGCATTCACTCGCTCGTTCACTCGCTCACTCAATCATTCACTCGCTCACTCACTCACTCACTCACACTCTCCTCACTCCCCCACTCAGTCACTCACTCAGTGGATTTGGGGACATTAAAGGAATGTAAAATATTTCTCCCTTTTTTCAGATGCGAAGCATCTCATTCTCGGGGCTGTGTCCCTCCCTCCCTCGTTGTCGTTGTCCTTGTCCGCCGTCCGCACTCTACTGCGCATGCGCGTCTCTTCAGCCCCGTCAGCGTTTGGCCTGACGTCAGCGCAATCCACTATAAAAAGAAATAGTTAGGTGGCTTCCGGTTCCGATCCCACGACGCTCTGCCCGCAACGGGAGTACGTACGTGGCGCTCTTCCCACTGCGCTACAAACCGAGACGGGAGCATGTGCTACGAACGCGCCTTATGTCCTTCACTCGTCTAAACTACGTCAAGAAGCTACTGATACAACGAAGGCACGTGAAGCTGAACGTCAACGGAAACGACGAACTGAAAACTAATGGGAACTTCAGTCGACCCCATGGCTGCTTCGCATACTATTCAGGGTTCTCCTACGGGAAGATGGTGTAATTTTTTGGAAGCGGGGAGAGGGGGAAACATCCATTACAAAGAAATTTCAATTTAAGGGTACATATTTTAAGTTTACCAGCTGGTTTCCTATTACCGATTACTTCACGGCTCAGTTTTTCAGTTGTGCTTGAATGTTCATCGGCACTGAAGTGTGTTTTAAAATTTTCTGTCTAGGCACAACCCGTTGAAAATATGAGGACAAAAATTCGTTGAAACGCGGCTGGGATTTGCGGCAACGTTGTTTCAGCACCTTAAAGTTATTGTTTTCTTCTCTTGGAGTGCCGGCGAATGAACAGGCAGTTGAGCGTCCCTTTGACAGCGGCGAAAACAGGAACTTTCGAGATCTCGTAATCGGGCCGGCGAAAAAATTTCCAACAGCAGGCACGGCGCACGTATGCCGACGCTGCAGGGTACCGTAGCTGAAGTAGAGACATCATACTTTTCTCTTTCGGAAAATGCTGAGCTCTCGAACCTCCACGTCGAATTGGTGGAAAAAATGGTGATTGTTTTAGAAGGGTTAGGGAGAAAGTGGAGGAAATATTTGCCCGCGCGTTATTTTCTGCTGTTAGGACAGCGTGCTTTGTAGACAGCCACTGGTGAAAGCAAGTGGCTTTATAAGAGTTTTATTATCCCCTCTCTTAGGAACCACAACTAGTACCACCTCGTAGACGAATGTAGCACGATGCGCTAGTTCACATCGTTAGCGTAGTAAGATCGCGCGCCTGCTGTTAACTTTCCGATCTGAACGGGTATGGCAGTTAATGTCTGATTCAAAGGTTCTGGGTATAACTCGCACCTATCACGCATTTGTATTCTCCACTCTCATTTCCTAGGTTTTAAAACAGTTCTTTCTCCGTTTGTACAAAAGAGACATGCCACTTCCTCTGTGCCCCCTCTCTGTCTCGTATTTCGACTTTAAACAATATTTATCGCCCTCTATGTACGTTACTCCAGAAGACCATGTCCACTAAACCTGCTACTCATGTGAGTGTTCTGGGACTAAGAAGATCAAATCTACCCAAGATTCTCAACTAGCCCGTTGCAGCCCCTTACATCTTCCCCCCGACTTACATTTCACACCACACCAGCCGTCCCCTTCAAGTGTCCGGTTATCGTACCAGAACTGTCACCTTTTCCGCTTCTTTTTTCCCCCGTGCAGCCAAAGATTGGAACGACCTTCCCTGCTCCTTTGTTACAACCACCTGTCCATCAAACTTCATAGCAAATGTCAGTAGTCACCTGTGTTCATAAAACTAAGGCGTTCCAATGTGTGTTTTTTTTATATCCACCCCTTATGTATTACCCCCCCAAGTGGGGTCCTTAAGAAAAGAAAAATGAAATCAAATGAAATAACCTACTTATGTTATGGAAGTTCTGCTGCGGATGACGACTATTCAGAACGCCATCGTGCCTCATTCAGTACCGAGCGTTCTCTAAAGTAGAGCCAAAGTGTGAAAAGTCAACAGTCGAGCTTCGTCGGAAAAGTGGCGTTTGCTCATTTGGGGGGAGTCCCTTGAAAACGTCTGCAGCGCTTCATCCGGGTCACTTAAGGAATCAATTACAGAGAAATCAGTTTTTTCTACTGAATCAATGAATGCTTCTTTGTTAAGAACGGAGGTGAAAAAAAACATCCCCCTCGCGAGGGGCACGATCAAATGCAGAGCATTTCTGCGGGGGGGGGGGGCGCCTGCAAGGCGTATGGATTACGTATTGGTTGTTGTTGTTGTAATTGTTGTCTTCCAGCGTAGACATTGTCGATGAAGTCGATGGTGAAACGTGCGTGAACCCCCTGCCGCGGCTATGACGCAACGGGGCGCTATGACGCAACGTGGCGCGGCTATGATGCAACACAATCTAACACAATCCACTTTAATTCAATCCAATCCAAATCCAAGCCAATCCAAGCCAATCCAATCGACCAATCCAATGCCCCTCGCGAGAGAGTGTTATAGCGCCGAAATCGCCACCACGCGAACGCGGGATGCTATCACGTCACGCCACAGATGTTAGCGACCGCAGCGCGCGCGAACGACATTGTGGTTTAAGCGCGAACCGACCGCGGCGAGAGAGCGCGATGCGAGCGCCCCACCTGTTCGCGCGCGAACCTACGCGGCGAGAGAGGGTTTGCGCACGTCCCCACCTGTTGTGCGCCCGAACCGAACGCGGCGAGAGAGGGCGTTGCAGCGGAGAGAAGGCGAGGAGGATGCGGGGGAGAGGGCGCACCTCTGGCCGACGGTTGAATGAGTCAAGGATTCCCTATTGGTGTCGGCTTTGTGGCTCAGAGAGTGCACCTTGCGTTCCGCCCGCAGCGTTCCGCCCGCAGATCGTAGGATCGAAACCTGGCGCCGGCAAGTATTATTTTTTTATATAGTGTAGGGGGAGCGATGCGGACGCGGACTACGGACGCCAACGCGGGTGACATCGTGAGTTACTGAAATGCTCTGCATTTAAAAAATTAACCGCTCAAAATAGGCCTAGATTGCGAAAAGAAATGAAGTAAAATAAGTCCAAATAAGAAATAAAACCCCGTATATAGAGTTTCATTATACAAATCTTCACATTACTTATCTAATTTTCCGTGACTATGTCACGGAATGTCTCTGCATTTAGAAGACCTCCTTGGGTAAAGAAACTCCCTGCCGAGGCCACCTTCTTTCACCTCTAGGCCGGAACGAGACACGGGGGCGTCCCGCTGCGAACAGACGGGAGAGCCCAGCGGACGCCTATGTGCTATTCTCTCGTCCTTCACTGTTTTAAATGCAGAGAATTTCAGTAACTCACGATGTCACCCGCGTTGGCGTCCGTAGTCCGCGTCCGCTCGCTCCCCCTACACTATATAAAAAAATAATACTTGCCGGCGCCAGGTTTCGATCCTACGCTCTGCGGGCGGAACGCAAGGTGCACGGTACTCTACCAACTGACCACAAAGCCGACACAGAACGGAAGGTTACGAACGTGCCTTATATCCTTGCTCATTCAACCGCGGCCAGAGGTGCGCCCTCTCCCCTGCACCTCCTCGCCTTCTCTCCGCTCGCAACGCCAACCTCTCGCCGCGTTCGGTTCGGGCGCACAACAGGTGGGGACGTGGCAACACCCTCTCTCGCCAGTTAGGTTCGCGCGCAAGAACAGGTGGGGCGCTCGCATCGCGCTCTCTCGCCGGGGTCGGTTCGCGCTTACGTTTCGCGCGCGCTGTCGCTAACATCTTGACGTGATCGTGACGTCAGCATCCCGCGTTCGCGTGGTGGCGATTTCGGCGCTATAACACTCTCTCGCTAGGGGCATTGGATTGGATTCGATTGGATTGGCTTGGATTGGCTTGGATTTGGATTGGATTGAATTAAAGTGGACTTGTTGGATTGTGTTGCATCATAGCGGCCACGTTGCGTCATAGCCGCTCCACGTTGCGTCAACCGCGGCAGGGGGTTCACGGCACGTTTCACCATTGACTTCATCGACAATGTCTACGCTGGAAGACAACAATTACAACAACAACCAATACGAATCTATACGTGTGCGCATTGATCGTCCCCTCGCGAGGGGGGTGTTTTTTTTTCACCTCCGTTCTTAACAAAGAAGCATCTTTCCTCCTCTTCTTCCCTATTGGAGAAGAGAGTAGATCCTCGGCGCGCCCGGTTCTCGCGGTCCAGCTGCATCGACACACAGTTCTGCCCGGATGGGCTGTCAGCGTCCGCATGGACTGCTCTGACCGCCGCCGACGCTGCTGCTGCAGCACGCCTCCGTACGGCTCGACGCTGGCACGCTGCAGGTGCGGCACGGCTTGAGGATGGTGAGCGACCCAGACGTTTCTGTATCTTTCTTTCTTTTTCCATCTGGCCTGGCAAACTTCATCACGGACGCCACTAAACTAACCGACAGGAAATGAGTGTGCGTTGGTCCTATCAGGTCAATTAGTTACGTCATTTTGTTCGACACTTTGAGCAAAACTCTTGGCTCAAAAAACGGGGCTTTAGAATGAGCGCTTACAGCACTCACATCATTTCGAACTGGGGTCGGTCTGTAGCGGCTTGTCTAACCGCTCGACCTCGCTCGTTTTCTCGTCCTGGGTCCATTTTTGTGCTAGGTCTGAAAGTATGCATCACCAAGAAGCTCATCACCAAGAAGCTCAACCTGATATTCTTTTTGAGAAAGAACTGTTTATCCTTAGCGTTCACTTGATGTCATCGTCTTTAATACTGTGACTACAACGCCATCCTTTAATTATTCTTACGTTTTGTCGCTAGCAGTTGTAACCACCAGTTTGTTTTCATTGGAGTTAAATATATTAAGAAAAACTCGTTAACCGTGACGTCCGCTGCCACCCAGTCGCATGCCTACTCGCTAATGAGATAATTCTGTGAAAGTGCCGTCGTGCCAAGCGGTCTTGCTGTCAGCCGGACAGAGCTGCTTTTAGAACTTTTGTTGTTTCATCTTCGTCGTTAGTTCGCTTCGTTCATACGAGAAAGGCTGCGTTCATAGGTCAATTAAAGTATAGGTTAATGAAATAGAGAATATTTATTTATTTATTTATTTATTTATTTATTTATTTATTTATTTATTTTATTTATTTATTTATTTATTTATTTATTTATTTGGTATGCTATTCCCGCCCACCGAGTCAATTGGCAGAGTTCCGCAGAAATGTGCGTTGAGAAAACAAACTAATGTCGTAGCAATATTCGCAATCATGGCAGCAGTGTAGATTAAAGGGGCCCTCGAAGAGGTTTTGCAGATAAGCATATTTCTACATTTTGAGGTACATCAGTGTCCTAGTAATCATCTCCATCAAGAATTTTGTTAAAGCGATGAGTATTACGTGGACTTTTGCAAATCAAAACACAGCATTCTGTTCCGCGCCGCGATTCCCCTCGTTTTGTCCACCTCACATCGCACGAGCGTGGCTGCCCATGATGCCTCGCTTCCGGTGTATTTTTACGAGTAAGGAACAAAGTGCTCGTGTCGGCAAAGCCAGATATTAAAACATTGCAATATGGACACTGCATTTTATTTCAGAGCAAGTAATAACAAGGTTGAAGTTTAGTTTTATTATCTTTACTAGTGCATATTACGGAGGGTGCTAGGTATTGTATTTTGTAATCAGCTTGTGCTCAACACTGTAGTGAAGGCGTTTTTTATGTATTACAGGCACTGCAGCGTAATGGTGTTTCCAGTGGCTGGTTGCAGCAAAGGGTCATCTCTTCGACGCTAGAAATTCCTACAAGACTGCTGTGAACAACACAGCTTCGTCAAGGCAGCTCCGTGCATTACTGAGGAAAAGGCTCTTGTTTACCGTTACCTCAATGCTTCCGTTTTGTAAGCATAATTTTAAGCATTATTGGTGCTTTCTGAACCTTGTCTTGTGTGTGCTGTTTTGCTTGTGTTTTGCGCCATTGAAGTTGCGTTTTCTCTGTCTAATATATATATATATATATTACTATATATAGATATATATATTATATATATATATAGATTATTATATATATATATATATATATATATATATAACCGGTCTCTCATTTTGAAGTTCTTGTTGGACCAAATTATTTTCTATTGTTACCATTTTCAGCCATGTTTTGTGGGAAATGAATGTGATTTATATGCATAATAAAAGTATTAGCGAACAGAGCTGGTTGGTTATAGGGCTCCTTCACTTTCAGCGCCTTCACCTCAAATCACTGAAAATTTTTTTAAGGAACTTGTTTAGTGCACACAATACATTATGACCAGCGCCTGCTCTAGGACTTGCCTGCGTGCCTGATTGATTTTTTATGCATGGTATTGCCCAGAAAAATATTTAATTCATATGCAATAAATATTTTCTGTATAATGGCATGTATAAAGCAGAAATCAGGCCGTGAGGCTACTCATAGAATTGTCATTACCCATGAGGACCAGCAAGAAAGCAAGAATTGGATATCGAAATAGCATGGCGTACACACATAGGCATTAACATGGTAACATTCTCTGCCAAGCATTGTCCAATTTCCGGTGTTGGCCTGAGCCATTGCACAGTGCAGCACTTTTGCGGCCCGATTGCCTTAATGCAGTCTCAGCGGGAAAATAGCAAATTTACGTCAACGTTTAATATCACCTGCATCACGGAGCAAGGAAAAGTTAGGCCGCGAAACTAGGCTTCCTAGCTCGTCCAGATAATAGAGAGTTTTAGCATAGCGGCTAGCGGAGGCTCACGCTATGGTGGCGGGTTACCAGGACCCGACCCCGAATGCGCACGCGGGGAGGGCGAGGGGGTTGCCCCTCAGTGGAGAGAATGAGCGGGCATGGCGAAGGCCGGCCCGCGAAACTAATTTCCCCATTGGAACGAATTTTCACCTTCCCAGTCGGGCCCTGCTACCCGCCGCCGTAGTGTTAGCTGACGGAACCCGCAATGCTAAAACTCTCTAATGTCACAAGTGCTCTTCATACGTTAAGCTAGCAGCATCTGCCGCGGGTGAAGAAACTGCGCGGCCACCGCAATCGGCATTTCACTGCTCAGCCGCTCAATAAGTGCGGCCGTTATGACTTCGTCCATCAGGTGCCGCTACCCTCTCCTTCGCCATCGCAGCTACGAAGCTTTGCAGCTCGCCTTGGTTTTAATTGGGACATTATCTGGTCACTCTCCCGCGCTTGCCGTTATGGGCAGTGTCGCCTCCTATAAATTCTTGCTCTGTGACCTGCAGGCTGCCGAGAGTGCGACATATCGTTTGCTCAGCTTGGAATTCCACCAGCGGTAGCATACCATTGCAACATTGGTGATCAGGCCTTTCCTTATGCTTTAAGTTGCTGACGAAGAGAGCGTTGATATACTTGACTGATCTGAAGGAGAAAGAGTGTGAGAAGTTCCGAAATTCACGGTGCGAAAGAGAAAAGCACCGAATCACGCTGACCACGGTTTACCAAATGCCGATTGTCGAATAGTTTCGTCCTGAACGGGTAACCGTTAGTAACAGTGAACCTGCTTAGCAGACAGCAGTTTTTTTCTGTGCCTAGCTAAAAAAAATATTAGTGGCTTAGCTCGGCTATGCCAGGATATACCTAGCGAGAGTTAAGGTTCAGCCTGTTATTCTTAGCTTTCCTGGTTGTCTAGGATTAGATTGATTATCGTGCTTACTGCTGCTTCAATGAATTACACACGGCATACGCATTATGTGACACATGCATATTTATCAAGCGGCTCCGGCGCAGCGTCACCAATCGCCCCGGAGCTGAGCTGGTTCCACAGGCGCACGCCGGTGTTGCTGCGACGCACGACTCACGAGCCATCTGCTCTACACCCGGCCACCCCTCGCATGATCATCAAGTGGACCGGGCCGCCACGTGCCGCACTTGCGCAGCGCGGCTCTCTAGGAGCGACGCGAAACTGTTCAACCTCGGCCAGTGTAGGACACGCTACAAAAACAAAAAAAAATGACACCACCTTCCCGCGAGGGAACCCTGATTTGATGCAAAGCATCTCGGAGGTTCCAAAACGTTCACGAGATTGGGTATCCAAATAACGGAAAATGACGGAACTCCGGACGGCGCAGACATGACTCAACCGAAGCAGCAACTGAGGGAGCGGTGCGCGGACCGGGTTTAATATATACAGCAGATGCAGTGAAGAGGAGGAGATGAGAGAGGAGACGCGCATGCACGCTTATCGCGCAGCTGCGGTGATGAGTAGCACGCACGCTACCGCACAGCTGGCGTAAAGAGAGGGAGAGGAGAAGAAGCGCGCGCGCTATCGCACAGCTGGTGGGGAGAGGGGGAGAGGGCCGGACGGACGACGGACGACACAGCCGAGAGCAAGAGATGCTTTGCATCTAAAAACAAATTACGAGCGCCCACGTGAGCGCGGGCCTCGCGACGACAGACCTGCCGTTAATAAAACCAAGAAAACGCCTAGCGCTCTTGTGTGTGTGCCTCGTGACGACCGCCCAGTATCCCACGTGCACGGTTGTCAAGCCAATCATGCCAACTTAGGTAGATTTTCCAAGATTTCGGCGGCCGCCCGGCCGTTAAAAAACCAACAATATGCAAAGCGCTCGTGTGTGCGCGCTTCGCAGCGACCGCCATGCGTCTCCGGCGCGTGTTTGTCAAGCCAAGTATACCGATGAGGAGATTGGCGAAGAAAAAACTCCAGCGTTCGCGGTAATCACCGCGAAACTTGCTGGGAACAAGAAATACACGTCATGACGTGCGTCGCTCCAAGATGATGTCCAATAATTATCATTTCCAAGAAATGAAAGAAGCTCGAACTTATAGCAGCAATGATGCAGTAAAGGTCGTCGCGGCAGTGAAGGAGAAGAAAACCGGCTGCAATCATTACTAAACCTTCGTGATGGTCGTGAAGGTTGCGTACAGCTTCGCTACCTTCAAGTCTTACGCGTTGGTGGAAGCTTGCTTCATTATTTTTTTCCTTGGTTCAGCACCGGTTCTGGTTCAGCGTGCTCAAAATATAACGGTTCAGGTACGGTTCAGTTCCGGCAAAAATACGGGTTCGGGTTCAGTTCCAGTTCGCTCCCGGTTCGAGACCCTGAAAAAATAAATAAATAAATAAATAAATAAATAAATAAATAAATAAATAAATAAATAAATAAATAAATAAATAAATTTCAATGAGGGAGATAGAGATGCATGGGAGAGGAGATTACATGGTTGCTTACCGAAACGATATTGAACTAAAACACAGAAAACAGACAGAGAGTTAACCATTTTTTCGCAATCAAGTGATTCGCCTAGATAACTCCTCTGGTTGAAAACGTTGGCTCCAGTAAATTGGGCTCTTTTTAAAGATTTATCGCATCCAAGAGCAGCCCTCGTCTCACACTCTGCTAGATTGTGGCGCCCCCATGGACCGAAAACGCTCCTCTTTTCAAGCCGTCGGGAATGCGTTCGGCACTGGGATGCGGCGAGTGGCAGCCTTCGTGACGCCTTACCAGTTTTAGACATAGTTATTGCGCCAGCCGTGTTTTTGTGTGTGGCGATAGGGAGAAGTCAACATTTACTGCATAGCTAACATAGTGACGTTAGGGTTACAATACCTTGTGGACAATGCGTTGTGTACTTAATGAAAAGCGAGGCTGGCCATGTGGACTCCCTCAGATCAATTCGGGCAGCTGTGACAACTGAACCATCGAGGAAGCAACTGCAAAGCTTTATATGCAAGTATGACCCTCAGCGGGACAGCGATGTAGGCTCAAAGTGCGCGCAAACAAACGCTCTAACCCCTTAAAAAACAAAATTCGAGACTCAACAGGTACTACAAAATGCGGAAAGCTACTCACGATTTTCATACGGTGCCCAAACAAACAACATACCGTAAAGCAGGCAATGTAACTTCGTCATAGTGGATACCATAAACTCTTGCGACAAACGCGAATTCAACATTTTAACTCGCCATGAAAATCAAATACTATTGTTGAGTTTCTAATTAGCCCTAAAGACGTCCATCGTAGCTTTAGGCTTGACCTAAAAACCGGGTCCCGCGAAAAATAATAAATAATACGGTGGAGACCCTGACTACAACTCCAAAGGTCTATCCCAGCTTTCATTTTGACCAGCCAACATGCGCATGCGAACGTCACTAGCATTTGAGGATAAGAAAACTCTCGTTACCTAAACCACATTGTAAACCGCGAATGATTAATTGCCAAAGGTCGTTATATCATAACAGACTCGTCGAGCACTACGGACGCCAGACCGGTGTTTCGTAATCTAGGACAAGGCCGTAGAACATTTCGGCGAAAAGCCAGCGTACCACATACGTGTACCGAGATGCCCATTTCTTGGTCTTGCACTTGGTCACTGATACTGCAAGTTACGTAAGCTATTGCTACACTTTGGCAGCACTTCGTACCGTTCAACCACCTTCTAAAACAATTGCACTTCTGAGAATACTTAGCAGGGGGCCCGCATGTTGAATGGAAATTTGTAAACGAGAGAGAGAGAGAGAGAATAAACATCTTTATACATCTCTAGTCTAGCTGATACATCTCTACTCTAGCTTATATATCTAGGTTAATTATTACACTAGCTTATACATCTCTAGCTTAAACATCTCTAGCTTAGTGGTGCAGGGTGGTGAGAGCACTGGTGGAGGGGGGGGGGGGGGGGTGCCCGCTAGTCCGGGATGCCCTGGTCTTCGCTGGTTACTCGTCGCCTCTCTGTCAGCATGCTCAGCGTCGAGAGGTCTGAGCTGGACAGCCGGTCCACCCACTGCTCGTACGTGGGACGGGGATTGAGTGTGAGGGATGGGGATTGTTGGCATTTCCATACCAGGTGGTACAGAGTGCCTGGAAGGGGGCAAAAGTGGCAGGTACTGTAATGTTTGGGTGGGGAAACTATGGTGGAGGAGGGTACTGTGCGGGTTAGTAGTTTCTCTGTAGCCGGCAAAGTGGGTCGCTTCGGCTATGGAAAGATGGAGTAGGTGGAGGGAACCGTTGACGCTCGTGTCTGAAGTGAGAGAGGATGTCCGCGTAGCCATTAGTGTGTGTGTGCGTGTGTGGGGGGGGGGGGTCTTCTCCGTGCCTTGGCTCTCTTCAGAAATGGCCCCGAGAGTGGGCACTCGGGCAGCTGCGTGTGCCGCCTCATTTCCGTCGAGAGACTCGTGTCCAAGGGCCCCAGCGATATGGACGTCGGGAAGATGCTGGATGGTATTAAGGATCTTGAGGGCAAAGGGTTATATGCCGCCGAGCTGGTAGTTGCGGCGTGCTACTTGCGAGTCCATAATGACTGCAATGTATTTCCTGTTTGTTGTGGCTGATAGGGCGATGGCGATTTCCCCAGCGGCGTTTGTAGAGATGGTGCATATCGTGGCGACCGTGAGCTCGGTTCCCTTGTGGTCCAGAACCGCGACTGCGTGGGCGGGTTTGCGGATTTATGGTACGGCGTCCGCGTAGCGCGTCGTAGGGTTCCCTGCGTGCTTTCTTCGTAACCGCATTAACCCATGCTTTGCGGCATGCTTTGTTGTAAACGAACCATTTAAACACGGTGTATTGGCGGGACGTAATTCGAACTCGGCACCTAATTTAAACTTTTCAAATTTGAATGCATGTTCTGCCATGTTGGCAGTGTTTATCATGTACTATATTACAGCCGCACTTCACACCGTTGCTGACACGCCTCAGCATAAGGCATGAGCACTTCTTTTCAATAAAAAATCTTTTGGTTCGAGTGCTATTTTATTGAAATAAATATACGAGACTCTTCTCAGTTTTGAATTGACAATATTTGATTACCCGAAGTTTCTGGTGCGGCGTGCGACATTCATTGCTGGTATTGCATGCGACGCAAGTTACCCAAGATTCTAGAACTCCACCCAGGCTTTACCGTTGCTTGACATCCACATGAAAAGCAAATATCTTTAAACATTTGGAAAGACTGTGCTTTAGAGTTATGGCAGTCACGTGGTTTTTGTGCTTCTAGAACAAACAATTCGTTACAAGGAACGGTATGTCTTTCATGGCTGAAGGTCCCGGAGACCAGGGCGGCCCGGAAAATTCTATTATAAAACCGCTTCACCAAGTCCAACGTTTTGTTGGTACAGTGCGGACCCATAACAATATCGGCTCAGCTCACTATAAAAAAAAATGAAGTGTGCAGTTGACAACAACAAATTGCTTGTTCTTGACTCAGACTTTTTTTTTAAGCTGTAGTGTACACTTCTGCAACTCTTCCAGTTCAGCTTTTGAGGAGACTAACTCCCACGCAACCTGCTCTGCGTGAACACAGCTTAACGTTCGTAAATGTTGGATGTCGTAGCAAGGGATTGTTGAAAGGTCTATCATAAGGCCAAAGCTCCGAGAACATTCCTGCGTGCGTCTCCAGGCGTCATTTAGAAGTCTGGAACCCAATGAGGTAGGGAGTTAAAGTACTGCCTAAAGACGGGCCAGCACGCGTAATGCGTATCGCTTCTTCTCTTAAATAGCGACTGTCACGAGCCGGCATTTTAATGAGTGCGCTAGGGGACCAGGTTCCTGAGTCTGGGGGCAAAATTATTTTGGCGGTACGCGCATCGGCCGCCGCCCTTAATGCGCGGCGGCAAGATCAAAAGACGGTACCATTCACCTCTCGTTGCTTTCTTCCTTTTATCCGCACACATTTTGTAGCTCTTCAATGGTCCTTCCCTCCAAAGGCTGAGGAAATGCTAATATCTTTGTTTTAGGATGCCCACAATTGATACAAACGAGTAATTGAGGTGTTCTGTACTTCATTCTGGCAAAACGAGGGAGGCGAAGAAAATAATTAAAATAACAAACACGTGAACTTTGGCCTGTGTTCTATAGCTCCAATAAAGGCGATCAGAAACCCCTTTTTGTGGCGTATGTAATAAGGCCGGAGCATCACTTGGGAACAGAGGCTTCATTATTCTAAATATTAGGGGATTCTCGAATGCAGAGCATTTAGGTGGTTCAGTTATGTGTATAAATGTACTGCGGCATCATAATAAATTTATATACCTCGTTTTCTAACGCTTCATTCCGGGTGGGTTGCGATCACATTTATTGCTTGGCACATGCGATTCTTGTACCTGGATTGCAGTTTGCCTAACGTTTTCTTATAAATACCGTGGCCTCAAGCATTGAAGAGCAATGGAGGCAATAAGAATACTGATGAATGTTTCAAATTCCAGTGATTTCTTATTTATAACAATTTCCAATGAAGGAGCGATTCATAAACAAAGTAATAAGTGTTTTACTGCAGTGACACGAAGTATTTTGTGAGATAAGTGTCTGCAGAACTTAGCTGACCCACCTTTGTTTTGGTTCATCTCAGGCTCTTTGTGTGAAGGATGACTGGAGTTGGGATTGGGGAGTGTTTATTTGCTTATTTGCCTTAATAAAATTAAATTTGTGACTTTAGCTGCGACTAAACTTTCGGAATTTCGCTTCTCAAAGATATTATCCAATCAGCTGAATTTTAATTTAGGACTGCACCTAAAACTTAAACGTCTGTTTAGACCCACTATTTCTGTTTAATGCAGCGTATTAAACAATAGGAAAAAATATGGCTGTGTTTCCTTGAATTTCATAAGCTTGAACACTCAAGGAGAGTTTTTGTGAAGTTTCATTGAAATTATTGGATGTTTGTTTCAGCTGTTGTTAACATTGATTTGTTACTTTCCACCGGCGAGGCGTCCTGTGCAAAGAGGTCTTTGTTCCTATAGACCCAAACACACAAAAAACCAAAAAATGATCAATCAAACCAGCTACAAAAAAACGGTCCATGACAGTATCGCCTTCCCAAACTACCCGTAGAAGACGACCTCATAAAACAAACATCCCAATATTATCGATGTGATCACATTACCCGAGATGCAGAGCGGTAAATAAACAATCAGTCAGCGCTGGCGCGAACACCCTCCACCGCTGACTTAATTCATTCTATAGTGTAGACGGAGTGTGGCTATGTCAATGGGCCGCCGGGAAGCAGGCCTGATTGTTTCACGTTTTGTAGGGTGCACCGGAGCATGCGTTTCGGGAAACAGTAATCGCGACTAGCGTGTGGCCGCATTGGATTTTCCAGAGTCACCTTGCGTGAACGTGCAGAAAAAAACACCGCCGTTCAAACCTTATAGGAACCAAGAATCAATACAGCGTCCTCATTCCGCTTTAAATGGCATTGTTTGGGAATGTTTCATCGGAACTGTAAAAAAGTGGGTTCGAGGCTTTTCGTATCCATGAAGTGACGCTGTGACCGGGCTGGAAGTGTCTCCCCTTATCTTTGGTATCGTCCCGCTGCTCTGCAACGCATCCGTACATCACAATACTAGCATAAAAAAACTACTTCTGCGCGCTTTCCCATTGTCTTTCACGCATGCGCGAACGACCATTTTCCTAGTTACATTTAGGAAGGTTTCAAGGAATGTATTCTCCCATCGTATTCTTCTCCTTTCCTTTCTCTGTAAAGCGTGCTTTGCGTGTAAAGCAGTCTTGTGCAAGGAAGAAGCCGACAGTGCAGGAACGCATCATTCTACTTCGGTGTCTTACAAAATGCACCATGAGGGAAACACCTCCTTCTATTCGCGGCCGGCTTTATGGATAACGACGTGCCATCCACGGCTATCTCTGGCCACCTTTTGCCCTTTATTGCTGTCCGACGCCACAGCACCGGCTTGCGCTGCATCTGATCCCTACTTATCAAGCTGATGGCCCCTTTTTTCCGCAGCTTGTCGGCTATGTGCACTTGCTCGGCCTTCCGCCGTTATTATTTCTACATTTTTCGCGGGTCATTGGACTTAGTTCTTGTTGATTTTCCATGACATGTGCACAGGGCGTGGACTTGACTGCATCCTTAATGATATTTTTGTGCCTTACTTTCAGAGAGTAAAATGTCACATGCGACGAGTCATTGTTGGATGCTGCTTCTCAACACCAGCAGCCCCAAGGTAAAGGGGATTTTCTCTCGCGAGCTTCTCGTTTCTTTTATACGATAGCAGCGGGTGAGGGTGGTGCCTGGAAAGTGACTACGGCTCTCATTACAGGCGTCGACGGGAGTGTGCTGTAACAGCCAACTTTCTAATCTTTCGGGATTGTAAGGCCCCTCCAAAAAGCTACTATACGCGTGGCTCCTATTCTAGAGAAGGAGCTGCATTCGTTGAAAAACCTCGCGTTTTTAGGGTTCTCGGGAAAACAACCCTTTGTTTTTGTCCAAAAACTATTTGGCTGAACAAACTCGTGATGCCCTTGCTGTGAAACTTTGCTCTCGGACTGACGAAGCTTCCCAAAGAAAACTTTTCACCGTGAAGTAACAGAAACAGTGTATTTTAACAAGCGGAAACGCTCAATAAAATGCGCTGTTCGAGTAGACAGATTTCGGTATTAGGATTATTTATTTATTTACGCTGATGTTTGCATAGCTAAAATTTACACTACGTACGGGGTAACCGGAACCATTGTACGATCGATAGGGTCCGCACTGCTCGGTACGGTCACTATGTTTATGCGATCTGTCGGAGGTCAAAGGACGAAAGAATTGAGGCTGGACAAGTTGGGAGATAAATTTAGCACCCCCTGACCTCTCGCGTCTTCCCTTCACAGCTATTTCTCGGCCCAGTGGCTCCCGCAGGTGCCGGCTGCGTGAGCAGGGCGTTATCTGTAAGGCGTGTCATGGTTAGACAGTAATGATAAATCTATAAAGAGTTTTTGGTATCGTTGAAACCCCTAACCATTAAAACGTAGCCGCTATTTCTATTTGCAAGCACGCAGTGCTGCAACTCTAAGCTAAAATTATTAATTCCTGACTAATTCATTACAGATTTAACACGCATAGCAAATTCTTGTGCATCCATGCAACAGGTCTCTTCGCGTTCACTTTCTAGCCTCGCATGTTCGAATCAGTTTGCAGCTTTTATGTGAGCGTATACTTCTACAACAAAGTTTAGGGCCATCTCTACTAGCGTGAATTCTGGAGGAGCGAAACATGCAGTGTATAAGTGTATACTTACGATCGTGAGACTCCGATAGCCGGAGACCCTAATGGGCTCCGCCCGTAAAACCTTTCTGGCATAGCGACAGGCGTGAACACGAAGAATATATGGGCAAGGCTTTTCCAGATTACAAGCACTGATAGCGAGGCTTATACGCTCGACCAATTTTACAGCGAAGCTGTTAGCCTCTCGTTAATCGGAAATTTTCCTTTTGTAAACAAAACATAAAAACGAAACGATCCAGCAGTTTTGGCCAAAAACGCTAAGCGCATGCGTCAGTGTAGGCAGGACCCAGCATTTGCCGCCAGAGAAGCCCAGCGTAATGTTTCTTTCTAATCAGGCATAGAGTTCAGCATTCGTTAAAAAACCACAAAACAAGCATCGAAGCGCACGATGCATGATAAGTTGCCAGTGAACAATGGTACGCCCCTATGTGTTCCTGGTAAAGACTAGGTTTTGCAGCCGCTCGTGAAAAGGGGGTTGACGTCATTCGAGGGCACACACATGTGGAAGGTTCTGCCACAAGAGAATCCATTGATTGTAGGGTTTAACGCGCCGACGCAACGCAAGCGCTGAGGCGTGCCGTAGTGGAGGGCTCCGGATTAATTTTGACCACCTGGGGATCTTTACCGTAAGCCGAAATCTCGTACACAGGGACGTTTTTGCCTTTCGCCTCCATCAGAAAAGCGGATGCCACGGCCGGGAATCGAACCCGCGTCCTCGTGCTCGGCAGCACAACGCCTTAGCCACCGAGCCACCGCGGCGGGTGTCCGCCAAAGAAGCCGAGCGCAAGTGACAAGCTCGCCGACATGACGAGGAACATTTCGTACCCTCCCGCATCAGCAGGTCTAGTGATTTACAAAAGCTTCGCTAGACTTCCACTTTCGCAGGCCGGCATAGGGGACATTTTTAGCGTGAAGAAAACTTTACTCATATTTCAGGCAAGAGGAAGCGCCATGAGCCGAACCTACCAGTATTCGTTAAGTTAAAAATTCGCGCTGGGTTGGATTAGTGTCAGTAGATAAGATACAGAGTACCATCACTGAGGCTCGCAAGTGAGCAACGCCGACCATTTGGTGTATATCAGTGTTGCCAGATTGCCTCTTCTGTGGCCTCACCGCTGGCTTTGATGAGATTATTTGTAAACAACACTGCCTAAGACGCGGCACAACGGCCTCTGCGGACACACTTACGCAGTTGAAATGCTGCTACCACGTTATCCTTGATCCGCGTTCGGAACGATGCCAGTCACGCGCTGCCGCAGAGCAGGGAGGACAAGCTACGATTGTTAGAGTTGACCGACTAAAATGCATAAGCAACGGAAAGGTAGCGCGCATGAACCGTCTTATTGTAAACATATATCACGTGATGCGATGAGACAAATGATCGCAGTGGCGGCACGGAAGAATAGGAGAAAAGAACAGCGATACTGTGCAAGCTAATCTAGGGACACTAGGTTGGATTATAATGAAGCAAATTAAACAAGCTTATACAGCATCGGGAAGAGACGAAATATAAAAATTAACAAAAACGCGATAGTTCGCACTGTCGGCTCGGGCTGTGCACGTAATTACGCTTAAGCGGTTCAAACACACAGATCTGCGTATATCTGCCCGCTCAACGTTCAGTTGAGCAAATGAAGAGAAACTGGCGTGTGCTGCTGCCCACATCAGCGTTACTAACGTACCCACGCCACGTGGCCGACACCACCGCTTCTGGCGGCTGTGTCTCATTATGGTTGGGTTTGGGCGTAGAGTTTCATATTAAAATATACTGGAGGGGAATCTGACGCCAATGTCTATGCGAGCCGGGCTTCAACGAGCGCGCCGCCATGTACGGTGGACAAGCGCTGCTTCGGTTGGCCTGTATGGGCAGGAGACTTAAAATTTGCCTTTGGCTAACATAACCATAATTATTGGTCTTGAAAGACTAGTTGTCGTTGACTCATTACTATAAATGTATAAAAACCAAAAACATTTTTTTAGAAATGTTTAAAAGCTTCATACAACCTCAAAAAGCAAAGAAACATTTTGCCGCTCTGGGTTCCTTTGTCATGAGGAACCACAAAACCGCACGTTTCCAGACAAGCCAAGTCCCGAAGGAATGCTTTTAGCTGTAATGGCAGTTCCCATGACGGCACGCGACTGCAGAGACACATTTCCTTCTAGAATATATACTAATATCAATGTGTACGTGTTTGGGTATCTGTAGTCGTTCCTTTATAAGAATGTATTGTACTTGCACATGCGTTCTCGTCCTTTTCGGACCAAGGATGCCGCAACGTGACTTGAAGCAAGTCCAAATCCGAGCATACGCTAATATTATACAGACTAATTTTATGTCACGAGACCAACGTTTATTCATTGCACCTGTTTTTACGCGGTTGATATTTACGTGCTTCCCATTCTCTGACAAACCATGTGAAAAAATTATTGTTATTGTATTTTTTTTTGGGTTACCGCTCTTGAGCCATAACCTAACGACTATTCTTAAAGGTTATGCAAAAAGAACGCCAGTCTAACTTAGCTCTTTTTAATTAATTAAGCGAAGTTCTCAGTCGTCGATAAGCAGAAATAACAAAATGCCGTCGTCTTTAGGTGACAAACCCGCAACGTGGAACTTGCTGAAGGACGAAACACGTGTGCGGGGGACGATGCGTTTCCACACGCGTCTTCGCTTCCTTCAAAACTAGAACTGAAGACCTTCGTGCGTGTTCCTAATCTCAGCCGGACCGGTTTCCCGAGAGGGGAAATGCATGCAGAGGAGAGTCGCTCTCCGCGCATTGTTTCGCTCTTAACACTCTTCCAGAAGACGGGTAGCTCATCTGAAAGATTCCGTCAGTCACGCACGGAAGAGTAGAGAGCAAACAATGAAGAAGCGGAATGAATGCTCAACTGAAGCGCGGATTTTGTGCAGCTTTTCTTTCAGGAACGAAAGCGTGAGTCCAGCTTCCATCACATGAAACTAGACAGTTGCAACAAATCGAATAAAACGCGCTTTTCATGCTTTGTTTCCTACGCACGTTTAAAGATTTTATAATTGCTGAAAATGTCTAGCCAGTATTGTCTCAACTGCTTTTGAAGGTTTGAAACGTTTTGTAGCGTCTGCCCTGCTACAGAAGGTAAACAATTATTATGAGAACTTAACGGTAAAGAAAAACTACGGAATACAAATCGACTAGGCCTTGCGTTTATTTAGTCGAAATCTTTGCCCGCATGTTGTTAGAACAAAGGTTAATGGAGGCGATCCTAGTTCAAGATCTCAAACGTCGTTCTTCAGCACGAGTCGCCTACCCACGAAGCGCTGGGAGAAAGAAAAGTACCTCTCGTTCAATGCTAGTTTTGTGGGTCGCCCGCAGAAGGAAGTCACGATTTCCTAGAAAGCAACCGAAATTACTTGGTAGCTGGGAACACTTTATTCAGAGCGGTCGATTCCAAAGGTACAAGAGACTCATCCTTGCCTGCATTATTCATGAGAACCGAAGAGCAAGGCGGCCACATCGCCGTGTCCCAAAGCCTCCCTTACACGTGGGACGAGTCATCTTGAAGTCTTCTCGGGAACAAATGCGATTCGTCCCGATGCGGATATTTGACATGGCCACGCAAGAAAATGGAGTCAAGCACAAAACCGCACCACCATTGTTTTCGGCTGGAATGCAAATTCCTGCCTCTAAGCACGTTGAAGCTGCCGACCGAGTTTCGCCTAGGGTTTAAACAAAAAAGATAGAAAACAGAAGTTCAAACTCAATACAGGTGGTGCGTTATATCTATCACTGAGAAAATGACATTGGCTTTTTAGGCAGCGCGTATGCTTATACGTAGCAGCACAGCTAAGGGCAATATAGGTTAGCCAATAATGACTATGATGATTATGATGATGCCTAGAGCCTTTATTGCATCAGATATATCGAAATTGGCATCAAGGCTGGGAAGACGATGCCGGCTAATCATATACCAGTATCTTCAAACATAGGCACAATACGTTGAATCTCTTCGAAAGATCGAAAGCCAGTGCCGGTTTCTGTGTGTGTAGAGTAAACGTTGTAGGCTCGGGCTCTAGTAACCATGGTTTATGTTTTGGTTACCCTTAACTCCTTTTTTTTGTCCCTTCCATTCAAGGCATATTTTGCTAGGCATTTCCTTATCGCATGATACTTCGGCATTAATTTTCGCAGTTTGTGATGGTAACATTTCTTCAAATGGTGACGACCGTCATGGTTTGAAATAAATTCCCTTTGCCTTTTTAACTTTTGCTTGTGTATTGCCGAAAAGTTTAAATTTTTTTTTATATTTAGCTCTGTTCCAACATAACTAGCTTAGCCTACGATGAGCTGTGTCAGCTGATGCGCGCATACAAGCAATGCCATTTAAGGTAAACGAATTTCCGTCCAACATTCATTACTGGAGGAATGAGTTTGCCCTGAGACGCACTTTCCGCATATTTTATAAGCACAGCTCAGCAGTGCTGCGTGCGCTGTGCTAAGCTTCATAAAATTATAAATCGAAAGCTTTAAGAGCGCATTTCTGCAAAAAAAACTCTTCGTTGTAGTTGTTGCTGTACGGTCAAGAAAATGGCGCCATCGTAAAGAGGAAATACGAAAACACATTTCAGTTCGTATGCGCTAGTAAACTAGAAATAATTCGGCAAGGTTTTTCAGCGCCACTGGTTCACTTTGTTCCACTACTTTGCTATAGCCTTTTCTGTTCTCTCTAGAAGTTTTCAGTTTCCTCTCCTTTAAAGATTTATCACCTCGATTTTTGTTTGGGGGTTGCCAAGCGCCAAAAATTACTTTAACGTATCGACGAGGAAGGTCATGTTATTTCCAAATAAGTTCTTTAAAGCGTTCCCTTATTTTTTCCGTTTAAAAAGGCTAGTAGGAACACTGTACCTTTTATGTATTAGCCATAGTAATTGAGTCAACTATGTTGTTTGTGAACAGGCCTACCCAGCCATGAACGGCGCCCGAAATTGCTCTGGCCAAGCAGCACTTCCTAGAAACTTTCCACCGCTAATCACCAGTGGCCATTAGGTTTTCTGTTCTTTAAAAACCGTAGGGCTAGGGATATGGAGACTTCCCATCTGATTCTCCTGCTAACATGACAGCGTCTGATCAAAGAAAAAAAGCGCTCAAAAAATCCCAGCTCGCTCTCTCTATCTTGCTTCCTTTATTTTTTGTCTTAACTTTCCTTCATTCTTTTTCTCCACTCAAATACCTTCTAATTTCTTTTGCTTTCCTCGTTCTCTCTCGCTATTTTTTTTTTTGTGCTTGGCGCATAAAAAAAAAGTTTTTGGCCTAGTTACGTTATTTGTTCTCCCTCAGCAACAGTAAACATGAACGCTTTACAGTAAATAAAGGTAATCCTGTACTTACATGGCACCCACGCACATAAAAGAAGAAATAAACTCAGAAAGGAGGCAATGGAGCAAGTAATAGAAGAATGGCCATTCAATGGAATCGCAAGGCTTGCATGGCTTGCATCACCGTGCTGTCCCGTCCGTAACGAGCTCCATTCTTTCGTCTCCACAGCCGAATAATAACGTTCTGCCCCCTTCTCTACGAAATCGCCCTCACCAGCCGTCATTCCTTCCTGTGCTTATCCAGTTTATTTTCTTTTTTTCCCTTTATTCTTTTCGTGCTGAACCGCGACTGACCAGTGTCGCCGACACCGGTGTCCGCAGGGAGCATCCCTCACGGTCGGTTCTCGCGTGAAGGCCTTCATTACGCGAACCAGCCTCATCGTTATCCAGTCGGTGGTAATCGGTATATTATTCATATCTATTTTTTAACGCGTAGCATCATTTGCTGAGTACCCCCTCCCCGCTCCCCCCCAGCCAGGTCCGTGCAACGCCCTGCATTTCCAGAATAACGGTTATTTCTCGTAAGTCCTCACCTGTAATCGTTACATTATCGTAAATAGGGATAATTGGTCGAACAAAACATTGAAAAAACTAAAGATTAAGAAAAACATAAAAAATTACGGAAAATGGTGAACCGCGTAACGCCCTGCATTCCACAATATTTCAGATTTCGCAGAAGTCCCACCTGTATTCCTTATAGTAGCGTAAATGGGGATAATTAGTCGAAGAGAATTTTGAACAACAAAAAACATAAAAAAACAAAAAACACCGGAAATGGCGAGCCGTATGACGCCATGCATTCCAGCTATAATGCATATTTCGCGGATGTTCTACTTGTAATCGTTACGATAGTGTAAATGGAGATAATTGGTGGAACGAAAATTTTGGAAACCAAAAAAAAAAAAATATATAATAAATTACGGAAAATGGCGAACCGTGTAATGCACTGCATTTCCACAAAAATGCAGATATCGCGGAAATTCCACCAGTAAGCGTTATAATAGCGTAAACGCAGGTAATTGGCCGATCAGAATTTTGAAAATTTAAAAAGTAAAAAATACGCGAAATAAGAAACCCTGCATTTACACAATATAGGGAATTTCGCAAAAGTTCTACCTGTAATTGGAAGTAATTGGTCGAACAGAATTTTGAATGAAGATAAATGGAAGTAACTGGTCGAACAGAATATTGAAAAACTATAAAAACAAAAAAATATAAAAAATACAGACGTTGGCCAACCGTGTAACGCCTTGTATTTTAAAAATGCAGATTTGGCGGAAGTGGCACCTGTAGTCGTTATATTGTCGTAAATAGAGATTAAAACCAAATAAATAGCGCGAAACGAAGATATTTCGCCGTAAAGAACTCACTCTCAAGAAAATCGGCATAAGAATGCTACGCGTTGGTGGATGATTCTCTGAATTTCTGCAGCTTTTTTCTCTTTTGGATGTTTTATACACTCACAAAAAAATTCGATTCAAAGCCCATTTTTCTTCTTAATTAAAAACCAAACAAAAATGCTTTATGTTCTTTCTGGAGGCTCTTTCGCACTTCCTTTGTTTATTCCTCCAGAGAATCAGGATAATGCACCCCTCAATAGAGCTTAGTTTAACAAAAAAAAAACTGCGTTTTGTTTTGGTTTTCGTTTTATTTGACGTGTAACGCTGAGTGCATTATAAAAAGTTGGTAAATATGTTTTCCTCTTTAGTTATTATGTGCTCCTGGACAAACGCTGTACACCGAAATGTATTTTTAATCAAGACAACAAGATTGTAGCAGACTTTTTTTCCCCCATTCTCCTTAGGTATGAGAAGGTATGTAACCAGTGACGTATGAACATGCAAAATGTGAGCGTCTATGAAGTGAGAGGCCAATAAAGCAGGCCATTGTAGGATATAAGTAGGCTGGTGTTGTTTTCTTGCCTTCACAAGTTTCATTTAGTCTTTAGCATACTTTTACCCTAAGGAGCAGTCTAGTCCTTTACGCACTCTTGATGAGTTCATACACGCGTACCTAGGTGCATGAACGCGGACAAACTGAGCAATTGAACAGCGACTAGTTACTCAAGGCAAGTCTAGTTAGACCATATATGGCCGTGTTTGCCGCTTCCTTCGTTCCTTGCTTGCTTGTTTTGGATTTTGATTTGCCGTTTTATGGCTTCCGCCGTGCTGTTGGAGCTGCCAGAGGCATAATATTTGAAAACAGAACAACACATTGAATATAAATTAAAAAACAAGACCCAGCGTCTTTCACATATACCTGAGGTACGAATAGATCACCACGACGGCCTTTCAAGTACCATTCAGCAGTATTGAGCTGCTCGCGTTGCCTTCAAGGCGTTGTTGGCGATGAAGGCGTTGTTGTTTGGCATGGAACCATGATATGTGGGGCTCGGACATCACCTTAGTTTGTGTTGCAAACTCTGAAGCAAATATTGTGAGGACACAATAATCAAACAGACTTCTGCAAAGAGCGAATTTTTATGGTACTCCGCACAGAGGTTAGCAGGCCTGAAAGTTTTACAGTGCCTGCTTCCCTTATTGATATTCTACTGTTGTTTCCCAAGTCGTGCACCCTGAAACTGTCGCGGCTGAAGCGAGGGGTGTAGATCATAAATGCAAACAATTATTTCAAACAAATAGTCGTACCAAAGGGGCGCTGCAAAGTTAAGGAGTAGCCAGAGATGGGGTAGCCGGGTTCGGATCAATCATGCAAGGGAGCGGCGTTGGCAAGCAGTGTAGGCATATTGATGCTGATTCTGAGGGAGCCACATTACCCTTTGTTCCGCCACAGCGATGACTTAACAGCAAGAAATAGTTTTAGGTATAACTCAGTACTATATTCGGGGAGAACTTTCTGTGGCAATGCAGACAAAGCTACGCGGGGGGGGGGGGGGGGGCGAACTGCTTTGTGTTACTGCGCCAAAGTAGTTCCCAGTAAACTAGTTTCGGTTTCGGTTTCGGCGTTACGCATACGCATTTGCTACAGTTCGTTTCTCCGCATGAGCTCTGTGGTTGAGTGCGCTGAACCGCAATCACCAATTATGCAGGCATATTGACGTCTCCTTCTCTACGTTTCATTTGATTCTAAGCAAAAGCCAACGCTTTCACTGGAGAACTCGGATCGACTTAATATGTTGTAGCGTGGACTGTACAGTCGGACTCTGAACCGTACAGAAACGCAGTCAATTCTGTCAGCGCTGCAGTTTTGAGGGTTAAACTCTTCTTGGGCCGAAAACTGGGCAGCACAACGGGAACGTGTGGCGTGTTTACATAGCGCAGGCTCACTATACCGTTAGGGCAGCATGCGCACACTACGGCGCGAAGTCAAATCCCATTTGGATCGCGCTGAGTTAGGCAGGCCCCAAGAAGGTTCGGTGGCCCGCACCTCGGAAAGCGTATAGGGAAATCTCGCGCTGTAGAACCCATAAATCCTGCGCTCAATCCCCACCCCTTCCTATTCCAATATATTTGATGAACGTCGTGCAGGCTTTCGGTCGTGTCTCGCTATACTACGTGGCGCAGGTTTCATACCTGAGGATAGCAGTCGTACTGCACTGGCTAAGTTGCCTATTTACAGCGTAAAGGCGTGTCAGCACTTGGATGGCTGAAAAACGTAACGCTGTCTAAACACCAGCAGTTAGCGCTGGTCGTAAAGTTTAAAGACAATTGGTCACTAAACATTTTGCCAGTAATGTGGTCACAGACTTCGTAAAGTACATTACATATGCTAACTTTGTAAAACGGGAATATTTTGAGCCGTACTCAGATTGGTGGTTACGTCATCCACTTTCCATTTTTTTAATGTGTGATCTCTCGCACACTTCTTGGCTCACTTGCCGAAAAAAGCACCGTATCCAGAACCCCGCAACTGGGCCTGTCAGCAAAATTTCAGTTGGCTTCCAAACCAGGCAACAGGATTCGCGTTGGCTGAGTGTAGCTGCTAACTGCTCATCAACATTCCAATTGGCTGCAACAGCCTCCTTTCTTTGTCACTTACATCAATGTTGTGGGAGCATGGCTGGCTTTACCTTAAAAAAACGCTGACTGGTATTCATGGCTGTTCTGGAGGCTCACTAACCTGGAGGCTCACTAAGAGGGTTCAACTTAAATTGAGAACGACTCAGCGTGAAATGGAGCGGAAAATGATAGGTGTAACATTAAGGGACAAGAAGAGAGCGGAGTGGGTCAGGGAACAAACACGTGTTAAGGACATATTAGTAGAAATTAAGAAAAAGAAATGGACGTGGACAGGGTATGTAATGCGAAGGAAAGATAACCGCTGGTCATTAAGGGTAATCCCTAGAGACGGCAAGCGTTGCAGGGGGCGGCAGAAAGTTAGATGGGCAGATGAGATCAAGAAGTTTGTGGGGATAAATTGGTCACAGTTGGCACAGGACCGAGGTATTTGGAGAATAATGGGAGAGGCCTTTGCCCTGCAGTGGGCGTAGATAGGCTGTGATGATGATGATGATGATGATGATGATGATGATGGTGGTGGTGGTGGTGGTGGTGGTTGATGGTGATGAATTCATGGCTGTAAATTTGATGTTAGCCTCATCTTGAACTTACGTGTTTCCAAGCCCAACACGTGGGTTGACCAGTGATGGTCCTGCCCGTTCAATTCAATTTTTATTTGGTAGCGACGTGACACCCCACCATCACTAAAGTGATCCAAAATTTCGCAAAAGTGTGCAATTTTGTGGCTATGGCCAGAATTCGCACACACAATTCCAGAACCAGCAGTAAAACTCCGACACTCAGGGCTGCCACCGCCAGTTGCCAACAGTTTGACATGGGTACACCGTGAGCATTATTCAGCAGGAATAATGTGGGCTTCGTGAAAAATTGAAGCAGAAGAAGGAATGAGTTTTGTTTCATTTATTTATTTCCTGCATAATCAGCTGGGCAAACTCTGGAAGTCACTCCAAGTATTCACACAACCACAAACATGCACACGAACCCCAGTAGAAGGAATAAACCCTTAAAACCGTGGCTCCATCTTTCAAGCCCACTTGAGCACTCAAAGCCACGCAGCCCCGTATTTCCAAACAAACATTTTGGCTCTGTTAGAAGTTATTCGCAGTCACGGAGTACGGTGTACAGTAATTTCTTCATGATAAATGTGAAAACAACATAGATGTACGAGACATTGCACCACAAACATGACAAAGCGACGCTGCCCATCCCCATGTCAGTGAACATTTATCTAAATTCTGTTTCATGAGAGCATTCTATTACCTTTCGGGTGTTCGACCTCATATCCCAGGGCCTCGGGAAGCTAGTATTTTTACAAAAGCTAAGGCTGGTAGCAGGGAAACCCACAGCTTTTCGACATTTGAAATTGAGGCATTGACGCTTCGTATTCCTCCTCGCCATTTAACCCTGTAAATACGCATTTAAAAGAAATTCTTTGAGCCGGATATGATCTTTTACTTCAGCAATCTACCCTCTGTAGTCGAAAAGATGAACAAAACATGAGCAAGGGAGTACAAATGATTACCTCGCTTAGAATGTGCAACTGATGGCAGTATATGTTTTTCCAGATGACTTGAAACAATTACAAATGATAGACTAACTCAACAATGCGTTTCTGGACGTCATCACTACCATCTCGCAGTTCTTGCCAGATAATTCTTCAAGTCTTGTCATTCCATGCACAGGTAACTGCTATTTGCAAAGGCTGTTTACAACCTCTTGGGTTGTTATCAAATTTTCCCATTGCATTTATTCTGGGTGAAACAAGATACGTGACGTGCCACTCCTCACTGCTTGCTACCAGAGTTCGTCATAAGGTTCCTTTTAATGCATGCAAAGATACAGCAAGTGCATCTTAGCTGTCACCCACAGCCGACAATCTGAAAACTAATTCGCATACTGACAACAAGCACTCGTAATGATTGCCTGGTGCTGCACAAATCCAGCACCGTATGAGCAGCAACCTCCCAAGTTGCTGGGCATCGGAAAGGTAAACAAGGTGTCCTGTAAGTTGTTGCTCACAAGCAGCACCACATAAACCAACAGAGCGCCCTTCCAAGCTTCCGGCCACCAGAAAGGAAAACAAAGTACCTCGTCACTTGCCACACAAGGCCAGCACCACGTAACCAACAAAGCGTACTTCCAAGCTGTTGGGCATCGGAAAGGTAAACAGGGGGTTCTGTAAGTTGCCACACAAAAGCCCTACCACATAAACAACACAGCGTACTTCCAAGCTTCCGGTCAGAAGAACCGTAAACGAAGCATCTCGTCACTCGCCACACACGACCAGCACCATATAAGTCAGCGCACACCGATTTCATCACAGTTCCTCTACACCGTTCATTTCGCTGTCACTGCAGTAACTAGAGCTGCTGGAGTCGGAACCTAGCGGAAGCACGACGTTGTCGAGTCTGGTGTCGATTGCACCATCCCGATCCCAGGCCTCTTTCTCAAGACGCTCGCATGAGCGCAGTCCCGGAACCAGGTTTTCTAGAGTCACGAGGGCAACAGCTTCTTTGAGTAGTCCTCCAACTTCACCGAGAGTGAATGAAGTGTTGGTGGAAGTAATTTACCCCTTGATATGGCTCCCCACCATTTCAATAGGGTTGAATTGACAGTGGTAAGGAGGAAGCCGAACAATGTCATGACGAGCAACTCTGGCCAGGGCTTCAATCCGGTATCCAAAAAACTTGTGTTTGTTCTCATTAACCAGCCGAAGGAGCTCGGGCTTCAACTGGTCATGACACCACGGGATGGTTTTTGCAGTCAACCAAGACTGAATGTCGGCCTTGCGCCACGACGTCGAGGGCACTTTTCGATCTGAACGCTGTGGTACGGAGCATTGTCCATGACAATAACACTCCGTGGCTCAATGTTTGGTAGAACTTGTTCTGGGAACCACTTCTCAAAGCGTGTGCAATTCATTTCACTGTGGTAGTCAGTGGAAGCACTCTTTGACGTACGAAAAATGAGACATCCCTGTCCACAAAGCCCTCCTCCCTTTCAGCATGAAGGACGATGAGCCGACCACCTTTGCCTCTTGGTGCACGAAGTCTAGTATTAGACCTTTGCGAAAGGCGTCTTCACGGGACGCCACAGTGGGGTCCTCCCACTCCGTGCCCTTGGTGTGCCCATCATTGACCCAAGTCTCGTCGAGGTAGTATACAGTCCTGCGAAAATGAAAGGAATATTTGTCAGCTTTTTTTGGGGGAGAGGGGTTAGTTAAGACAGAGAAGGCATTTATTTCTTGCACCTAACATCATTCCACTACGCAGGCAGGTATGTTTAGTTTTTGGTGGCACCGCAAAATACCAAAAAAAAAATGTTCGCAGAACATACACCATCCACATGGCTAACGAAATCCAGTCAGTGAGTGCTATCCATACATTATTAGAACATGTCGATGCATACTTCTTCCTTCACTGGCTGAACCAGAATAGCGTGCAAAATATGAACAAGAGGCAGGGATCCAGAAAAACGCCAGGAATAAAATAAAGTGAACGCCAGTATGCATGCGGAGCGATGTTTTTAAGTAACTCTCGGCAATAAAATATTTGGCTGTACGAGAACTTCCATCGTTATTTTTTGTTGTTACATTTCAACTGTCAAATAATGTTACATATTTGAAATACGAAATTTTTATTTTAATTGCCGGAATTGACATTTATCTATCTGTCCGCCAAATCGAAGCAGTAAGACATACCGTTTCTGCTTATGCATTTCTCGAATGGTCAGCAGATATTTCCGCCGCCACACGATGATATGCCTTTCCTGAAGCGCATAGTTATGTTTTCGCTTCCGAAAAGCAAATTCAATGTCATTCAGAAGCCGACGCAACGTTCTGATACTCAGCTTCGGCAGCCCCATGTCGGGGTCACTAGTCACATCGCTGAGGATCTTTTCTGCAGTTGGCGCCTCGTTGCGAATGAAGTACTGATGCACATTCCGTCGGAGAGCAGCAAGGGTGAAGCTGTCGTACCGCTGTATTCTTGTCTTTCGTGTAACGGCAGGTGGTTTCCGAGTCGACAAACGAAGCCTTTTGAGCTTTGGGGACTTCAGGGTGCCACGGAAAACCTCATTCTTTACGCGTGCGACCGTATGCTCGCTTACGCCGGTAACCTGGCTAACCGAACGAAATGCGGAAACGACGGAGAGCCCTGGTTGCGTCAGTCTCACTTGGGCGTACGCGTTGCAGACAACTGCTTGGTCTGTTTTGACAGCTTTTGGTTGTGAAGCTTTTTGAAAATGCTTTACGGCGAATTGAGTGGCGGGCTATCGGACGGAAAAGTAGCTGCTGTCGACTATGACGCCATTCGTTTTTTGAAGAGAACCTTCGCGCCACCAGTGGTAATTTCCGCAACCCAACAAAACCGAAAATTAAAAAAAAAACTAATGCGTACTGGGGATTATATTCTGGCGATTTGCTGGCATTGTCAATGCAAGGCTAAAAAAAGAAATCTATGTTTTTGAATTGCATAGGTTATGACGTGGTTCGGCCGGTCACTTTCGCCCCGCCCCCCGTAGCTTTCTCTCCATTGCCACAGAAGGTTGTCCCCCAGTATAGTTCGAGAAGAAAATCGCGAGGGTGACAGCGCCAACCTTCCAGCGATGCCATACGCGTTCTCAAACAACGCCTTTAGGAGCGAGTACACACGTTAAAAACGTTCAAAACCGGAGTTGGTGGGGACATAACATATTCAGCTCGCACACGTCATCGGAGATTTGTCTAGCCTATTGTCAGATTTAATTAGTCGGCAACTGCTTACGACGGTCTACTAAAGCAAAACGACGATTTTTGTTACAGCTTAACGAGGCACATCGGGTTCTCAATATGCACCATCAACATTGGCCGCACGTAGGTGGAAAATAAATCCAGATAGAAAATGACAAAAAAAGCCCCACAACACCCCGTAAAGCCACTGCACGGCGCATAATATGCGCAGGCTAGGGCCTCGTTTCAGCGGTCCCCGCTCGAGTGAACGTTCCAATTATTTAATTATTTTATCTTTTTATTACCTGCCAGGACACCATTAGAATCGAGACTAATTGATTTCGGCAGAGACAAAGGCCGCACATGACAGCTTCAAGTAGATTTAACGTCGAGCGACCGTACTTAAAAGAATAAAGAAATCCTCGGAGATTTATTCCACACTGTCTCTTGTTTTCTCACGAGGTATGTCTTTATTTCTACGAGAGTGGAGCCAGTCATTCGTTTTCGCGCTTAATTAAGGCTGGAAGATTTTGGCAGAATCGATGACAGAGAGTCGAATTGAGGGCAATGGTCCGCGCTCCAGAAATGGGTGCATTTTAATATTATGTTTTGCGGTCTTTAATGTTGTGTTAGCTTTGTTGCTGAGACCACAGTTACACATTTCAACAACACGTTGTTTTAAAGTGAGAGATGTGACTCTGCGGTGGAGAACACACAAAAAACGACATGAAGCGGAATAACTACTTAGGCTTGGTTTTACAAAATTCGCATAGAAGAAGAAATAAGAAGAAATGAAGAAGAAATAAAAACAAATTGTTTGCACTCCTGAAATCCACAGGGTGTAAATAAATGACTACAAAAGGTCGATTGAATATTCTTTAAGGCCTTCTACGAATACTTGTTTGTTGACAATCTGCAATGAAATTGTGTTAATTAAACTTTTTGTCGCATACATACTTATATACTCGTATATATGTTTTCATTCTTCGTTGTTACGAGTTCAGACCTTGCGGGTACAATGGGTAAAAAAATTGAATTAAAGCTTTTCTCTGGCCTCTCAAGTTGTGTTTCACATCGAGCTTTTTTCTCCAAAATATATACTTTGTTGTATATGTGTATTAATTTCACAAGAAAGTGATGAAGAAGGCAGTGGAGTGTAGCGGTGTGGCCCCGGCCTCCAACAACGAACCCTTGTGAGGGCGCGCAGCCAGCGCGGGCTCCGTCATGGCCACCACGTACCGCCACGATTAAAAGTTTGCGGACCAGCGAAATGGCAACTTTAGGTTATTTCTCTTCCTATAGAAGCCCGACAAACTGTCGAATGCGTGCGATATTTCGTATACGTACTGAACTAACGAAAACTACCGCACATGGTACTCCGGGCTGCCGTGCGGCAGAGAAATAACTCAAAATTGTGGTTTTCGTGGTCCGTGAACTTCTGCGCTTGGGTGTACATGCTGTAAATACATCGATCGCATCTTTTTGTTAGAAAGATCAGTTCACCATTGACTCGTCTCATCGCCTCATCTTTGTCCTCTCGGCTCGTTATAGTATATATTGTTCTAATAGATCTAATATGATAATATTTATATATTTTATATTCCAATAGGGTAAAATTTATTATTCCAAGTTTATGAGCCATATAAATATATAATATAACTCAAAATATATTGCGTCTATAATAAATATATGGAGCGAGCCCCAATTTTTGTTATCCTAGGCGCAAATTCCCTACTGAATAATGATAGCCATTGCGATATACCAAACTTTTCAAAGGCTCATCGGCAGACTTACTCGTAACAACTTTCCCCGCGCAGAAAAGCAGAAACGTGGCGAGAGATATTGCCTTAAATAGGCGGGTCAATCAAACAACGGGAAACCTAATGATCCCGCTTTGTTTGCTCTCACAAAGAATAACCTCCCAACTTCGCAATAGGAGATTGAAGATTAGCTGAGGCGATGCGTGACCAAACGTGTGACGTGTGCAGAAGCACTATATCTAAATGGCTTCGTCTGCGTCATTGCCTTACCGATATTTTTGTCGCTGCCGACTAGCAACCGCATTGATTGCCAACTCAGACGAACTCGAAATCAGGCTATTGGCAGAAAGCGTTTCCGCTTCGATTGCTGGCTATTCTGGCCATGACCACTGAGTCGCTCCATTTCTCGCTCCTTTCAGAGCTTATTTGTATGTAACTCTCGTCGAGAGCCAGTTTCTTGTTCACAAAAAAACAAAAACAAGGCGATGGCACCAACGTAAACGCGATACTTGAGCGTGACACGTACGCTGAAGCAAATGAACCTCTCCCATATTTTGTTACTTTGTGGTACGTTGCTGTTGGAGCTTGATATGAAAAAGCTGACGCCATCGTAACGTGGCGGGAAACGTTCTTGCATCACGTCCTCGAGGGAAATGCGGAAAATATCCGAGAGTCTGCGAGCCCTGAGGCTACTGGGAATAAGTTACGGGAGCGCAGTCTCATGTGTCGACTGTCACTTCACTGTTTCAAGAATATTTGGGGCTTGAACGGTTAGCGGTTTCTCGCTCATAATTGTTTTATGTCTGCGAGGAGTGTTGTGGGCACAAACCGGCTAAGCCCCGCTGAAGCTGACTGCACATACACCACACCATTTGCTGCCAGGACACATAGTCGAAGCTGGCACGCCCCCGCGTATTTGTTCATTTGAAGAAAAATGAAGCCATGCCATTTTTGGTGATGCTTTTTTCAAACTGATGTTAGCTTATGGGGCCGTACTGTTGCAACACAACACCTTGTGCCCCAAATATATATATATATATATATATATATATATAGCAGAACAGAAAGATACGGGACGAGGGACTCGGTAAGGACACATTTCAAGGTTTGCAGTCGTCATTGCCAGTGCTATTCGGCTGTTTCCGAAATGCTTCTTTGAGACAGTGATAAATAAGCGAAAATACGCGGAGGTATTTATTTCGTAGTTATCCCCGCCAGTGATGCCTGCGATAGATTATTTATCTACGAAAGAGAGGGTCCTGTGCACTGAAAAAAAAAGTTAGCCTGGAAGAGTTGAACTGTTAATGAAAAATGATATCCCGTAGCAGTTGGAAACTCTCGAAGCTGTTGCGGTGGAAAAATTCCACACAGAATTCTCCGTGAAAACCCGAAATCACGCGTTCTTATCCGCTTATTAGCCTCATCCACGCTCAAGGCAATCAATCGCTGTTTGAGAACATAGGAAGAAGAAAAGGGCTCATATATTCATGGGAGAAGCAGCGTTTGCTCAGCTCGTAACTTTTGGTTAGGCAAAACTGAAAGATCGAAAGAGGGGCTCATAAATTTTTGGAGATTTCCGCGGGAAAATATTGAAATATGGCATTGCGCCTTGCTTGCTGGAGTTCGTTGTGGCTAGACTGCGTTCCGATCAAACGACGTTTTTTAATAAAAAAAAAAAGAAAACAGGTTGAAAATACAGGCCTACGGGAGTCACGTGAACTTTCGGACGACAGAGGCCCTATTAGGAAGGCCGCTTCAAAATCATACTTTAACTTCCCTCGCGGCGAGAAACTTTCTATGAATCGATAGCAAGAAAAATATACCTCGTCAATCACGACTGACGATCAATACCTACCCAGCGCTGCCGCCTGACACAAAGTACCAAATCTTCACGGCGTCGATGAAAGACCCCGTTTGATTCTACTTGTTAAATGACATGCAACACTAAAACGTGTTCCCTAGAAAAATCTGATTAGTTAGGTGCATCCCGTCCGAAAGAAAAATGAGGACATCGAGACGGACGCAGGAAGACACGTCCACTATCAGTTAGACCGAAAGGGACATATCCGCAAGCATATATTTCAGTTGGTAAATAGATGCTTCATCAGTTTTATAGTTGGGGCCAAAAACTAGTAAATGTATTCGCGCCAAGCGTTGAACTTGTAATTTAAAACAATATGAGGTATCAAAGGAGAGATTGTGAGTTCGCCTAATAAAGCCATTTTTATGACATGGAGTGAGAACCGGTGGGAATACATCATCGAAGCTTTCAAGCAATATAGAGACAATTATTCTCCCTCCTTAAAGGATTGATCGGAGCTTGTTCTCTTTCTATGCCGCTTTCCTGGTTTCTTTGGTTTTACAGTGACAGCTTTCAAAAGATTAATATGTGGCTTGCTGTTAGAAGCGATGCTCTCCATCAGATCGAACGCGTGTGTTTAATGCCGGTATGATGGTGTACGCACTGGCGACGGCTTATCCAAGAAGCAAAATGCTTCCCCAACTTCTGAAGTTCGAACAATCGAACCCAGGCCCTTCTGTTTCTGTGATGCGAAAATGTACACTCGTCCAGCAATCTCTGTTTATTTACAAGGAAAGTATGTCCGGCGGATCAGAAGCGCGAAACGCTGACGACAGGACGTGGCACAACTCCTGCGCTCGGTGTAAATTATGGAAAATGTATGTTAATCAGAGTTTCCGGAGTGGCAAACTAATTATGCTGATCGCCTAACCATTCACGGGTGTCTGTCGCGGACGGGAACAACTTTCGCTCATTAATAATCTCGCACAGGGTGCGCTGGCGGGAAACTGTTTCGGTCGATGGTTTAAACTTTGCATTCAAATATGAAACATAAGTTTATATGGTTTATGCTCACTATAAAAAAAAATCAGTTGCGTACGGTTTGATGTAAAGCCACTTTTTCTGAAGGCCGGTGGCTATCAGAATCTATGTGGCGTGCTGCTTATCCACGAGTGATTCCTCATAACTGGGTATAGCAACGGGTTTTATACCCAAGTTGTGAGGCGTTTCTCAAGACATAGAACAATAGAAAAAATTTTGAGAAGCTTCTTTTGGCAAAATTGAATATAGGAAAACCAGAAATACATGCCGTTGCTGCTCTCCACCCAAGCACACGTGACATACGGCACACCATATTATCAGGATGACTGAAAATAGGAACACCGCCACGACGCTAGTATATCTGGAGGGTATGAAGCCTTCACCCAATAAGTAAATATGAACACAAGGCCCATGACAACGCTCAGTGCGTTGTTTTCTCGCTTCAGAGCTGTCACTTCAGGCTGTACGGCATGAGATATCGCTTTTAGGGTATGAATGTAATCGCACACCTGTACGCCAACAATTGCCAATTTTAGTCATATCACTATTAGCGTAATCGTCTTTGAATTTCGTTGCCTGCTTTGTGAAATCCTTGCGAGTAAACGCAGATTTACCCGACATTCGCAAACACATTACCTCGAACTATACAAAAAGAAAAAAACGGTCAATGATAAATCACACAGGTAACCTACCCACGCCTTGAATAATACGCCAATTAGGTAGCTAATCAACCAAATCAGGAAGCACCCGTCTGAATGGAAAGTTAATCACGGCCGTTGAAGACCGTGATTAAATGTTTCCGGATCCAGACAAGTAATCCCGCTTGTTAGCGAGACACCTACAAAAGTCAAAAAGCTCAAGTGGCCCATACAAAGCACAGGCGGAAATAGGGCAGCTGCCGCCCACTCGGAAAAAGAGCCGGCCTCCTCCCGCCACAGTTCTTTTTGTCATTGGAAACCTTCGATGGAAGGACGAACACAAAATAAACAGCCGTGTAGGTCAGTGGGAAGGCAGGCCCGACACCGAAATGCAATGCGGAACTCACGCGGATACAGAAAAGGAAGCCAAGATGTTTTTTTTTTTTTTCTGTTTCCTCTCTGCCTCTTGTCTGAACTGATTCTCCTTGCGACTATGCCAAATCCTACGCAGCAGCTGTGTGAATTTTATCATTTGAAATCAAAAACATGTCGGAATCACCAAAAAGTCAGCCTCCTATCTCGAAGCCAACAAAAACCGTGACAGGTATCAGAAAAGTAGGTCGGACCTGTAAGTTTAGACGAGAGTGAGTGAGTGAGTAAAGACTTTAGTGAAATCGCCTGCTGTGGTGTTCCTACGAGAACAATAACACGATTGAATGCCTAAAAAAAACTGCAACGACAAATATGACGATGCAGTATGGTACAGCGTGTATGCGTGTGTACGCGCCTGTCCGTGTGTCGAATTGCAAGGGCTCTGCTGCATATGAGAGGGACGTGTGCTTGTTTGAACCTGGTAGGGCTCGTAATTGAGTCCTCGGGGAAATGAATTTTACAAAACAGGGAGAGGTTGAAAGGGCGAGAGGGGGCTCTGAAGGGCGTACGCCCTTCAGAGTAGGGCCGTGCGGTGACCGCCTAGTCGTCCATCACAGCCTTGGCCTGACCCAGATAGCCGGACAGACGCATTGTCGGAAGTACGTGACCAAGCTGTCCCGCTGTTAGCCTGACCTTTTATATGTCGGCGTGGGGCCCCTACCGGAAAGACGACCCCCGCGGGAGAGAAAACGGCATGGGGCAGACGTGTGCAAAAGGCTCTGCCGTCGTCGGCGGGAGACAGGTGCGCGTTTGCCTTTTGTATCGCCTAATTGACCTCGAGTTCTGAGGAACTCTTTTAGGGAAGCGCTTTGACGTCGGTCTTCAAGGAATAAAAAATTGTAGGGCCTACCTTTTACACAAAATGTTTGAAGCTGTATAGCCGGAAAAAAACATTGAAATTGTATCTTGCCACGTTTCTTCGTTTTTTAGCAGCACGGCTGTTTAAGTTTAAGCTTGGTCGGTTGGCGTTTGCAAAAAATGCCAAAAAAGTTCCTCCAGTGCGCGACAAGCGGCACGACCTTCGCCCAGACGCGTAGACGGAGCCAAGATTCACCTAGTTGTGACGTCATCGCGCTCCTGCACCGTTCGACCTTCGAGAACAGTCTGCCCAGCGTTGTTATTGTGGTAATTCTTTATTCATAAGGGGTGACCCAAGGTCTCGTCAGGGATGGAGAAGGCGGTAATGGAGGTGAGAACGTCTACATCGTCTTGTGAATCCCCATGGTACTTGCGAAGGTCGACAGGGACATAACAGTCTCTATTGGGTAAGCCCAGCTTAGTGGAGGCGACGTCCCCCACTCCTGAAGGGTCTTGATGTTCGGCGGAAGATGGGCTCTTCTCTCCGCCGCGAGCCCCGAGCCCTCCCACAGCATGTGCTGCATTGTGCGCCTCGTTGGCGCGTGACATGAAGAGCAGGTCGCGATGGTCATCTCCCTACAGTTCTTGGGGGGTTCTGTCAGGTATCTTGAGCGGCGGGGAACGTATTCCCGCCACTTGGCGAGAACGTCCTCCGTAAGAGCAGCCCCGGCTGTTAATTTCTGTACCAGGAATTGCTCCCCCCGCCCCCCTACGAAGTCCTCCTGGCAGTGGTCGTGAGTTATTGGGTGTAGCGGCACGGAGCTTCGCCCTGCTCTCTTGTTTGGCGGAGGCTCTGACGTCTGCAGAGTCAGAGTCGTGCCGTGCTAGAAGAACAGGGCATGATGGGTCGGAGCGGATACTGGCTTCGTTGCTCGCCCACAAGTGAGCGGCCTCGTTCCCGACGCCGACCGCGGTCTCCGGCACCCAGTCCTTCCGCACGGTAAGGTTTTTCGCTGGGCGAAGTCTCTTCGCAATCGTCTTGATGACGTGGCTTCTGGATCCGGCGACTGGGGTGCCACTGAGTCTTTGCAGCGCCTCTCTACTGTCAGTGTGTATAAGGTAAACATACGGCCGCAGTGCTCCTCCGCGTGATAGCGCTCTTCGATGTGGTTCGCCGCGAGCAGTATCGCCTCCAGCTCGCATCGCACTGTGCTCGGCGTGGTTCGTGGTGTGATTTCTCGCGTGCTCTTCTCCTCACCAGTTCAGGTGCATTTCGTGCCTGAAGTGGGGAGCACGAAAGAGCTCGCGCTACATCACCGAATTCGTGAAGCCGGTTCCAGGGGGTTCTAGCGCGGGCTAACACGATCCACTTTGATGAGGTGTCAAATGCTGCGAACAAAACGATCCGGGCTGCCAGTCATGAACTTTCAGCGGCAAGTTCGGAATTCCCTGCCAGGTGCAACAGCCGGTTCTCCGTAAAAGGGAGAGGGGCCACCAACTCCGCTGTTTTTCCAGCCTTGCACCAATAGTTAAGCTGCGCCTTTTTTTTTTTTACAGCAAAGCTGTAAATGGCTAGGATCCAGCAGATCGTCTCCGGTCCCAGAGCGATGTAGACAGGAATCGCTAGCGAGCGTAGCGCCACGTTGCGGAGCCCACTCAAATCCCCGGAATCGTAAAACTGCGCGCCACACCCCCGTGGCATGGAAAAAATCATACAAAATTAAAAATGTCCTAGGGCCTTCATAGAGCATGCGCCGTGATTACCATACCCGCGTTATAATAATTTCTACCCACGATTCCTGTGTGTTTTGTAGCGTAAGCTACACTGGCCGAGGTTGAGCAGTTTTGCGTGTGCCGTGAAGGGCCGTTCTGCGCAAGCGCGAGGGGCATTGGATTGGATTCGATTCGATTGGCTTGGCTTGGATTGGATTGGATTGGATTGGATTAAAGTGGATTGTGTTGGATTGGATTGTGTTGCGTCATAGCCACGGCAGACGCACTTGCGCCGGCGCGTGCCCAGGATGTGCGCCTCAATTGCGCAGAAGCCAAGTCTTACGCTGCGTCGGAGCCGCTTGTGAAGCCGCGTATGCTCAGCATGGCTCGTGAAGAACCGTGCTGAGCATGTGCGAGCAGCAGTGACTGCACATGACTGGACTTTCAGTTAATAACCAGGAACAATGCTCAATCGCAAATTACAAACAAACGTGTTTTGCTTCGTGCACCCCTTGGACTACGACCCACTCAAACCTCACGTTGAGGCTCCGCACCGCAGCTTTGCTGGTCATCCCTCTTCACGGGCTGGCAAGGCTCTGAATTTTTCTTCATGTTTTTGCGCTTTGCAACTAAAAGCTTGCCATCCCCCTTTCTCCTGATACTCGCCTTGTGCGTGGAATAGCTGGCAGCCAATAGAAGCGCTTTACTGCCCCATGGCTTCATAAGAAATTAATGTGCGTGGGCAGTTTGTCACACCGCCGAGCGCCTTCCAAAAAGAGTATGACAATCTGTTGCCGTGGTTGAACGTGGGTAAACAAAGATATTCAAGTGGAGCTCGGTTTTCCAGCCGAGAGAGCGTAGAGAACGGTCTCTGGGCGCGTGGAGAACTGTAGACGCGAACGCGCAGTGAGCTTGGATGCTGCCAGCGCCTCGTTGCGTCATTTTCTGCTGCAATGGGCCCTTACTCTTTCTTCTGCGCCCCCCTGCCACTGGAACGAACGAGCGATTAGAAGCTTTCCCTCCGCAACCGCAAGAGGCACTGGCTTCACCTTGGTTTAGCTTGAATATCAGATTAGCGCTAGGAGGACGAGCCGTGTTTCTGGTTTTGTAAGCCGGGGAAATAGAGCCTTCGTTCTAAAAGAAAGCGCGCCTACGTGATTGTCGATGACGCGTTATTGGTATGCGACGAAGTGGCAGACTTCGACTCAATTTTTTTATGCGAATCTTGCTTGCCCTCAGTGATGGCGATGTCGTAACCAAACACCCTGCAAGAAAGCCAACTGTACACAATAGACGTGATGGTGATCATAAAAGGATTAAAAAAAAACGCTGCCCGTGGTGTGAATCGAACTTGGAAATCCACGCATTATGAAGCCGTTGTCCATCTGATTTCGCCATTCTGACACGGTCGAAGTTTTTGGGATCTAAGACTTTGACTTTCCCCCTACTACTGAAACTTCTGAATACATCGAATTTAAACAAATCAATGAAGAACGCCCACTTGCGTTTCAACCATCTTTCTCGTTAGATGAAAGGGGCTCTGATTTTTTGGCGGTTATGCTCTCGCAGTGCGTTATGCGGCTTTGAAGTGATAGGGAGATTTCTACCAGAGTAAACAGAATGGGAGGACGCCGTTTCATATATATAGTCGTTGTGAGACAGTCCTTTCGCGGTGCCGCAGGGACCAAAGCTCTTATAACACCCGCACAACTGCGCATGGAATTAACAAAAAAAAAAAAAAAACACGTAACAAGCTCCTTTCCCTGCCCGCCAATTGTTCTATCGATAAAATTATGGTCATGACTCCTATCGCACAGTACGCTTTCCTGGCCAATTTTAAAGACGATAGTCTTTCTTGGGCTACTTAAACCCAGAAATTTTGGTCTGTCTGTATGTTTGTCTGTCTATCCGTCTGTCTGTCTGTGACTCGATTCAACCACCCGGCCAAAGCAAAGCACTGCCTGCGCAATAGTCTTATATAGTCACAGCTAAATCTACCCGTCTATTTCCGGTGTAATGTTCATACTTGTCAACATTCTTGAAGAAGAACAAGACATTACGCCAATATGAGACGACAAATTAATACAGAAGTGATATTTGCAGCGTTCCTTTATAAAAAAAATTGTACATGTTTGATTTTGGCGAGATTAAATACTTCATTAACTGAAGAAAAAAAATACCACTCCGCCGTCGCCTGCTGCCGCCCGCGCCATATAGCTTCTGGCGGAATTTGAAGAAATCAAGTGGCAACAGTTACGAAAGGTTCCACTACATAGGTTCCACGTTCTGCTTGGAACGCACGTGGACTAGGGAAACGCGGTTCTATAAACGTTGAAGTAGGGCGCCTCGATTCACGCGCGTCTTCGCCGTACGGCAGCGTTCGCATCGAGACACCCGGTTTGGAGCAGTGGAACGCGGGAAATTTAAAATGATTTAAAGCAAACCTTTGGCGTCTCTACCTTGGGGGAGCGCGACGCGAGAGGAACAACATGAGAGGTGAGCGGGAAACCGAAGGGAGGCATTTACTTGGCAAAAGTCGATAAAGACTATCGTCTTTTGACGACATTTGCAACGAAAGGAGCAGATACGCGGCCAATTTTTGTTTCCGCTTTTCGCTTGTTACCGAACCGGGCAGTAATCACGGTGGTCTGCCCACGACGTGCCCGTAGCTATATTAGCTCCAGCTGCCCGCACGTCGACAGGCAAAGTAACAAAAAAAAAAAAAAAAAACAGCGCTCCTCGAGCGTGATAGCCCTTCTTTCGGTTCAAGGCACTCACCATCACAGACAAAAAGGCGCAGAACGTTCCTGCTTTTCTCAGTCGATCTAAACGACCCGGTTAGTTTTTTTTTATCATTCCTGTCTTTTCTATTGGCGGACATACCTCAGAGCTACGGAAGGTAGCGATTGTGGCTCTCTCGTCCGTGAAAGCCTCTCAGGCCATGCTAAGTGGGCGGTGACAACGACATCCACTCGCGCATGTAGGCCACCGCTGGCTCGTGGATTCGGCGGCCTGCTCACAAAACGCGCAGCCTATTAGCGCTGGTGTGGTGCAGGCTCGTATAATACGCGGAGATTCGTAGTAAACTCCCCACCACGAAGGAATCACGTCCGGCCATGCCGTTTCCCGCTTTCTACCCGCATATACCGTAGGCGTCGTCCTCTTTCTCGGGGCCGCCGGAGACCATTCCGTTAATGGGACGCCGCTAGTGCGCTTCAGTCCCTCGGCACACGTCGACGCTCTGCGCTCTGTAACGTTCGCTGTCGACGCCCTGGTTCGGGGCGGCGAAACGTGCGCGCCCGACGCCCCGTATGGGCACGGCGCCTGCTCTGAATCAAGCAACAGCCAAGGAAATTGAGCTGAATGAGGAAGCGAAGATGTTGCCGAAATAGCGCTCGAGTAATCACCTCACTGGTGCGCCGCTATTGGTGAATACCTCCTGGCCGTACTGACAGGAAAGGGCTGAAGCGTTAGGCAAACGGAAAGGCAGTGCCTTTTCTGCGATGCTGGGAAGGCGGAACAACTGCGCAGTGCTGGGCAATAGTTTTAATAACGGTGATTACGAAAGGCCCTAATCTAGCGGCCTTGAGTGGTGGAGAGTTAAGAAATAAATGGTAACTGATTACTCCTGCTATCTTGACCGTCACGAGTCCTTCAAACGAGGGGCGAAATTGGCCATTTGTTGTTGATTTATTCTTATGATAAGCGCCAAATAAATCACGATCACGCAAAAAATTACTTTCATCCAGCTTTTTCTCTCCGTTTCGTGTAATTTGCGCCCAAAAGCGTAAAAGGAATGAGATTTTGTTAGGGCTTGAAGACTACTTTGCGCAGGCGTTATCGACGTTGAGTGTGGTTGCATACGGTGTAAGAGTGGTCAGAAGTTGCTCTGAATAAGCCTCGACAAAACCGTCATTTTATTTTGCGTCCGCAGTGAACTCGTATAAGAATGTTTTGGCGATCAGCCTAAAACACAATACCCGCTCCCGCAAGCAGCCATTCTTTGGAGTTGCATCCGCCTTTTCCTAAGGGGTTGTCAAAGGTGCGGAATGTTTACGCAGTGAGCTACTATAATACCCACGGCAGCGCGCGCGAGAGTATTGTTCAGAGACCCTTAGTCCGGCCCATCGCGCCGCAGTCTATTCATTAGGAAACAGCCGGTCAGTAGGTCTCCCATAGTCCGTCACAAACCCAGATTCAGAGGGCTACCAGCAGTTCTTGCGTGAGCGAGATATCCGTGCACGGCTAAGACTTCTAGGGTGTCTGAAAAAAAAAATTGAATGTATGACTTTTGTAGCGTAAATGTAAATCGCTCTTGTTGGGGAATAACTCGACCGTCTAGCGCACCAAGAACCCTTAAAACAAATACAGGTTTGTTTTTGCCCAATACAATGACTAAAATTTTATCACAAATTTAAAACAAATAACCCCGATTTGAACGAAGCGGATGAAGCAGTGGTGACACCTCAGCCAGTCTCCGGCACTTCCCGCATGGCGTCACAAAATATTGCTTGTGCGTCTAGCGGTGGCCGACCTAAACCACCACCAAGAACCACGACTGGGTAATTTTAGTGGGGCGCCAAGTTCCCTTTGATCCTATAACTTGAATATTAACTTTGAGTCAACACCGCGATAGCTACGTTCGTAGGGCTTTCCCATAACACGTGACTCTAGCCAATAACACGTCACTGCAGCACGAAACTCGATAGTTCGTGACATTTGTTGCGTCTTTTTCGGTTAGATAGCGTCTATCGTGGCAGGAATGTAGCTGAATGAGTTACCGAAGGCTAGTTCCTTTAAAGTGAGCAGAGTTGTATTTGGTGCTCATGGCCTCTTGTACTGTTTCAAGCGGTGGAGAGGTACATCATTTTCTCGATCGAGAACTTTCCCGTGTTCTTTCTTGTGTGGACATCGCATGGCTTGCAGCGCGCTTGTGGTTTTGAAACACACTTGTGGTTTTCAATCTATGACGTACACTTTGCACGAGAGTTGTGATGAATTCCAGATTATTTCAGCCCAACTTGACCTCCTTAAACCTCGCCCAGATCCTTAAAGCGATGGCAATATAGAATTACAAGCGAGTCTGACTGACTCGACCATGTCTAAGTCAATGCTGTTGAGTCTCGGAGCAAGGCATCGGCTAACCTTACACATCCAGTGTCATGGGATGAAGAACTCGTGCAAGAGGCCTTCCGGCGGAAATTATGACATAAAAAGGGTAGTTTGGCTGACCCTGCCATGCGTCGGACAAAAAACAAGTGGAGAAAATGGCCACCTAAGAAAGGAACATTAATCATCCAAAGGACGTGATCATCAGTAAAACAATTATGATGACGATGATACTGATGATGATACGCCTGCAAAAACAAAATTCGCTGTCGCGATGTCCGATAACAAACGAAAAAGTAATCATGCACCCCTGCGTCTAACGACGACGGTGGTTGAACACGAAGCTATCGCGTGATGGATTCTGCGAGCATGTCTACTCTGGAAGTGCGCACCACCTTTCCAGAATACCCACAGCAACTACCGGGTGTGCACTCTGTAGGCCAGACGTTCGCGTCTAGCCTTTACGGCGCGAATCGGTACCTGCTTCTTGGCATTCAGTGAGCGATTTTTCGAGTGTTTGCTTGTGTGAGGTGTTAATGGGACACTGAAGCCAAATAGCAAGTTGGGCTCAGACGAAAGTTTAACTACCCCGACGTTCTCTCAGCGTTTATTCGGAGGCGAAAAGATGGTTTAATTGCCGAGAAATTAGCAATTGCAAAACGAATTTCACTCCTCGCGCCATTTCATTGCGTTTCCCGTGACGTCAATGGTTGCCAGAAGCCAGTGAGACAGTGGTATGGTCTAGCAGAAAAACTAAAACCTACCGAGTGAACCATCGCGGCAGAGGGAGCCAATGGTCGCACACTGGGCGCATAATACAAAACTTACCCGCCCTACACTTCCGTTACCTCTCACTCTTTGTGCGTCAGTATTGGTGCCGCACGGGACATGCGATGGTGGTTAAACAATGTGAATGGGCCACGCAGCTGTTTACTTTATCTACAAAATGTCTAGCGGACAGCACAACCGCAGATAGAGTGACGACAGGGGCGCTCTTTTCATTTGAGTTCTCGTTATAGATAGTCGAGTTTTAGTCACTTCGAAGCACTCGGCTTAACACCGCGGCGCATATGTTAGTTTCACTTGTAATAGCGGGCAACGATAAATTTCTCCCGTCGCGATATGGTGACGCTTATTACGCCATCTGTAGAATGTTTTGCCAAGCGAGTTGCCTATTAGCCCATAAGCTAGAAGCGTGGCTAGAACTTTTTCAAGCTCACAAACCACTAATAACAAATGCCTTCGCGCCAGTATGAAACAAAAAAGCGTGCGTAACACGAAACAAATATCATTTTAACTAAGTACGTAACGTAGGGAAAGCAAACAGCACCCAGTGCCCTGCGTCAACAGACCCAGTTTGACGACACAACATTTTTTCAACTTCAAGGCTAATCAACGAACGGTTGCAAACAAACCACTCTCCCGGTATGCGGTTTGAGGCCTAAGCGCGAAATTAATAGGCGAGTGATTAACTCTTGTTTCTCGAAAGGGTAGCACTTGCTTCTTGCGATTTACAGGGACAAACAAGTCACTTCAGTTCGGCGCAAGGCGAGAAGGTTTTTAACGAAACTCGCGCGCGCTCTACATACCCGGTGCGGGGATGAATCGTCACTAGTGGTAATTCCAACATAGTAAGCACAGTTACACCCGGCAGCGCACGCCATCGATTTTATCAAACGCACACAACTTCGGCCGTAGCCGGCCAGGGTGCAAAACTTCGTTCGGGGGGACAGCGCTACTATACTAGAGGGAGCAAGAAACTGTTTCTATCAGATGCAAATTACTGTCCACAGAAGAGCTAAACCGCGAAAGGCCGACGCCTTACTTGCCGTTATGATGTAAACGGGATAACAAAGATGTGACTTCGCCGAACCTGCCATTACCATTGCACCCGCCACCGCCGCCGCGGCTTGCAGCTTGCGAATGTCTCACGGCTTGAATTATATCTGTACATTAATAATTGTCTGCGACTGATACTTTTACGAGAACTTTTAGGAACGCCAAAACCACTATTAACAAAGTCCTTGGCGCCAGTATGGAATGAAAAACATGCATAACATCATACAAATATCATTTTACCTAAGTACGCACCGTAGTGGAAGCAAGCAGCACCCACTCCCTGAATCAAAGAAGCATGTGTGACCCACACATTTTATTTAACTTCAAGACAACCAAGAAATGGTTTCGAACAAACACTTCGTTCCGGCATGCGCTTTGAGGCCTAAGCGCGAACTTAACAAGCAATCGATTATTCCTGTTTCTCGAAAGGGTAGCACTCACTTCTTGCGATTTACGGGAGCGAACAAGTCCCTTCACTCCGGCGCAAGCCGCCAAGGTTTTTACGGAAACTCACGCGCGCTCTACATACCCGGTACGGGGATGAATCGTCGCTGATGATAATTACAAGACTGTAAGCACAGTCCTACCCGCCGGTGCACGCCATCGAATTTAATCGCGAAGCGAACGCGACCACAACACACACACCGCCTCGGCCGCCACCGGCCTGGGTGCAAAACTTCGTTCGGGAAGACAGCGCTACTTCAGGGAGCAATAAGCTTAATCTATCAGCCGCAAATTACTGTCCACAGAAGTGCGTAACCGTGGAAGACCGACGCGTACTTGGCGTTATGACGTGAACGTAACGAGATGCGTTACACGTGCGACTTCGCTGCGAATGCAACATGCGACTTCGCTGAACCTAGCAATTACAGGGCGTCTGCGCGACGGGCGCAGTTGCAAAGATTTGATGTGTCCCTTTGAGGTCAAAGATTTGATGTGTCCCTTTGAGATCTTGTGCGCGCGGTTCTCGTTCTGTTGTTCCTCACGTGACTCTTGACCCATCCGCTCAGTCGCTGTTGACATCATCTCTGCTGGGCAGCTGATAGCTTCATTTTTTTATTATTTGCGCGATTATTTTCCAGGTACAGACCTAAAGATTTATATAGTCGTTTTCTGAGGATGCCAGTCTATATATATAGACCAACTTTGCTTTTGTTTTCAGTGTTCTTTGAAACCCCCAAGATTTGACGTTAGGCATAACGTCCCAAACCTCAATATGACAAGTCGACCTAACTTCTTGTGACTAACAGCCTTACGGCACACAGAGCAACGCCATTCTTCTCCTGGCGAATTCTTTGGTTTACGTCTGAGTGTTCCATACAGCTTTGACCCTGTCGAAAGGGAGCAATCGGATCAACGCCGGCTTCATAACGCGAAGGGCTCAGGTTCGATTCCGGCCATGGCAAGCATTTTTTTTTCTTTCACTTCACCAACCATCATTCATCATCATCGTGAACGAAAGCTGGCTTTCCTGCAGGGCGTATTGGTATACAGCGGCATCCGTGAGGCACAATAAAGCTTCGCTTAAAAAGTCAGTGCCCGTTCAGTCTGTGAAGAAGGATGATGAACGAAGCTGGGCCCAGTCCAAAGAGTGCACGAAACAAAATACTTTTGTTGTAAATTCCGATTGAGGGTAATTCCCAGCTAACTAGTCTGATTGAAAATTTGAAGGACTAGAGTTTAAAGACGATAAGCTTTTTATTTTTTTTCTTTATTGCCTGCCTTGGCGAACAACACAACACGCACGGTTTTCAGTACACAAATTAACTAGCTCCAGCCACAATCGGCTGAAGGGAGTGGCGTAAAAAAAACATCTTAATTGCCGCTAGAACATCCAGATGGTACCACTCAGGCTCTTCCTGCATCAATCGATAAACTTCTATTATATAGGCAACTCTTTCATGAAGTACTCTCGCACTGGGCGAGCATCCTCTTCGGCATTTTGACCGCCATGCGAGTTTGCCACATAAATCAGACTAAGTGCCAATGAAAACATATCAATAGGGCACGCCTCCATCATTGTTTACGGGCAAAAAGCAATGCATAAGGCGTTAATGGGAAAGTCTCTTTCATGGTCGTTTTTGAGGATGTTCCCAGTGAAAACACCGCTCCCAACATCCAGAAAGATGTGCTCAATTGTTTCCAGCTTTTGGCATAGTCTACAGTTAAGTGTCCATGGGTTTACATATATCCTTTTTCCTGCAGCCATGGTTTTACCGGAAGCGTTGCCGCTATGAAGTTTAAAGAAGAAAGATTAACAGAGGAACGTACTGGCATTCGTTTCACACCTCTTTTTAGAACATCTTTTCCTGAACCCACTGCATATAACTGACGATAAACCAGAACAGGCAGACACACATCATCATATCTTTGTCAAACGTTTTCGCGGTACACTACAAATACCCGAGAAAAACCTAACCCTTAAAATCCTAAAAGCATCCCCAACTTCCCGCAAGACCCGCGCATACGTACACATCGCATTTCAGAAGTTGAAACTACATAGTCTGGAATGACATCACGTAGTCGGGACTGTACCACAGTACGTAGAAAGCAATCTCTCTGATCTCTCAGAAAACATAAACCTAGAAACTATTTGTCGGTAACAAATGTGCCAGTCCCAATCCACCACTTTCACCGAGCGAAACAAATTAGTTCGACTCATGCGCGTCCCAACTTGAGCCCCACAAAAACACCGCAAACACTCTGTGCAGCTTTTGTATGTTCCTTCTTGACTTACAAATCGCCTGTAGGACGTACCATACCTGGCAACAGCAAACACATTACATACTGATGCACGGCAAACATTGACAGATCCCGCCCCCCCCCCCCCATTGTGGTTAATTTCTCTCTAACTCTATCAGTTCTCCGTCCCAGTAACTCTCTAGCATCCTGGTAGGTTTTCAAAGGGGGATGCCCATGATACCTGGCCGGAGTTGTCGTCCAAGGGCATGTTCTCAAAAAACACGGGCTTACTTTGGCCAGTCAACCGTGCCAAAATCCTATGCACTTGTTCCAGTTAACTGCAACTGGCAGACAACTCGCAAAATCGCTTTAGATCGTGCCACCAACCTCCCTCACACTTTTCCTATCACTACAAAAAACAGCGATGTCTCGGCATATGACAAAATTTTAACTTCACTGCAGTGCAAACGTAATCCGTGTATCTTGGGCTACTTAAACCCAGAAATCGCGGCCTGTCTGTATGTCTGTCTGTCTGTCTGTCTGTGACTCGATTCAGCCACTCGATTCAGCCACCCGGCCAAAGTAAAACAAGGCCTGCGCAATAGTCTTATATAGTCACAGCTAAATCTACCCGTCTAAGTCCGGTGTAATGTTCATACTTGTCAACATTGTTGAAGAAGAGCAAGACATTACACAAATATAAGACAACAAATTAATACGGAAGCGATATTTGCAGTGTTCCTTTATTAAAAATCACAAATGCTTGATTTTTGCGAAATTAAATAATTCATCAACTGCAGAAAAAAAATTTCTTCCGCCGTCGCCTGCTGTCGCTCGCGCAACTATAGCTTCTGGCGCCACTTTAAGAAATCAACCAGCAACAGTTACGAAAAGTTCCACTAGATCGGTTCTACGTTCTGCTTGGAACGCACGTGAAGTAACGAAATGTGGTTCTATAAACGTTGAAGTAGGGCGCCTCGATTCACGCGCATCTCCGCCGCACGGCAGCGTTGGCATCGAGACACCGGGCCTGGAGCAGTAGAACGCGGTAAATTTGAAATGATTTAAGCAAACCTTTGGCGTCTTTACCTTGGGAGGAGCGCGACGCAAGAGGAACAACATTAGAGGTGAGCGGGAAAGCGAAGGGAGGCATTTACGTGGCAAAAGTGGATAAAGACGATCGCCTTTTGACGACATTTGGAACTAAAGGAGCAGATACGCGGCCAATTTTTTTCCTTCTAGCAGAGGAGGAGGAGCAGGAGGAAAAACTTTATTGTGAGCCTGGTGATGTGGGAGTGGCTCCTCAGTCCAGGAGACCATGGGACGACCTTGCTGTCTCAGCCCTGGACACCAGGAGTTGCTGTGCATCCAAGCCTCCCACAGCTCAGGAAGGGGAAGGGAAGTGGGTAAAGCAGGGAGGGCTGGGTTGTGTGCGCACCCAAGATCATGTGTATGAGGCGTTAGGGTTTACATGGGTAGTTGGGTCATCCGTAGTTGCGTTGGTGTTGTTTTGGGGTAGAGAGGGGAGAGCGAGACGAGTGTTATAGGGCTGAACGCGTCATTTATTATTATTATTGGTGGGACGCTGATGTTGGCTCGTGCCTTAGTACTGGTTGAAGGAAGTATTGCTTCCATCGCTTCTTCCGTGATGCTGGAGTAGCAGGGGACACGAGTAAACGTGGGAGCGAGCGTCAACCAAGGAAGGAAGGAGCAGTTCGCAGGCTTGTCTGATGGGCACGAACCGCTATTATATGCAGCGCGCGCACTTAGTGAGGGAGTACGTCCCGGGGTCCACACAATGGATCTTCCTGTTGGGGGCGTGTTGAGCCGCATGGAGCCGTGCGCGCCCTTCCACGCCCCACCGCGCTGCTATCACGCACCTGATAAAAGGCTGCGACGGAGCGAACGGGCTGACAGTCCGTAATTAGACGCATTGCGCGCGCCAGCTGCTGTTGAGAGAGAGCGAGAGGCGCACAGCAAATTCTGCGGACGCGGAGCTGTGGACGCCGTCCGACGCAGGAAGAGGCGAGGCTAAGAAATGCTCTGCATTTAAAAAATGATAGGACTTAGGAAGAAAACACGGACACAGTGCTGACTATCAACTGAGTTTATTGACAAAAAGCGGGAACATATATACATGAAACATTGCACAACATTGGCACAGCGCGACACTCTTTTTTGCGAGATTAGTTAATGGGATAATCGCTAAGCAGTTCCAGTTCTTTCTTTGTCAGCGCCACTGAAGCTGTGCTGACGCACTTGTTACCTTTCTTGCTGATGGCTACTGCTTCGACGACTTCACGTGCGAGGCGATTGCGTTTCTTTCGAAGCACGTTGATCTCGTCGATGCGCGCCGTGCATTTGGGGCAAGTGCGGCAATGGATGATAAGTGGCCGGATGACGTTGTCTTGAGTGAGGCGGCATGTTCACGTGCCCTGTCATTAATGCACCTTCCGGTTTGTCCCACGTAGACTTTTTTGCATGATAATGGGATGCTGTATACGACTTCCTTCTGGCATTCGGCGTATTTTGTTCGATGGTTGGTGGTGCATGTCTCCCCTCTTGCTTCGTTGTTTACGCGTCGGCACATTTGATACTCCTTGTTGGGGGCACTGCAGACAACAAACACACCTTGCCTGGCTGCAATTTTTTTGAGGTTGTGGGCGAAGCCATGTACATAGGGAACTACCGCGGTATTCCCTCTCGTGCGCTGCACGTTCTGTCTCCTCTTATTTCTTCCCTTCACACGTTGTAGTAGGCTTTCGCTCACAGCCGCCAAGAGGCTTTCCGCGTAGCCGGCGTTACGCAGCCTGGTTACCTGCCGGTTGAAGCTCGATTTCATCTGATGCGCGCAGGACTTCTCAATGGCGGAGCGCAAAGCCATGGTTACAATCGCTCGCTTCACGTTCTTGGAGTGTGCCGAGTCGTGGGGTAAGAAGCCCTTACTGCTCCGTGTCTCGTACTCGCCAGCAGATATGCCCTTGTCCGAACCGCAGGCTAAGGTCTAAAACCCTCAGGTGGCCATCTCCGGTACATTTCATGTGTGAAGTGATAGTCTCTGGGGCGCTGTCTTCAAAACTCCCCCATAATGTTCACACTTCAGGAGCTTCGTCATATCCAGGTCATTCCGCGCAAAAAAAACCAAATAGTCATCCACATAACGAAAAATGGCCACAATCAGCTTTCCTTTCCAGGATTCACTGAATGCGTCGGTCCACCTGCCCGCCCGGTATAGGTTGGACAGGTAGGGGGCGACGGCGGAGATCCTATGCATATCCCCGCTCGTTGCCAACTAGTTAATACGGCCTTGATGTGACACTGCAGTTAGATCGCAAGTACGTGTTGAGCAGCTCTAAAAAGGCGTCACCGACATTCCAACTCCATTTGGAAGGAAATCAGGCCTGTGTTCCTCAATCGTTGCTCGACGTACATGTATCAGACATCAGTTTGGCGTGGGGTATGCGTAATAGAGATCCTGGACGTCCACCGAAAAGCCCGAAACAGCCCGCCCCTGGTCTCCTTCTAGGTACGACAACACGTCTCTCGAGTTTGCGATCATGTAGGGGTCTCTCACCTCAATTAGTGCAAGGTGCTTGGCCAGAAAGTTCGACACTTGTGCCCGCCAGGTGCCAGACTCCGATACTATGGCGCGGAACGGAATTCCGGGCTTGTGGTCTTTCGCCGCATAGAAGACTTGGAGGCATCCGTTCTTCGTTCCTTTTACCTTGCCGAAGAGGCTGTCGAGGTTTTCCTTTGCCAGCAACGATACGATGTCCTGTTTGTTTCCTTGAGCTTCACGGGGTCAATGGGTACGAAGTTCTTTCCAATAGCTTCATCGGCCCTTTCGTAGTAGGACTCTGCATCCAGTACAACGAATCCTCCCTGCTTGTCAGAAACGCATAGTTTCAGGTTCTTCTCTCTTAGCTCCCGCACACTAGCACCGAAGCCCTGCTTCTTTGTTGCCTCGTCTCTGTGTCGGGTAAGGTAGTCCACCCCCTCGCTTATGATACGCGCCTTCTGGTCTTCCGGGGCTTTTTCCGCGACGAGTCGGACCAGGGCGACAAGTTCTTGTCAGCATTGTCGAGCGCCGGTTCCACAGCTGTAAACTTTGGTCCTCTTTCCAGAAGGCGGGTTGTCTTGTTGATTTAGAAGAGCGGACACATGCACGTCCCCAACTACTTGAATTGGAACCCTGGTTTCTACAGGCGTTTCTTGATGGACCCGTCGTGCCTCCCACTTTTGTTTTATCAGGGGAATGTACCAATTCGTCCAGATGACTTCCGTGGAGTGCCGAACCATGGGGGTCCAAGTGCCCTCCCTGTCGAAAGGCAAACTGGCTGGTTGAGTTCACACGAAAACCACTCGCCCATGGAAACAGCAGTCGGTCGCATCGGGCCGTTAGATATCATGAGTCTTACTTGAAATCCGCCTCAACAAAGGGCATTCGTTTTCATCGGTGGCTGCGCGAATCCTGGCTGCACGTAGCCCCGACCCCTGCAACCCGTGTACGCCTAATGGGGCGACGGGTAATGTGCGCGCGTTTGGAAGTGAAAGTCAGTGGCCGAAACATTGCTTTGGAAGCACTTGAGGAAGGAAACACAACACACGAACTATTTTGTACGAACATTTCTGCTCTACGCCGATTTTTCCACATTAAAAACTGCGGTATTGTTCTAATCAGTTCAACAGTTAGTTCATCCTGTGTAGGCAAGGACGCTACCATAAGGCCAGGGACAAGCGCCTCCCGGTCTGCCATTTCAGTGGCGGAGCAATTGCGGCCGAGACTAGGCGGGTCGCTACAACGCCAGAGCGTCCCTAACGCCGAGAGGAGAGCGTAGGTCGAGGAGGCGTAATAACCTGCGGAGACCACCTGCGCGCTTCCCACGCGGGACAAAGAAGGCTCGGGGCATTCCCGAAGGGCGCTTCCTCGTTTCGGTAATGCCGGCACGACACGTTCTTTGCTATGCCGAAAGGAAGGAGCCTAGTTCAGGTGCGTCGCCCGAGATGGACGAGAAGTGATTTGCAAGTGCAGCGTGTGAAAAGGAATTCACTCTTGTACGTGTTTTTTCCTCGTTCATGTCGGAAATCTAAGCTTGGGTGTGCGGAAAAAATGAAGGGGGGGGGGGGGGGGGTTGGAATGAGTGAGCGAGCGAGCGAGCGAGTGAGTGAGTAAGTGAGTGAGTGAGTGAGTGAGTCAGCGAGTGAGTGAATGAATGAGCGAGTGAGTGAAAGATTGAGTTGACAGAGTTAGTGAGGGGGTGAGTATGCGAGCGAGTGAGTGAGCGAGGGGACAAATACAGGTATGTATTCCTTGAAATTGCCTTTGCCACATTAGATTGAAAACGAAACACATTTGCGCTCACAAACGTGCGCCATTTCTTAGAACACAGCCTTGCGCACTCAGGAGAATAACATTGAAATTTGACAGGTTGTTTGCGTGGGTATCTTCTAACCGCTCTGGGATGACGCGAACTCATGCATTCATAGGGGACGCCGGCCAAGTCGAAGGCAGCATCAGTGCGAGAACCCCCTGGGCGCAAGACGAGCGAAACAAACAAGCTCAAGATTGAATTCATCGACTATCTTATTCAGCGAAGCGGGGGCACACGTTTGGAGTATAAGCGGCATATTTCCAAATCCTCTATTCCTTTTACGAGAGAAATGTTCCCTGGTTACTTTCGATGGAAGGCTCCTGTTTGTTTAGGGCATAAATTTCCATTATCGCTGCACGCTTTTCCCGCGGAAATATGTATACCATCAAGTGGCTCTAGCACAATCAACGCAGAATTTATGTGGCTTAATGTGTTGTTGCCGCTTTCTAGGATAAAATCATACAGTTGAGATACAAGAATATGTTCCCCATATTCGCTGCCTTACCGCCCCTAGCTACAGCGCTCGAAAAGAAGTAAGAAGATTGGGTTTGAGTATATTACATAAGACTTAATGTCGTATCAAATAAACGCTGGTTCTACTTATTGTGCTTTACAAAAAACTGAACCAGTTACTCCAGGGATCGAGCGGGCAAGGCAATGCTGAAACGATTTGTTCTTGAATCAGGTGCCTCCCACATACAATTTCATCCTATACCCCCTATACCTAAGCGCTTATTTTGATGGAAACCCCGCTGTTTTTTTTTTTGTTTTGTTGTTGTTAAATCGTCAACGGCGACACGGGGGCGCTCTCTGCCAACCGAGTTTTTTTTCGTACTCGTAATGCCGGTTTGGATGCAGCTGTCTATATTTCTAAAAGAGAGCCCCGAGAACAAAAAAAAATTAGAAATGAATTCGAGGAAATTGATGGGGGGAAAGGCAAATATTGGTTTCTTTTCCAGCGGCAGTGGTCGTAAGAGCTCTTTGTTCTAACGTGGCGATAACGAGAAAAAAAAAAACACCGCTACAGCTAGGAGAGCCTGGCCGAAGCGAAGGAAATGACGCAATCGAAAACTCTGCTCTGACGACAGCTGGCAGCATGGGAACGCTGGCGTTCCCGGCGCAATACTGGCGAGTTTCCAAATAGCGTTAGAGCCCTGGTGATTGTATACCTGAAATCGTAATCGTCCATTGTGATCGTGTATGGCACCGTGTAAACGAAAACCAGTGAGAGGTTGGGGAAAAAAGTCGATGAAAGCAGAGACTTGAAAGAAATGAAAATAAAGCAATCACTGGCGTGACAAACGTAATTTTCTATCCCAGCTGTTGTAACAGCAAGAAAACCACCGTTCATTTGCTTGTCCCAACGTGGGAGGTATCCTTTTGTTTTTATGCGTTACGAACACGCTACAAAGCAACAACAACAACAAAAAAAAAAGGAATGGAGTAACAAGGTCTGCGCACGCTACAATTTTCTTCCACTTTCGGCGAATATAATTGCGCTCAACATTATACTGTAGATTTGTACAGGACACGCTTTAGAAAGTTGCCACGGCGGGAGGCAGAGCGCCTAATATGGTCCGACGAGAACTAGAAATAAAAGGAGGCGGGAATTTCGAAAGGCGAGTTTATTATTGTTTTTTTTTTCTTTCGCTGGTATTCCTGCCGGCTTGCTTGCTCACAGGGAAAGCCTAATTTTGTGTTTGAACCACTCCAAGACTTTGTCACAAAAAGATCGAATGTCGTGTTCTCTCGATCTCCAACGCCCACTATTTTTTCGGAGTTGGTGCTGACGTTATCTTTTTCTCGGCCAGTAAATACGTCTTACACCTCCCGATACCAAATTTCTTTACCGCTGTTATTGTAAAACTTCCCCCTGCTTCATAAATTTTCTTCTTTTTCTGAAATGCAATGTCCGAATGGCTCTGTTTATCAGTTTTGACACTTCCACCAACTTACTGTGAAGTCTTTACATCGTTGCTGACTTTATTATTTATTTATTTATTTATTTATTTATTTATTTATTTATTTATTTATTTATTTATTTATTTATTTTACGGCCAATGCCACCAGGGGTTATTGCGGGAATGGCGAGATAAAACAACCTTTAACATTAGCAAAATACAACAATTGACAGCGTACAAGATTAAAAAAAATGGTCAGGACAGTGCAGGTATGGGCACGTAATCGTGTAAGTGTACACTTCTAATACATCGCAACAATCATGCAGCAGTAAAAGGACGAAGTAAATACACAAGAAGAAAGTAGTGTTTAATAAGCAGCTTCAGCAATGATTGATTTATACTCAAGTGCCCAGGTGATTTTTCAGCAGAGACGAAAAACTTGTATACGTTTGGACTGCTTGTTATGCAGGAAGGCGAGTTGTTCCATTCATTTATGTATAGAAGGAGAACAAAAATTTAAAGCAATCGGAGCGGCATTGGTATTTTCGAAAGGTTATCAATAGCGCGTGTGGTGCTTGTCTAGTTTGTGTGGTTTATATGAACTTTGAGCCACCTACGTTTAACTGCTCGCTTACTAATTGGTATAAGAATGTCTGCTGCGTGAGTTTGCTCGCTCTTTCAGGGTTAACACTCCTGCTTTTCTTAAGCGTTCTGCTGGAGAATCGGTAGTCCCGTATTTATTATAGATGAACCTAATACCATTCTATTGTACTCTTTTCTTCTTTCAACTCATTCGTCTTCTCAGAAAAAAAGTCGGCGCAAGGTGGCCGATATGACGTTAATGAAATGTGAATCCCGTCTAAGGGCGTGTGTTAGTTATGCCCAGATATTGGTATTCGTTGACGGCTGGGAGTGAAACATTATTTATGTTGTAACAAGAAGTTGATATCTGGTTTTGTTTGCGGATTATTCTTAGAAGAGCTGATTTTCTTGTGTTAAGGGTCACCTGCCAGTCAGAGAACCAGACGGATAGTCATTGCAAAGCGTTGTTAAATAATAAATGGTCTTCAAGGAAACTAATTTCTTGGTAACAAATGCATTCGTCCCAAAATACTGTTATGTTAACTTGAATGTTTTCAAGTAAATCGTTGATGAATATGAAAAAGCAGCTGCGAAAACACTGCCTTGGGGTAAACCCGATGTGGCTCTCACTATTAAAGAAATTTTGATGAATTTGTACATGTTGTGATCGGTCGGACAAGCAGTCTCTAATCCGCGATTACTGATTGGGCCTTTTTTATGGTTTCTTCTAGTTTCTTAATTATGTGTTGTGAGATATCCGATCGAAGGCTTTCGAAAAATCAAGCATGATAAGGTTTGTTTGTTTCTAATAGTAAACGGTTAAGGAAAGGTCATGAATCAGTTCAATAAGCTGGGTGACGGGTGATAAACGTTGACGGCAACCATGCTGAAATGGGGATAAAATGCACTCATAGTGAAGAAACGTAAATGTGTTTAAGGATGACGTGCTGAAGCAGCTTGCATGTGTTGCATGTCACGGCAGTTGGTTTAATGTTCGAATTATCGCCTTTGCTGCCGCATTTGAGAACGGGGATTACTTTTGCTATTTTTCATTCTGCGGATAGGGAACTAGTTGACAGCCATTCGTTAGAAATTATGCACAAGTATTTGCCTATACATTCAGCGTATCTTTTAAGAAATACATTTGATATATTTTCGGAAGTGCTGGAAGGGTAAGGTGTAGTGACCACCGTATGGTAAGATCTCGAATTAGGCTAGATTTGAGGAGGGACCGCAACAAGCTAGTACGAAAGAAGCCGATAAACGAACTAACAGTAAGACGTAAAGTAGAAGAATTCAGGATCGCGCTGCAGAACCGATATTCCGCCCTTAACGAGGAAGCCGAGCCTACGACCCAGGAAGCCAGCGACAACCTTACACGCATCATCACAGGAGTGTGCAATAGAAGTCGGGGGCACTATGGCTAGACAGGATATTGGTAAACTTTCACAGGAGACGAAAGATCTAATCAGAAAACGGCAAACCATGAGAATCTCTACCACAGCTGACAGAATAGAACTAGCCGAGCTCTCGAAGTTAATCAATAAGCGTAAGACAGCTGACATACGGAAGTATAATATGGAGAGGATCGAATACGCTGTAAAGAACAGAGGTAGCCTGAAAGCAGTGAAGAGACGTCTTGGCGTGGGGAAAAATCAGATTATGCACTTACGGATAAGCAAGCAATGTCATCACAATAGGGATAAAATAGTCACAGTGGCCGAGGAGTTCTATAGGGATCTGTACAGTAGCTGGGACATACAGGATAATGCCGAACGAGACAGCAGTTCAGAGGAGATAGACATCCCACCAGTAACGACCGAAGAAGTAAGGAAGGCTTTGAAGAAATGAAAGGGGGCAAAGCACCTGGTGAGGATCAGATAACAGCAGACCTCTTGAAGGATGGCGGAGAAATTGTACTCTCGAAAACTGGCAAACCTGTATACGCAATGCCTAATGACCGCAATGGTACCGGAATCTTGGAAGAAACGCGAACATCATCCTAATCCATAAGAAAGGCGACATGAAGGACTTGAAAATTACAGGCCGATCAGCTTACTGTCAGTCGTCTACAAGTATTACCCAAGGTAATCGCTAACCGAATCTCTGCAACCTCAGAGTTCAGTCAACCTAAGGAACAAGCAGGGTTCCGTAAAGGTTATTCAACAATGGACCATATTCACACGATCAATCAGGTGATAGAGAAGTGCGCTGAGTATACTGAACCCCTATATATAGCCTTCATAGATTATGAGAAAGCATTTGACTCGGTCGAAACCCTAGCAGTCATTCAGGCATTATGGAACCAGGGGGTAGATGAGCATTAGTGTAAGAATACTAGAGGATATCTACAGTGGGTCTACAGCTACCATCATCCTCCATAGGGAGAGCAGTAAAATACCTATAAGGAAGGGTGTCAGACAAGGAGACACAATCTCTCCAATGTTATTCACAGCATGCTTACAAGAAGTATTCAGAACGTTGGATTGGGAACAGGTGGGAGTAAGGGTTAATGGAGAATACCTCAGTAACCTCAGATTGCTGATGACGTTGCCTTGCTAAGTAACTCGGGGGACGAATTGCAAAGCATGCTTTCCGCACTGGGTGAACAGAGTGGAACCGCGGGCCTGAAAATTAATATGCAGAAAACTAAAGTAATGATCAATAACCTCGGGACAGCACAGCAGTTTGAGATAGGTGGCGAGGCAGTGGAAGTGGTAAGCGAATATATCTACTTAGGCCAAGTTGTGACCCCAGATCCCAACCACGAGGCAGAGATAATTAGAAGGATCAGAATGGGGTGGGGTGCATATGGCAGATATTCTCAGATAATGAATAGCAGCCTACCATTGTCCCTGAAGAAGAAAGTGTATGACAGCTGCATCTTACCGGTACTCACTTACGGGGCAGAAACTTGGAGGCTCACTAAGAGGGTTCAACTTAAATTGAGAACGACTCAGCGGGCAATGGAGAGGAAAATGATAGGTGTAACATTAAGGGACAAGAAGAGAGCGGAGTGGGTCAGAGAGCAAACTGGTGTTAAAGACATATTAGTAGAAATTAAGAAGAAGAAATGGACGTGGGCAGGGCATGTAATGCGAAGGCAAGATAACCGCTGGTCATTAAGGGTAACAGAGTGGATCCCTAGAGAAGGCAAGCGCTGCAGGGGGCGGCAGAAAGTTAGATGGGCAGATGAGATCAAGAAGTTTGCGGGGATAAATTGGTCACAGTTGGCACAGGACCGAGGTAATTGGAGAATAATAGGGAAGGCCTTTGCCCTGGAGTAGGCGTAGATAGGCTGGTGATGATGATGATGATGATGATGATATTTCGGGTCCCGCCCCTTCTTTAAAATCTACCTTCAACAAAAGGTTGAGTACACTGATCTCGGTTACTATACAAGAGGTTGAGTGGTCGGTTAAGGGACGTATATGCCGGGATAACTTCCGTTATCTTCGCTAAAGACTGTCTGCAAAAAGTAATTGAACGAGTTGGCTCTCGTTTTCAATAGTCGGGGAAGCATTTCTGGAGCCACATTTTTTGAGGTTTAATTAAATCTAAGATCTCCGTTGGGAGGTTCTCAAAACGTCGGAAGTGTATTGGTGAAATACGCCGCCTTCGCTGATTTTTTTTTTCATGCGAATTATAGCTAAGCACAGCCTGTTTTAAAGTTGAGGGTTACGTTTAGCCTTTAGATATTTTCTAAACATCTTCACTTTGCATTTAACATGAATTATGTCACGTGTGATCCGGGGATTCTGCATTTTAGTTTGTTTCGTTTTAGATGGCACATGAACAAGCCAGTGTTTTATCAAAGCTATTTTGATAGGAGGAGGGTGACCTCCCTGTATTTTCATTTTGCACTGCTTTTCTTGTAAAGTTCTTCTGCAACAAACTTGTACAGCTAACTTGCCCAATCATTTATCGCTACGTCACCCTTCCCCGATAAAGCGTACACACAGCGTACGTAGACCGTGCGTGCAGTGCATATAAAAGCGGACGCAGTGTTTACACGGTCTTCGCGCCGTTATTGTGAAATCGCTTGGCTGTAAAAGGTTACGGCGTGCCCTTTTTCCCGGAGCAGAAAACACGCACACGTATAACTTCATTGCAACCTCTTGTCGCACCTTTTCCCACGCGTACACATAGAATGCCGAGCAAAAAAAGAGAATGGCAGCCACGGGGACACTATTCTCTCGCGCTCCTTTAAACTTACATAAACATTGTTTCCAGTCACCCTTGAACTATGAAGTCCCGATACACTAAGTGAGCTCGCAAGTACGCATTTCGTGAGAGCCTTTATGCGTCGACATAGAAAGAAGAAGACTTCTGAACTCGGAAGTGCTAGAAGTCCTGCGGGAGTAACTACGTTTGATCTCCGAGGGGGCGGCACAAAATAAATGCCCTGACCCGATCGAACGCGAAGTCATGGAAATAACAGAAGGGGGCCGAGAAAGCGAAGACGCCACCCGTACAATTTGCGCGCCGTTATTGAATTACCTACAACTTGGGACTGCACAAGACATAAAACATCACCATAACAATTCACGCCGCAGTCGATGATGGTGCGAAGCCACGCCCGTGAGAAACTACTTCGGGAGCTTTAAACAACTCTCCAGGTTTTTGTTCCTAGAAATACATGCAGCGGAAGTTTTTCTCTCGCTTTTGTGCAATAACACTGTATTTTGACCTTTCATGAAATTTTAAAAACGCGATTGAATTTAGTGATTGTTTATACTATCGGTACGAAACAAAAAAAAAATGTCTGATATTGGGCCAGAGTTTTAGACAAAGGCTGCCTTGTAATATTTTCCCGTAAATTGATTTGCTAATTCGGAGGGGGAAAAATCTGGTGCGGTGGCAAGGAGATGGCGCACAAATCGGACGACCTATAGCATACAATATTTCCGCTGGCTCAAATAATAAAAACTGGTGAAAAAACTCCTCGGTGCACTTAGGTGTGATTACGTGGTTTAAAGGCGATAGCGCAGAGGTCGCACACTGGACTGCTACTCTGGAGACCGGGGTCCAAACCCCATCCGATCACACGAGTGTTTTTTTTTTCTCTTTGTACGGCGGCCATTTTCTTGACTGGAACAAAAAAAAACAACTACTACAATAGCAACGACGACGGTTTTTGCAAAATGGTAAACTTCATAGTTTCACTATAAGTGCCACATTATAGCTCTGGTGTTATGTTTTAATTATTTTATCGAACCAGCACGCCCAAGCAGCCTTATCCGCAAAACTGCGCATACTGACGGCACAGGGGAAAGAAGAGGCAGGAAAAGCGTCCTGTGTCTTCTTTTCTCTGTCCCGTCCGTGTGCGCAGTTTTATGTATAACTGGAAGAACCAACTAGCCCAAAAACATGCTTTACCAAGTAGCCTCTTTTATAAGATAAGCACTACACGAGCATATAAAAAAGTGTACAAAAGTAAAAAAGTACTTGGTGTATTTACGTTACTGTGCCTCCCAGGCCATATTTCTGGGGAGTTTTTCTGCAAGCATTGCTCGAAAAATATGGGAGTAAAAGGTAATCAATTAGTCTGTACAACGCAAGCCAGAAACTCCTTCATGAAATCCCCGGTGCTCGCCTATTTGTCCAGCATGCCAGCTTTCCCACGGGATCCTTCTGTGAAACGGCACCTGGGAAAATACCAACAACGCGCTATTTGGCTTGGGGTTGATTTTCGTTAGCACTTTACGAACACCAACTACAATAACTTACACAGTATTGTGAGTGTACTTTTGTTTCTTCATCAAGCTTATCAATCTGCGAAGCAGATACGTTTATTTCAGCTGGCTGACTGTATCTGGCAGCATTCAGGCGCTGGCATATGTAAATAGTTCGGATGACCGTATTTTCCGACACCAAGTACTGGGACAGCAATAATAGCTAAACTCACAATGCATTTCACGATGTCTTAATGAATACATCGTCTTATATTTCGCTTCCAAGCAGCGCTCATAACAGGACGAAGCAAACTACTCAAACGGCCAAAGTGCTAAATGTTTCGAGTCTCTTCGTCCTGTTTTTAGCCCTCTTTGGTCATGAAAGTATACACATGAAACAGCTCGCAAAAATCACCGCCCTTACCTTAACCCGTCAAAACGCACTCGTGATAGTCCTTCACCCGTACGTTTATTAAGCAATTTGCATTCGTCTTAGATTTGGTGTTTTCTTTTTTTTTTCAGAGTATCTAAAATGAAATGCAAAGGAAAAAGGAGACATGCCTCCGACGAATACGCAGTCTTAATTATTCTACACCGATAATATGGTGCAGTATAAGGAGTGGTAAAGAAGGGGGAATTTAATATAACAGCACATGGTTACACACCCCAAAGTGCAAAAACAAGAAACGGGAGCTTAGACCAGAAAGCTGAAGAACTTTGTGTTCGAGCGAAATAAAAACGTCCTCGTTTCGTTTTGAGGACTAATAGCTGGTGAGGGGCTCTTAACAATGACACAGTACCACTATATCCGATGCAACACACACTAATGATGACGCGCCGGTATCTGCGGAAGAGGAGGAACGGCAGTGGTATGTAATTACCGTCTGGGGAGGCGGAGAGGTTGCATAAATAAGGATGATTATTAATATGATGATTATAATAGTAGAGATGATAAATATGAGGATGATGATGATGGTAGTGACGATGTTGGCGACGACGACGGTGATGATGACGACGACGATGATGATACCTTTAATATTCGGTACGTACAAATCTCCACTACTCCTTCGTTTTTGTGCGCCGCTACAACAAACTGTCCTCTTCTTCCGGCGGAAAAATCCGCCGCGGGGGCTCAGTGCACAGGCGTTGCGCTGCCGAGCCCAAGGTCGTGCGTTTGATTCCGACCGCAATGGCCGCGTTTCAGATTGAGGCGATTGAAAAAAAAAGACCGCACCCCGGCCTGGCCAGGGAGCAAGCGGTGGTACTAAGACAATTGCAGACGGGTTCCTTACTGACCCCGGTCTTCATGAAGCATGTGTGCCCCGAGCAATACGAGGACGATGCGTGCAAAGTGTGCCGCAGTGCGCGGGCTACGATGGCTCACATCCTGTGGGACTGCTCGGCAAGACCTACAGAAGCGTCAATGGCGACAAAGATCCCGCCGTGGTACCTGACCGCGGCGCGGAGCAGTGACAAGGACGTACAATTACAGGCCGTCCAGCAGATCCTGGCGGCACTTGAACAGCATCGCCCGAGCGAAAGCCGAGAGGGCCCGGCCGCCCAGCGCGGGCAGGCCGGAGGACCTCGACGCTAGTAGCGAGGGAGCTGCCTAGTAAGAGCCCAGCCGGAAAGACGTAGGGCCGCGTCACGGCACTTCGGTAACGGAGGCCGCCTGCAGGCGATTTTAATAAAGTCTTCACTCACTCACTCACTCACCTTTGTATCAATATTTCGGCGCAGGTTAAAGATTCCGAGGTGTTCAGAATAATCCAGCGAACTCCACAGCGGCTCCCTCCATTACCCAGGTGGACATTCGGCCCGTAAAACCCTCGAATTATGATTCGCTTCCTAAATCTTCTGTTAGAAAAGCGGCGAGAGGGAAGGCGGCATGGAGATTGGGTTAAAAGCGGGCGTTTATCGTTGGGTGGACATGACATTCTATGTCTGAAGTCTTAAGTCCCTGCACATCTAAGAATTGTGACAAAGGATTGCTCAAGTACTAGCAACAACAACGAAAGGACATAAATTGACCTCAATGGGTCTCTGTTAAAAATAAACGAAAACTAGTCTCCATCGCACGTTGCGGTACTCAAAGAGCTGCTTCGCCCAAAATAGCAACATTGAGTCCCGCACAAAGGCGTTTTCTCGCCTGCGTATTTTCACGACATAGAGCTACAGAACAAAGTCTTAGGGTACGCCAAATGAAATTTAAGAAAGCAGTGCGACGGAAACGGCCCCTGCAGTCCAATCTTCTAAGTGGGTGGGAAGGCAACAAGGTTTGGCCTGCGGCTTTTTTCCACCACACTACAATCAAATCACTGGAACATTGCGGTTTTTGTAGCGCGGATAGTTTTCACATTTCATTTTGTTTTTTATCACACAAGTATGCTAGCTGAAACTTTTAAGAGGTTCGTAAAAAGTGCAAAAAAGCGTAAGCCAAATATTTCAGCCTGTTTTTCACCTGGTTTCGGTAGAAGGGTTGGTTTGTTCCACCACAAGAGGAAAGCATTGCATTGGACTGGTTCATTTTCAATAACGATTTTTGTAGATTGGACAGTGTGTACTCCCGGCATGAAAGGTCAGGCTTTAAGGTGCTTCGAAAAAATGTGAGCATTACTCATGTAAATCTCGTCAAGGCGTGTGATTTTTTAGTCTTTCTCAGGTGCGTTAAGCCTGGAGCACATGCAAACGCCATCACCTCCGGGTAAAAAATTACTCGGTTGTTGCACTGGATGCTGCAAGGTCGTGCTTTTTTATGTGGTTGCCATCCATGGCTTCACTTTTCATCAGGTGAAAGTATATGTATATGTATATATGTCTATATGTTCCCGTAAGTGTATGTTCCCCTAAAGTTATGGGTATATGGGTAGGGTATGTTCCCCTAAGGTAAGGTATGTGCCCCTAAGGTAAGGTATATGCTCCCCAAAGTATATGTCTATAGGTTTCCTTAAAGGTAGAAATTAAAAACAATTACAAACTGAATATATTACTACGTAATTGGGACGCACTAGTGTAAATGATGAAAGTTAATGCGTACGAACTACCGCGTGTGTGTGTACTCTGTGATCCTTCTGTGAATCTTGGACCTGTGCTTTGTATAATACATAGCAAAAGTAGTAATGCCTTTTCTTTGTGCTATATTTTATTGCTATTGTGCTATTATGCCTAAATTTCTGAACAGCCCAGTTATTACGTACACTGTAAATCGGGTGGCTGAGACCTCTGTCAGGCCACGTCCGCCTTTAGTCTCAGCCTCCCCTTGGTTTTGCCAAGAAATAATAATCAAATAAAAAGAAACTGCTAATTTTGAGGCAGAACCTAACAAAAATATGGGAGTGCGACAGCTCTTACAGGAGTAACGCCACCGGCTATTCGAGCGAGTGTCGAGCACCTTAAAGTTAAATCGACTCAATCAGTCAAACTGATGTACATCGCCCGCGGAAATTACACTCAAGCGTGGGTCGATAATCTGGGATTAGGACAACTCTTGAAGCAAGTGAATTCACAGTAAACAAGCCGGAACCCATTTGCTTCCAACTTCAGAGTCCAGGGGCCCTTTAGGGCATTCGGTGCACCGACCACTCATTGTGACACAATCAAACACGTTTCCACTTCTGGAACAGTGCCTTTACCAACAAACCGAAACGTGTAAACATACTTATGCTGGCAAAAACAGCGAATTTTTTTTTTGCCTTCGCTCACACTTAGAGGACACCAGCGGGCGCAAAGCTGGAAACGTTTTAATGTAACGTACTCCAATGGAAACGATCTACGGCTGCGTGCTTACTGAACAAATCCGGATTATTTACTTAGACAAAACTAGTTGACCAGTACATTCCCTGGGGCATTTTGGGATGCGTCCTCGCGCTATCGCCAGAACATTAATCCTTAATTATTGTGTGTGGAGATGCATGTACGGCAATCGATAGGACAAAAACACGGGCACGCTAACGACTAACTTTGGGCCATTCACGCAGGTATAAAGTTTTAAGCCATACGCACGGTGAGGAACGGTGCATAGAGTTCAGCTTTGAGATTCATCTGGGTATTAGTGTGCTTCGTGTTTTCTCTCGCAGGTTTTTATTTCGTCTTATTGTCCGCAAATGAGATTTTTAGTTTTCTGTGGTGGTTACCTGTTCAAATTTATACATGTTCAACGTTGCTATCTTGTACAAACATTATAACTTCATTCAAACTGGTATGTTTGTAGAATTCTGAAGCCTTACGCCTGATCTTCCACGAAAAAAATTCTGCACCGTCCAAAAGCGGAACCCGCAGGAATTAAACTTATCATAATACGTGAGAGGGGACAAAGCAAATGCCAGATGACCCATGCTTAAATCTGAAATTCGGTGAAGCAGGAAAAAGTCACAGTAGGCTTATGCAGCCCAATTACCGATCCAGCCTTAACTTCACACCACCGCCTGGAAGTATCCACTCATTGTCACTTAAACGTTAGTCCAGGACGTCGTGGAAATATGCGTATGCAAGGTTTCCTTGGTGAACTACGAGATGAACTGTAGCGTAGCTCTAATCAGTCGTCAGACTCACATCCTCCATTTGGGGAAATTTAGGCATTATTATTCGTCCGTAATCCTACGCCTCTCTAAGAGAGGGAGGGGGGAGATCTCGTGATGTCCCGCAGAGGGATGGTTCACATGGAGTTAGCCAGTACGGGAAATTAGCCCCGAAGAGACGGTGTGGTGTGATGGCGGTAGAAATGGAACACAAAGTTGCCAATAAAAGTGTCGTTTCGCCCCGCCGCCATCTGAGGAAGGTTGCAGTTACACCCACTCAAAGCGCGACGGAAATAACGAGAAAAAAAGACGACAAGCGCTCGTCCCGCCATCTTTCTCTTGTCGCTGTCTCAGTCGCGCCCCTCTTTTACCGCCATCATGCACCAACTTGCGCAACAACTTGTTTCATCCACCTTGCTTTCCCCTATTGTAACGGACTTGGGTTCGCTATTTCCTCTTGTACTTGGGATGGCGCTCTGCGCGGAAGCTATGAATGCAGGAATATTCTTTATTATAAAGGAGGCACGAAGGCCTTTGGGGGAAGGAGGTAAGTAGGGAGGGGACGAAAGGGGATACCACTAAAGTTCATTGTGGGATCAATAGGTCCTTTCGTGGGCGTCTTCGTTCTTGTGTGCCGCCTAAAAAATGGTCAGGCCCGCTCTATACTGCGCGGAAGGTGGTCTTCGCTCATTGAGTTTCCGCTTTCACCCACGCGCAAACGACACCCGACACGGTAAATTGCAACGTAATAGAGCACGACACTGAAATGAGTCAAGGCGATAGACAACACGGGATTATTGCTGTTAGTCTAGGCCTCGGGGACGGATCATTAACAACGTTACCACAAACTACTCTCGTGTTGCGGGTCAGCTTCGCAGCGGAACCTCATAATAACGAGATACCTGAGCCCGGCTACGAATCAAAGCAGTACTGGCTGCCTTTTGAAGTATGGGATGTTGAGACATCCCGTCATAAAAAGCACTCTTTCTTTTTGCACAGTGGCCAAAGTGTCATTATTTCACAACATGGCGCCGTTGAGCCACGGGAAAGCGAAATTTATTCTGGGAGATGCAAGAAAACTTGTTACAAATGCGTTATATCAGGCATTTCAGCCAATCCCCTAGTGGCCGCTGAGCTGCCGGAGCTCTCGCGGTTGCCTAACTTCACTGCGCCAATTAAAAAAAAATTAGGGTGCTAATATCTGTGCTAGTTTGGATCCCTGTAGGAATGTTGGTTATCAAGTGGAAATGTAGTCGTAAAAAGGCAATAATGTTACCCAGGCTAGAGCTTAGATGGTTGTTCACTACGTAGTAAAGGTAGTAAAGGTAGAACTGCGGCAAGAAGAGAAAACAGCAAGAAAAGCATAAACGGAAACGGATGGCTTATTTGAGCTCTGTTGAGCCCTGCAAGTAAAAGCAAAGTGATAGTCACAAGAGGGTCGTCCGCAAGTTCCGTGTCTATAGTAAGCGCATTTATAATGAACTCATTCATCACCGTGCGCGCTGATGATGCAACAGACCAATACTTGGGTATCTCTTTCAAAAAAGAGCCGCAGATTGTCGACCTTGGTGAAAACTGAGTAGAGCTCCCGTCAAAAAAGAAAAAAAAGGAGGGGGGTGGGAGCGGCCCGCATAAAACAAATCCCGCCTTGCGAAAGTAAATGCTCAGCAAAGCTGTCGTAAACCACTACAAGTGGTGATGGAGGCGGGTGTGAAATGTTTCTCCTCGTCTCGGCGGGCTTGTCGCTTGCGCACGGCTAGCGTCACTAGATAAGGAAGCACCGTATCCGCATTATTTTCTCCTATTGTTATTTGCCGCCGCCATGATCACTGGTCAGTTCGCTTTACGTAACAATTTGTTTACACTGCGATGGTTTATGGCGCGCCATTTTGTTGTTTATGCATTTTAGTCGGTCAACTCTGGTAGGCCTAGCTAGACCTTTCTGCTCTCCCACTGCGCGCGACTGACGTCGTTCCGAATGCGAATCAAAGGTTTCAGCGGCACAAGTGTGTCCAAAGATGCCGTTTTGCTGCCTCTTCGGTAGTGTTGTTAACAAACGACCCGGTCGAAGTTAACGGCGAGGCCGTAGATGCGCCAATCTGGCAACCCTGACTTGCGTGCCTTAGTAGAGCATGCAGAGAGGCTACACTCGGTGTCTCTGGCAGAAAATGCTGGGTCATGCCTAGCCTGACTCATGCGCTCGGCGTCTTGAGCAAGAACTGCTCTATTTCGTGAGACGAGTCCTGCTTAGCCTTCAAAGATAATCTGGAAACATAATCTTTACCAGGAACACATGGTGGGGTGCTCCCATTGTTCACACGCGTCTTATCATCCAGAATGTGGTTTCGATGCTTGTTTTGTGGCTTTCTTAAACTAATTCTGAGGCCTATTATGTAGGCCTGATTAGCCTGACGCATGCACTTGGCGTCTTAGGCCTCGGCGCCTTGGCGTTTTTGCCTACGAAGATAAAGCCGTGGGGGGGGGGAGAGGGTGTAGAGGTATACAGCTTTGCTACACAACTGTACCATATTCCGCTGCCTTAGATTTCGCAATCCGCACTTGCTGTCATGTAACTCAAGCAGGGGTTAGCATTCATGGATGCCAAAGTCGGCAAAGTAGGGTACAGTCTAGCCGTGCATGACACCGAATGGAAGGGAGGATTGAAGCAAGGAACGCACACGTTCGCTGGTTAATTTTGTCGTATATTATTTAGACATGTATTTTGCAAAGACACAGTCGGAGACCTGGAGCAGCTTCCGCTCGAGGTAAGAGAAAGTGCACGGCTTTTTACGGGGCAGAGAAGGTTGCAGCGTTCACAACTTTGTCGCCGATAATGCTAAAGTCCCTCTGAAGCGACAGAATTATTCTGGAATGACACCCTTGGCCACTACAATGGTAAAGTTTTATTTAATGCAGTAGGTGCTCATTTGGACTTCTGTACGTGGCTGACAGGAAAGACGGCTCTAAGTTGCATAAAGTCGCCCGCCTTCAGCACAAACAGTGCTTAAAAGAAAGGTCGTGAATTCTGCAGCAGTACAAGGGGTTAGGTGAGCAGTTTTAAATTTAGGACAAAGTGACTTACGATAAAACGAAAACGCCGACAGAGACTTATGCTCTGACCTAACCGTGTAAATGTGACTGTATTCATGGTATATGCTTTGTATTTCAAGGCCAGCTTTCGAAGAACTAACTTTTTACTTACCTCTGAGACAAGAAGCCAACGTTAGGCACAAGAATGAGAGTGGTTGCTTCATCACAAACGAATGATAAATGTTATGCCGACGATGTCTTGAGCTATCACCATAATGAACGAAGCAATACCCCTAATGACATGCAGTGTGTCTGGGCTGGCATCTTGAAGTCTTTCGTCTAAGCTTTCCCTGCGCACAGACTGGTCGATTTCCAAGCACACTACTAGTCTTTGTGTAACCTGCGACTTTCTCTTTGCAGCTTTGAGGGTTTCCGCGAAGCTCATATGAATAGAAGAGGTTCTCGTTTGCGACGACCCATTAATGGGTCTGTTAAGGTGAGCCTTAATGTTCAGGTCCCCCAGCAGATTTGTTCGCAGTACGCAAGGAGTGCGATAGGGGCCGGTCCTGATGAGTGAAGCTGTCGTAAGCTCTCCATAAACGGTTGTAGTCAGCAGATATGGCTCAGATAGTCGCAGGACCTTACGCGCAGCTGGTAGCAGAACCACAGCGAAAGAAAAAGTAGGGCTAACCGAGATTTTTGTGGTGTGCCTTTATGGGTTGGGAAAACGCCTTCTGTAGCCAACTTCAGGTATTGTGAATCCATCGCAAAGATTTATGAAGACAAATTCGCACGAGTAGAGAACATTATTGCTACGGTTATCTGCCCTGTAGGATCATTATCTAAGATTACAATCATGGCAGGTTTGCTGTAACACACACGTTTACTAACCTAACAGCACTAATCAGGCAACGAGAACGAGCAAGAGAAACCAAGTGTCAACATCTACCGCTAGTTGCGGCACTCCGTGGTCGTGTAGAACCGCTACTCCTTATTTGTAGTCACCTGCAACTGCGACAGTTAACACATAACCTCCAACAATACTACGAAAATTTGAAGGCAAGGACAAGACAGACAGGACTACCTATAATCAAACCCTCCCCGGCTCGCGAAATCCCCCCACGAGTATTCGGATGCTGCCAAAAGGACAAAAAGTAAAACGGATGTCATCCTAACCCATGGCCTCAGCGTCACTGGCCAGCACGGGTACCTTACAAAAGAAGCCACCCTCTCCTACTATAGCGACCTACCCTACATGATGCTACAGGAGGCACGTGTTCGTGATCTGGAACACTCACCCATGGTTACCAATTCTACCGCACCAGGGCAAAAACAAAAAGAGATAACAAATAACTGCATATAAAGCGATGAATACACTGGCTTTATAGTAACATCACCACCGCCAGTAAGGTTCGCTCGAACCCCCTGATGCTGAAAGCTAAATAGCTGACTTGCGCAAGTACCGCCCTGCCGACCCCGTTGCCCCGCCATCAAATTTGCCTCTGTTCTTCACCACAGCACCATCACCCTGAGCACTCATCCCGAAAAAAAAGACGAGCTCTCATATACCTCCGTGTGCTTCGGCCGCCAGGATGAAAAAAGTTGTGGAAAAGAAAACTAGAAACGTGGCTGCTCTCACACCTGACATTACAAAGCTATACAAAAATAATGAAAGTATTCCAGCTCCACTCGCACCCCTAGTGCCTCCCCTGTCGGCTAAGTCAACATGCACTACCTGGTATGACATGCAGCGGCCCACTGGAAAGTAGCACTTCTGCACTTTTAGGAGGCAGGATGGTTCCAACAAAACAGTAGGTACAATAGGCCCAGGATAAAGTACCGTAAGCAGCTAGGAGTGGGAGGGTGGAGAACTGGCGCTGTATTCACCCCTCTCCCCGTTGGATTGATTGATTGATTGATTGATTGATTGATTGATTGATTGATTGATTGATTGATTGATTGATTGATTGATTGATTGATTGATTGATTGATTGATTGATTGATTGATTGATTGTACGGTTTAACGCGCCGACGCAACGCAGGCGATGAGGCGCGCCGTAGTGGAGGGCTCCGGATTAATTTTGACCACCTGGGGATCTCCAACGCGCGCCGAAATCTCTTACACACGGGTGTTTTTGGTTTTAGCCTCCATCAGAAAAGCGGCCGCCACGGCCGGGATCATGTCCCCTCTCCATTAATCGAAAAATTGCCTATACATTTCCTTCCTGTGTGCGGAGTATGTCTGCCGCTCCACCATGACGACATCATACACGGATTTTTCGAGGGAAAAGCGCACATAAACCAATTCCGAGAACAAAATAACGCTCAGGTTGACGCGTGAACGGGGGTGAGAGAGAAGCGCGTAGCGCGTTTGATATAGGCCACTAATTCGCAATAGTCACGTGATTTGAAATAGCATGGTTGTAAGGCACAGTAATAGTCTACGACATTGATATGCAGTGCACCGTGCAGGTCTAGACAAGTAGGGAAAGCTTCCGCTGGGATGGCCGCGATTGGGATGAGATTTGTACGATATTTATTATAGAGTGCGGGCAGAGTACATATCGTACGGATCGCAATAATATCTACAACAATGACTTCTCGGGTACAAACGCGTACAACCGACGGGTACACGGAGCTTGACATTGCTGCACACACTTTGTCTATCGAACTTTAACCGCACTGGTAGGCGACGAGTCGCAACTTCCTCGGGATCATTGTTCTCTCTTCTCTCTCTAATATCTCCCCTCTCTCCATATCTCCATATCTCTCTCCCTCTCTGTGATAAAAAGTAGAAATCGCTCAATAGTTGGGAAGCGCCTGTATTGTTCCCACTTTTGAAAGCGCTGCTAGCTGAAATCAAAATTTGGTGTGTTCGCAGATAATTCGATATTTGTGGCGTACAGCACAATACCGCCCACATATTTCCTTCAAAAAGCAATTTTTTTACTGTAACACTTCGCTAACTAAAACCCCAAGTGGTCGTGTTTTTTTTTTAAATACAACTATCATAAGCCTCTGCGGTGCAGATGCTCTGACACGAGAATATCTCCCCGGGCTGCATCCACACATATTGCTGAAAAATAGTGATATTCATTTTCGTTGCCCTTCATTTTTCATCATTATTAACGTGCCTACTAGTTACCCAAGTAGTTACCAGGCCAAATTACCCATTGAGCACACAACCTCCGGATGCATAAAATGTTCGGTCTACGGCGCTCATCCACAATGTATTACGATTTCGCGTGTTTCTCAAGAAAGCGGAATAATTGAATTCCACTTCAGGAGTGGCACGTTTGTAAGGCCGCCCGTCGGATGGTGCGTTATTTATGGTGCCTGTGTTAATACGTGGGAGCTAAACGTGTGAGTGCACTGCACAACGACTTGCTCTCGCACATCGCATGGATTTATATACAGTCCTGGCATTCGTGCATTTCGGCGTACGCTAAGCCAAACAAAGCCATTTCAGCCGCCTACCGACTTTTACGGTCGAACGTGCCGAGGAAGCAAACAGGTAGTGGGCGCGAACTTTTCTGTTCCCGGATCATACCTTCCTATTCCCTTCGTATACGTAGATTGTCTATAAAGACTTACAAAGCAGAATCTTTGACGGAGAGAAGAAAACTACATAAACGCCTTTCTTCGCTTGTCTGAAAAATCTAAGGTCTTAAAAAACTCTGTCGAGAAGTTGTTCAACCCACAAAGTGAACGAACAAAGTTTGCAAACTGCTTCCTTCAGTGCTGTTCGTCAATGACTCTGTCTGACGCGGATGTTAAAGTAACTACGTATATTTGTTGAATGTTCCTTTTGCGAAGACTTCCCTTTCTTGATTCCTAAATTTATTGTTCCTTTTTTTGGGCTATTGTGGGAGTCAAGCAAAGGCTTATTCGGGGCACATTGAACGGCACTGAATAGTCGTCGGCCTGGAAAAGACATTCAATGCAAACGAAGCCTATTTCTACACGCGATCACGTACGCCAGAATGTTCTTGTCCATTCTTTTGGAACAATGCGAGCGCTATTGGTACGCAAGGCTGCTAAAAACGTGTGGTTTTTACCACGCCAGAAAGAAATAAATCAGCATGCACGGTCCTTTTTTTTAAGGTTGCTATTTTCATTTATTGCCCGTCGACAGTATGACGATTAAGTTGGCATTGAGATCATACTCGACAACACATGGCTCGCAATAAGTAATCTTGTCCTATGTTTAACGAAGTTCTTTCGACGTTTTAGTGTTTAGGAACAAAAAATAACTTTCTCAATTGCACGTAAAACGTCACTATTGTTTTGTTTTTCTGTGGATGATTCATGTCACTTTCACTCTTCCTTGATTCCTAAAAGTAGTATCCGTGCAAATAATCAGCCATTATAGCTTAATTAAACACTTCTGAATATTTAAAAATTTTAAATGAAGTCGGTGAAGGTATTATATGCAGAAAGGGCACAACAGCAGTGCAAAAATGCGTTCCCATGATTTCTTTTTTAGCGGTCTTTAGCTTCTTTTTTAGCCTTTGATCAGAGCAATGAAAAAAGATTTCTTTTTTGTTTCTTCAACTTGCGAGTATTTCACTGGTGTATTGGGCTTAAAAGCGGTGCTATTAGTGTTGAGGCTCTGTTCAGCATCAGAATTTCGCTTCCCAAGGTGGTCCAATGCAATAGGACAAAACGCCCTAAAAAGAGCACACGTGTAAAGTTTGCTGACTGCCCTCCATCCTTTTTTTTGTTTTTTTTTCTCGTATGTTTGAGAAAGGATGTTGCTTGGGTGGTAGCAATTTTTTTTTTTCGTACACACTTACGTTTCATCCTTACATCCATCATAATTGTGGTTATCGTCGTCAGCGCGGACAGAATATGCTGACGATGTTGATGACGGTAACTTGTGAAACCTGTGCTTATGCTTCTACGAAGGGACGAACTCTGTCTTCTAGTGCCGGTCCCATCCATAGAGAAGGAGAACAATCTTTGATGTGGCTGGCCACGTTAGCCGAGCGAAGATTGTGAGCTTGATGCGCCAGATGAATGCAGGGGCAGTGATGATGGTTACGGCGAGGATGATGGTGATGGTGTTTGATGACGACAAGGATGATGATGATGGACACAAGTGCTTTTACTCATTCACAGGGTTTTGTCAAGAATTGTGTGTCCCAGGTATGCCGTAGTTGCTTTCGTCGTGCGAAAGGCAGAGTGAGAGAACGACCATGAGCTTAATACGTCCCTAAATTCTGCTGCCAGGGTATTATAATACGCACCAGCCCCTCTGTTCGCATCTTGCGCTCAGTGTAGATAGTGTGGGCTAAAAAAATTAGCCCTGGAGTAAGCATCCCACTCTTCGCTAACGTGAGTAACCCCGAGAGTATTAAGATCCCACAGTGCCAAGTCATCTGGGGCATTCACTTGGCGTATAAACTTGATGCAGCAGGGAACCAGAGCCTGGGGAACAAAAGGGGCCCAGTAGCGGACCAAGAAGTTTTTCCTAGGGAAGATAAACAAGCAGGCTGGAGTGAAAGAGAATGAGGCCTACGTACAACATGCTGGCTCCCATACATAGTATGAGCGGAATAACAACGACAGCGTACGTCCTTTATCGGCGCCACGGCTGGTTCGCGCCACCCCCACTCCTCCTCTGGAGCGTCCAGGGACGAGGCCCTCACAAACCGCGCCCGATAAGACCACGCACGCGTGCTCTTCGTACGTAATCACGCCGGCGCACGCATGGTCGCCCGGCTCCATTCGATGCGGCGGCAGCAGGTCGTACGGAAGGGGTCACGTTCCCCGGTTTTGTGCTGCCGGTCGCCGGCGTCAGGTTTGGGTCGCTTCTTTATTGTCGATACGCGAAGCGCCTCCTTCTGCGGCTGCCGCTATCTCTCTGCCTTTTTGCTCCGTTATTACATTTCCGAACAATGACCGAAACAAGTTCACCTGTGTTCCCCGAGAGAAAAGCATTATTTTGGTAAGGGAGCATCTACCTTTAGAGCAACGTTTATGGGAACGTGCACAGAGTGCCGGCTTCCCGTAATAAATGGGAACAAATAAAATTCATTTTGCTTTTAGGCCTTGGCCACGCATAACTTGGTAAAGACAATTTCTGCCTGAAAAAAATGGACATAGCACAGTGTCGAAGGACATACCGGTGTTGTTATAAAATGTCATTTTCTTTCATAACTATGAGATGTAGCGAGCTAGACTTTATTAGTGAGAAGATTAAGAGGTGGGGTCGTGAGTTCATGGTGCCTTTGCATATCAAGACCGCTGGGGTGTGGGGGCGCTACAGAAGGGACGGGAGTTTACACTATACTTATGCTGCATACGTGGGCTGCTGTTAAACACTAGGATTGAAGCTACGCTTAATGGCATCCAGCTTTGCTGAAGCTAGTAGAACCTCCCCTAGGCGTGATAGCAAACACAGAACAAGGATGTACTTCCAGTGCTATACTTCAGCATGCAGCTTGGCGCAATGCTCAAAACTTTCGAAGCTACTGGCCACAAATGCATCCCAATTTCCCAAAATTTGGCACTTGACGAGGCTGGAGCGATTTCTTCAAAGAACGTTTACTGTGTTTGCACACTCTATTAACATACAGTGGCTAAAGAAGAAAAAAATGGCTGCGGCTTACCTCCGCTAACCTTGGATATGCAAAGCAAAAGCTTGGCTTAGTCTGGTTGAGTCTTGGTTTAGCTTGGTTAACCTTTGGTTTAGCTGTATTGCCACCCACGCCTCAAAGCCGTTCTCAAACGCTCACAGAAGGAGGCCGGGCGAACGCGGCGTTCTTTCATGGCGAACGCACCATTCCTATGCGCCAGGCGCGAGACGAGTCACGTTGCCCGAAACTGCCCACCGCAGCATGCAGGCGAGGCGGCGGGGGTGGTTGGCTGCCTCGGCCGCAGCGGCGGTGGCGACCGCTGTCCGCGCCCGCAGGCGCCAACAGCGGGCCCGGCGAATCACGCGATGCGCTTCGAGGGGTGTTTCGCCGGGGGTGTGTGTCTCCGGTCAAAAGGTCATTTGCGCATCCTCCACGAAATCGCTGGACGAAAGTAGTAAAGCTTCGCTTTAAAACTTGAGGTGACACCGAATTCCCTACCCCAGTTCGTTAGAAGTACCACTCACGGGCTGTCTCCGGTAAATACATATATTGTAGGGAGTAGAACGTCATTCGGAAGGTCTACATAAAATGAACACAGGGTTTTCAATTCGCGAAATAGAGGAAGCTCGCCACTTAGTTTTACCCCCTCAGTATTTACTGCCATGCTCGAGAGTTAACGCCATTTTTTTCTGTCGTGATACACAGAAACGAAAAAGCAGTGAACGTATTACTTTTAAACACCTTGTAGGCTATCGTAAAAAAGACAGCAATAGCCGAGGTTACCATGCTTTGGTTTACACAGAGAAAATGTACCCGTACTAAGAAACGAGACTCGAAGGCAGACGTGTGTTCGTGGATCAGTTTGAACGTTTCTGTATGAGAGAAACAACGGTTGCGTTGCACTTTCTTGATCCGCGTAGTGCAGTAGTGAGGCTGTTTCCTTCTCAAAAATGGGTATGCTTTAACACCCACGAAACATCGTTATCTTCAATTCCTAGGCCGCGCCCTTAAAAAGATCTCTATAGTGGGACAGTTTATACAAGACACATTCATCTATTTACTTGACGCCGTCAGAATGCCGCTTATAGGTTTTTTTAGGGACACAAACTCTTTTCCAACAGACAGGGCAGACGACATCGGCGGATGCCTTCATTCCTTTTTATTTAGCCCCATCGTGCCGAAAAAGATCTAGTTTTTATGCTCTATTTATGTTCGTTGCAAAGAAAGAACGCCTGAAAGACATTCGATTCAGAGACCCCGATGAAGTGTAACTTCGTAGTGAGATAACGTGGCTACTGAGTTTTTACAGTTTTCTCCATTTGTAGCAACTGTAATAACAACTTTCTTGATTGAATTTAACACGGCAAAAAGCTTTAACAGCTGAGCTTATTTTTTGTTACTTTTAAATAAGATAAAACAAAAATGAGGGAAGGTAGTGTCCGCTGTCTAATACAATTGAGAAGTGTGTTTTAAAATTAGCTGGACGTTTGTAGCGGGCCAAGTGTCTTTTGGTAGAGAACGCTGCCTAAAGAGAGTTGTCCCGGTACGAACGGCAGACTTCGAACTTTGGGTTAATGCACTTGGAGCCCAACCTCACAGGAAGCACCTCCTGGAGACTCTGCTCATTTTCATCAGAGAAACCGGCATTGAGGACTGCGTCTAGCTGCCTTTCTCTCCCTGTTCTTCCCACTCCCTATTTCCTATCCCATTTCCGACTCTTGACCAAGGCCTCCGGTCATGTCAAGGGGACTTCTGTCCTGTTTTTTTTCTCGATAAACTTGCGTTCATTTATTTATTCTATTTGAAATTTAACCTAATAATAATTAGTAGTAGTAGCGACAGATGCTTAAACGAAAGGTTAAGGGAGCGTTACTACAAGGTCATTACAGCAGTGCAAGGCCACTTGGGCCTTCATTGTCGAGACTGCAGCTGCGTCCCCAGGTTTGATAAACGTGCGATAATCAGCAAAACCTGCGATCAGCTAACGCGCAAAACCATTGAAGCTGAACAGATACATCGGCTGGGTGAACTGATCAGCAAGCTCTGTATCAGCATGCCGTCAATAGCTCTCACCAAAAAAGTATACCAATATCTGGCCGAGTCGCGATAGAGATTTACAACGTGAAAAAATGAGATTTCCTTTGCTAGTTCGCACCGTATATATTCCTGGGGGTACCTTCAATAAAGTTTGTCAAATTCAGCGGCTGTCCTGTGTTCTTTCTTGTCCTTGATGTTTGCGCTATATATCTGCGTCGAACGTGCACCAATAACATGGCCAACCTTCCACTCTTGCAAGCACAAAAAAGACGTGAAACTATTTTAATTTAATTCTATAGGCCAGTTTACAGCTAAAACTTGTTCAACAAATCTTACCGGTAATTAATTTTATAAAATCAGGACGCGGGTTCGATCCAAGGCCACGGAGGCTGCTTTTCAGAGGCTGGGGAAATTCGAAAACACCTTTGTGTCAACATTTCGGACACGTTAAAGATGCCCTGATGGTCAGAATTATTCTGGACCCACCCCTACGGTGCACCACAAAGCGCAAGTGCCTAGTGAGTAAAACAGCCCGATTTAATGCGATTTTGGCGAGAAAATGTTATTTCTGTCTAACGTGATGTACAGGAAACAAAGCTGTACTAATATTTAACGAATAAATTCAGACAACAGTTACCCCAAGCAAATTTGTGTGTATGATGCTCCCGGAGAAGCCGAGTGCTACTCCTACAGTATGAAGGAAAAGAAAGAGGGATAGAAATCCCTTTATTTTCCAAGCAAGTTGGCTAGGAACGCGTGGTTACCGCCGGTCGGAGGCTGGTAGCGGCGGTGGCGGCTCGGTCAACCAGACGAATCTTCATCCTTGGTTGCGAGCTGCCCAGCGCGTCCTCCCACTGCTTGATGCAGGAAATGGGGGGGGGGGGGGGGGGGGGGGGGGGGGGGGGGTGAATTGGACAGGCCCACATGGCGTGAGTTAGCATGCCCAGGGAGTCTCAGAGGGGAAAATGAGGAGAACGGAACCGAGAGGGATATATCTTGTGGAGGGGGACACGACTGGCGAGCGAATTGGCCTGGACGATTCACCGCAGGCGCTCCCGAGTGTTGGTGAGGGTGGTGTGGGCCGGGGGATACCGGCGGCAGCATAGGCGGTGATGCTCCGTGACTTCTTGGTACGAGAGGAGCCGATCGCGGGCCGACCGAGCACCGTGCTAGAGAACAGACGTGAGCGCAGCACAGCTGATGAATTCTCGTGCTGCTCTGTGGGCCGCCTAGTTGCCTCCCACCACAGAGTGCCGGGGTCCAGACGATGTCGACTGGTTAGGTATGGGTATTCTGGGGGAGAATTTTGAGTATCATAGAAGAAATGCTAGCGCGAATGAAGTTTTGATGAGTGATTACGATGTGTGGTTGCGGCTTAATGATAAGGGCCAGGGCTATTGCGGCCTCCTCCGCCGTCGTGGGATAAGATGTCTTTATGGGGAGGGAAGTGACCAGGGGAGAGCTGGGGTGAGGAACTAGTGCCAGAACGAAGCCGTCCGCGTGTCGGTACTCCGCGGCGTCTATATACATGGTGGTGGAGGAGACGTGGTATGCATCTGTAAGGGCACGGGCTCGCTGGCACCGGCGCTCCGCGTCACGTACTGGGTGCATGTTGCGCGGGAGGGGACAAGAAAATATCCTGTGTATCGAGAGATTTGGCTGATCCGCGAGAATGAAAAAATACACGCGTGGGAAAGTCTGCCGGAGTAAACACTTGCTCAAACTACACACACTACACCACCGCCTGGAACATGTTCACAGCAACACAGACAGGCCATAACCGTGAAGAAAAAGAATGCTGTTTTGTAACCTTATCTTAAACGTATTGCGACTTAGGATGTCGACACGGTACAAACCATATTTTTTATTTTACTCATAACAGTTTAAACATTGCTCACTCCTCATACAAAAAAGAAGAGAGATGACTGTTTATGGCGTCATTATTTCGTCTTATATTTATTTACTTTCTGTCCCCTCTGTTTTGAAACAAATATAAATGCGAGATTAAACTCTTTGATACTGAATGACGTCTCTACCATCTATGTCCTGTGTAAATCTTTTTCAGAAGAGCACAAGAATTCTCTTTCCACGCAAGTCAACGTTCATAAAAATAAAATAAAAACATATCCTGCGGGGAAAAAATGTCCCCCGCAACAGCCAAAATTGAAATACGGAACATTCCGAATACAGGGAGTCACAGCAGTCCCGCCGTCACCTTACTAAGTTTTTCTTTTCTTGCACAGGTTATTTGTGGCTCGCAAACCCCCCTCTTGTACCGTGTTATATTATTGTATTTATATGGTTACTCTTCCTACACCTCAGCTCCAGATTTTAAATGCGAATGCATTTCTTAGTCGGGGGTTGTCGTGCGTTGGCCGGCGTGCGCCTAGCAACAGCTGTGGCGCGCCTAGCAACCGGAGCATGTGATAGCTCGGGCGGGAGTAGCGGAGGGCAGGGGAGAGGAGGAGCGCGCTCGGCGTGTGAGGGCGCTCGCATCGCGGAGCTTCGGAGAGTGAGTGGAGAGGACGCGCTCGGGCGTGTGAGGGCGCTCGCATCGCGGAGCTTGTTGCGCGGGTCTGTTGTACCTGACGGCCACAATTTGTGGTCGCTGAAGTGCACGGTCAAAGGGTCATTTCTAAAGGACCGTGCACACGACATGATTGTGGCCGTCAGGTACAACGATAACACAAACAGGTGCTGATGAATGAATAAATGGTTACGTTCACACTCTCGTCTCTCTTCATTAAGTACGCCATTAATAATAATTACTCGCAGCGCACTCATCGGTGCACCCAATCTATCTACGCTGCATTTTATATTTCACCATTGGTTGTGCTTGGTCTAATTGGAAATGCATTTACTAGGGCACACCATCGGCAACGCGACGTTTCCTATCTGACAAATTACGGTTCAAAATGGCGCGAGGTTCCTCTTGTATTATTTTGGGGAATTAAGCTGAAAACGAACCGACATATCGACAGTGCTATGTTATTAATGTCAACGTATTCTATTGAAGAGCCACGGGCATTCATAAGAAAGAATGATTAGTAGTAAACAGCTTTACTCTTAAAAATTTGCTTATTGTTGCCGGTGACGGGAGCCGGAAAAAAGGAATTTGTCAATTTAGTACACAGCCAAATTCAAAATGTTGTAATGTAATGTTACCGAGAACCAGACAGCGCTGAAGTTCTTGCACAAGTAAAAGTCAATCATGGCTTGCTGTTCTCCTGTGTCTTAGTAGTCCATGGTAATTATTATAGATGTGCCTCGTATCAAATTGACTTGCAGACTGTTTCTCTCAAAAAAGAATACCTGACCTAAAGGGCTACAATTCCAAAGGCATCCAAAGCTCATTTTGGCCAATGGGGAGTACAAGTTGTAGTACACAAGGCAAACAAAATTGAAACATATTTGCTAATGTACTAAAGACAAAGGTACGGGCCCACGAAGCTCTGGACAAGAGGGATATCAGGCCCCAAAATTTGTTGAAAACGTTTTTTAAAGAAACATTAAGTTTAGGCCACTTGGAGCGCACTCTTGTATCCTTTTGGTGGTTCGACCACACCAGTTATCCTTAGGTGCATAATGCTCTCGAAAACCGCTTATGCCTACAGCTTCTTTAAAATCGCGGGTTTACGAACAACACCCAACGAATGCAGCCAAAAGTCTCCATGAATCACAGTAAGACGGTGAAACGAGCCTCATGAACCAGTTCTAAATGTTAATAAACGATATGCTTTCACCCGAAGCAGTATCGCCTCTCCGTGATCGCGCGTTGTCGCGGGTGCTGGAGTCTGCGAGGCCATTTCGGGCGTAACGACTCGTGACGTTGTGCAGAGACTTGCGGAATCACGGAACGTGAATTACTGAAAAGGAAAACGGGACGCCAATGAAGCGAAGGTATCTCGCACACCCGGAGAGTGCTCCCAAATTAACGACCATGATTGATCGATTGATTGTAGGGTTTAACGCGCCGACGCAACGCAGGCGATGAGCCGCGCCGTAGTGGAGGGCTCCGGATTAATTTTCACTACCCGGGTCTTTAACGTGCGCCGAAATCTCGTACACGCGGGCGTTTTTGCTTTTCCCCTCCATCAGAAAAGCGGCCGCCGCGGCCGGGAATCGAACCCGCGACCTCGTATATTAACGACCATGAAACCGACGTCTCGTCGTAGCGCGTATGCACGCAGAAAAAAATTGGCAAAGCATTACGATAAATTGGCACAAAGCTAAATGCGGCATCTGCGCAGCGTATCATATTGTCCACATGCCAGAATAAGTAATGAGTTATTAGAAATAGGCTGCCATCCGATAAAGGCGTGAGTTCACAGGGGCTGTTTACGGCTTGCTACACCACACGTGCAGTTCATTTTGTATCTGAGTATGGTCCTATGTTTTCTCGAGAAAACCGTCGTTATGAAACAGCACGGCTTTATAGCAGTTTTCGGGCTGGAATTTTGCAGGACTACGAAACACAACTTGTTGAAAACAGGTTAGTTTAAAACCGCAATCCATGCAATAAAGATTTCGCCGTCTTTGGTAAAGATGGTATACAATCATTATATCCGCCTCAAAAATCTTTTATTCTTCCGTATGGCTTAGATGCTCATCCAAGGACATTTAGAGGGTCTATGTGAAGCATTGACTCGTTAAATTTTCCAGTGTTTTTGTCTTTGTCCAGATATGTTACTGCTCCGGTAACAATATTCCTATTCATGGATGGAAATACATGAATGCTGAAAGAATTTATTATACTGGACAAATGAAATGCAAACAGAAAAGTATAAATCAGAACAAGCAAAATTGAAAACTAGTGTTGGTTGAGGTCCAATAATGGAGCGCAATTGTACATTTGGAAATCCGCATCTCCCAACTTTCTTTTTGTAACTAAGGCACGCGTCATTTTGACTTTCATGTAAAGAAATTGCGCCATTTGTGTGTTTTGGTGCATGTTTTCATGTTCGCATTTAATTTGGCCATGACTGCACAATCACCTGGTACACACAAACACAAGCTCGGGGAGCTGGGTGCTGTATATTCAGCTCATCTTGATTGGAATACACGGCGGGGGATGCTTATTATCTGCTGGCATTGGCCGCTACTGCTTACTGATCCCCGCAGCTGGTTACGGGTTGCTGCTGCTTGAACGAAGAGGTAAAAGCGTAAGTTGCCTGGTTCCTTTCTTGATGTGGGAGCCAAATTTAGTTCCTATGAGGGCTAGGGAGCGGAGCTCGCTTATACCCACTGCCCAAATGAAGGGGCGGCAAGCTAGGCAGACAATCTTGTAAGGCGAGAGCTCTTCACGGCTCACTGTAAAGACTGTCGACAGGGACTACCACCTAGTACTGATAACCCCGTTCATCTACCCTACTACAGAATGTCCTTACATTGATTGTTACACAATTCTCAAAGTCTGTCTATCTATACTTTCGACGACATCTCTTCGTGGATATACCAGGGTTACGCCCACACTAAACACTAATTTCTTCATATACGCCCATCGGCAGACTGACAGAAGCAGGAACTGTGAGTTAGTCGCTTGTTTAAATTCAGCACTGCGATTTTGGGCAGAGCATCAATGTGCAGGGTTGCTGCAGGTATAACCGGGTGATTGCTCGCCGAAGCTTTGGTTCAAATTTGTGGCAACGATTGGGCGCAGCGGGAGAAATGTCGGCAGAAACTCCGCCACTAGCGTGCTATCAACTGACCTTTGCGGAGAATAGCCAAAGTGGAATTGCTCTTTTTCTTCTAATGGTAAAGCTTTACGGTGCTACTCGTTGGAGATATGTATAGTATGCTTGTGCAAGCGTGTCTGGGTCTCTGCCCCCGCATGATGAAAGTGCCATCCCGTTCCCAGTTCAGCTCTGACATTAGCGAGGGGCGCAAGGAACTGCCACTGCCAATGCTTCTGTATTGCTTGAGAGTTGCGCAGTCGTAATGTATCGAAGACTGAAGACATGGCATTTTCAATACGTAAGCATATAGGGCAACATACCTCAAAAAAATTATTGTCCGTCCTTAGAGTATCGCGCTGTGCTCCACAGGAATGCGTTTTTGAATAAAAGCGTTTAGGGCCTTAAAATTATAATTATGACTGCTTATAGTTCATGCAAAGAATGTCTTGCCATCAGTGTATGTTAGTAAAGCCAACTTAAAAGGTGAATAGTGTATCGCAATCAGGCCCACTACACAACTAATTGGCCCTTGTAAAGTTGGCTTCCGCAATGCTCTTATGAAATGCAGTAAAGTCTTATGACAGGAAATGAGTCGCGTAAGAAATCCTATGAGGACTTCGCGCAAGTGCGACCATGTAGCCTGAATAGTTACATGTTGTCGAAGAATTTCTTATAACGTTTACCTTAATATTATGGCAACACAATGAACGCTCTTTGTTACTGACGTTTATCCGGCCGTTTTAAATGATACGATATATTACCTTATGCTGCAAAGCGCAGGTTCAAACGATTTATAAGTTCCAGTACCACGAATGGCCTCTGCTCTTTCACAATTCTTAGTATAACTTCTGTTCATGCCGCGTTTTGTAGTAGGCACTTGTAGTATTTATCGCGTGGATTTTTTTGCGAGTCTTAAGAGTTAACAAATCGTGAATGAAGATAAGTTTATTCTTAGCCTTGTTTGCGAACCCACAACTTCCTAACCTTGACTGCTACGCTGATAAACTGGAAGTGCCAAACGCGTCATTTTTCATCCGATGAAGGTCTTCTGGTAACATTCTTGCCACTCTGATGCTGGGCAAACGAGGTATTCAGTTTAACTGTTCTGTTTTTATATGTTGTATGGGCACACGAGACCCACCGCCACCAGGGGCGGAGAATCGAAGGGAGCGCCCGTCTTTGCTTGGCCATTAATCACGAGTGTTCTCTCTCTGGGCGGTGCTGCGCTCGACCGCAGTACTTAAAAACATCCAGCCCATTTCGAAAGGTTATGAACAAAACGTATGGTTTTTTTCTCTTTTTAAAGTCACAGATGGGCTGGTACGTATCTTACTCCTTAGAGGACTAAGATGTTTTGCTCATGACGAGAAGTTGATCAGCGCAAAATTGGGGTTAGAAAATCGCCAGATGTTTGGGCCCCGTAGATATCGAAATAGTGGTCTCTAATTCCGAACAGTGGTACTTTCGATATCTCTCGCATCGACTGCTTCCCCGAAGGATTGTAATTTATTGCTTTTATCTGATGAACGCATGAAAGAATAGAATAATGAACGTATGTGGTCATCCAAATTCCCCCCATTCTAGGGACACCGCTGCGCACAGCACACTTCTTGCCCACTTTTCCCATGTGGGCGAACTTCTCGAGTTGCTAATTTTCGCGCCACACCACCGAAACTAAACGCTCAAAAGAACGCATAGAAGTGATTTTTCTGAAATGCGCTAATTTTAAGCCCATAATGCCGAGCAGCTGAAACCCACAGTATCGGTAGCGCTTATGTATCTCTTTAATATTTGAAAAATAAGCATTTTGAAGTTGGGACACGTGCGAGCCACAAGCTGACCGGTTATTTTGTGTTTAAAGGATAAATCGGGTAATCAACATCTGGAATACCAAATTTCATTTATTTGCGCGCAACAACATGCATTTCATCATCGTTTTAAAAGGCTCCGATTACGTAACTACGAGCAATTACATGGAGGATTTTTAATGCGTGAATAGCACCCACGCGTTACTTGGCTCAATTGGCGCAAAAAGCGTCGTCCACAGATGGGGTAGTCGAGACTTGTTAGCAAAATTCTTGTTGACTGCAAGTAGCCGGATTATCTGATCAAACTTTCCATTGGCTGCGGCGACCCTGCAACATACCTAGACGAGTGGATTGACCAGTGATGATGGCAGCAGCCGCAAGAATCACATAGACCATTCAGGAATGCTCGTGTGTCCATCAAGGATAAGTTACTGTAAGGGCAGACAGCCATGCAATTGTTTGCAGGACATCACTTCTACATCTCTCTTCTTATCTTCGTTCGCTTCCTCGTCCCCGTCGTTTGCAGCAAGAGCTGGGGGCATGGCTTTCATTAACTTTGAATATAGCTGGTTGTTGTTTTACAGCTGTAAAGTTGGTCCCATCTTCTTCATCACTTGTGTGACGCCGCCAACATACTGCTACACCTGGTTTGGCCGGTGACGATGACATCAGCCTTAAGAAAACAACATCGTCCTGATTCACAAATTTACATTCTGCTGGCGACGTCAACGTACCACCCACAATTTACACGTATCCTTTCAATGTGGTCGTCCAAAGGTAATGGATGGGCCGTGACAAACTCACGCGATATTCGCAGCACCTAATATGGCTACGACGTAAACATATCAATCCACCCCACAATTCTGACACACCCACTGAAGGGCGACTAGCCAGGGACGACCACCGCAGCCCTTAACTGCTCAAGGCCAATTCACTAATTCCCATTGGCAGCAACGTAAACATTCAAGCCACAGCTACTCTATTAAAATATGACGAGAAGCGATGCTCAAAGCATCGTGACGTAATAAAGAGAACCTTTTTTAATGATCTTCCTGCTCGTAATGCAAGTCGTTGTTTTAACTCTAGCATATATAGCAACTATAGCAACTACAATGAGCCAATCTGATGCTTTGCACTGCCTTTCATTCTAGCAGGTGTGTTGCTGGGCGTAACGTTTACTTTTGTGGGAACGAAGTTGCATCCCCACAAGACCCCTAGCAAAAGCATTATCACAAGCACCATCACAAACTACAGTTGTTATTTGACACGTCCCCAACGTATTATTTGCCTGCACGCGTAACCGGACCGTGACAGGTTTTTTTACTGCGAGTAGAGATAGAAACAAGCGACAGAAAGCTAAAACACGACATTAACACTATCAAATCCCTGTATTCACCGCATCTCTGTATGCACCGCGGGAAGGCGGCAATAGTAGGCGCAGCAGTCAGTCGCGAAGTTCCGGGACTATACTACAATAGACTCCGCTTAAGATGAATGCGGTTAGGTCGAACACCATGGCTAACACGAACAACACGTTTGCTCTCTTGTAACGAACACAATGCAAAAAACCTCCGCTTGGGATGAATTTCTCTCAATATGAACAAATTTTCACTGTCAGTTCAAGTTCATCGTAACGGGGGTCTAACTATACTACTTCTTAAAACTACTGAAACGTTCAGTACTGGAACTACAACACTGAGCGGTCAAGCCTTCACAGGAGAAAAAAGCGTGACAGCGCCAAGACAAGCGTTTTCTCGCGTGACGCAGCTATCAACACCACTCCTGGGGAACGAATCAATTCTACCCCCTGTGTTTTGTAAGTAGGGAACAGCGACAGAGAAAACTTAGAAAACTGTGCTCACGCGAAATTGTTGTTCTGGGTCTGGGGCATTGATTTCGGATGTCACTAATGCAAGTTGCGTGACTTGGGCGAAATACAAAAAATTGAAGGCAAGAGACTGCGGTTAACTGGCTGCGGCCTTCCGCACGCGCTGAGTAACAAAAAGAAAACAATCCCTTGACAAGCTGTGTGCGCTGTGTGTTTTCTACATGGCTTCGTTTAACTGGAGTCGGCCAGAACATCCAAAGTTAATTTTGTTATTCCACATTTTAATACGCTCAGCTGCTTACGGTATTCTGCACGATTCATAAGCTTTTCCGATGGTGCTGCGGTAATTTTCAGGTTTTAACCAGGGACTTATTTCTGTCTAGGCAGCTTTGAACAAACTTACTGGTGAATGACAAAATTTGCATAATAACAATGAATCGTCGTTAAAAAACTGCATATGTTGCACAGCCCAGCAGACCTGTGCAGTGCTCCAGAAGTGTTGGAAATGCGGTCCGTGATTTGTGTCCTATAAGACAATATCAGGGTGGGACATGGTTTGGTACTGTAGTGCGTGTAACTTAAACAGAACTTTTTTTTGCATCAGTGACGTGAGCAAGGCCTCGAACTTCGCTTTTTTTTACGATCTTCTACTTATGACTATTATTCCCCTGAACTCATGCTGTTTTTTTCTAAACGAGATCGCCGTACCTCTCAAATGGTACTTTCCAAGCAGCCGGTGTTCATTATCAGGATCCACAGCCCCGCTCATCCGGTATATTGACTGAGGGCACGATGCGCATCGTGAAACAACGGGCGGCGTATTGATGCCGAAAATAACATGACGCAGCACGTGGGCTGCTGCTTTATGTGTGCTGCCTGCATTATGGTGCAAGGCGGGAGGAGTGGGAGGGGCTTGGAATAAGCGACGTCTAATGCTTCTTGGTTGAACCTAAATGACGTCTCATGCCCATATTCACATGCATGTAATGCGGAGTTACACATTTCTCCACCACGACCACACCGATATTGCAGCCGCATCGTACGCGAATCTAGTTTATTGTCTGTGGGGACAGACAAGAATTAACCGAAATATCCTTGAGCAGAAGCTCTTATTGTTCGATTTGTAAGACGGCTGAGGAGCCTCAAGAGAGTCAGCGTGTTTCTCATGCTCTGATCTTTAACACGTGCACTGAAACATTATAACAGAAATAAAAATCTGGATTTAATAAACCTAGAAGTCTAGTAAAGGTTTCCATATAATTGTTACATATAGCCACTATCAGTGAGTATTCTGAGCAGCAGAAAGAGAAGGAACTGACGCTTACTAGAGCAGTGTATGTTGTATAACCAGAGCAGCCAAAAACGTGTTCCATTTTTAGTGTCACTTGTTTTCCAAAACAGATGGTTGAGCAAAGGCATTTTCTGGTTCACAGATAGCAAAAAAAGAAGATAATATCCTGGAAAGAGTCCGTAACTAGCAAGTGAGTAACCAATGGAACCATGAATCACTGGCATTGATACGAAGAAGATAATGTCAACTACACTTTATTATTTATTCTACGTATTTCAAGCTGGTTAATTTGATCTTCGCTAGCATGACTTGCATATTTAAAGTGCTTAGTTTTGCATTGAACTTTACGCATTTCATTTTAGGATGTAAAAAAAAACAAGCCTGTCTCTTTTTTCGTACGGTAACGTTATGATGGTCACAGCAATTACAAAATTACCCAAATTTTACCTTACCCCTATTCGGTACCACAGCACCTTTCAATAACACTCCAGGAAGGGCAGCACTGAAATTCCAGTTTCCAGAAATGTCGAATTTTCGTCCCTGTAGTCTTATTCGGAACAAAAATAGTTAGACAAGACTGCGCTTTTACCCAGCTGCACTAAGTATTCCCGACGTACGTACGGCGCGGTGTTTCTTCGTCAAATAATGCCACGCAAGCCACATTGATCTTCACCGTGCATCTGTGCACCATTCTGTCAACTCTTTTTCTAGCCAGTTTTCCGAACAACGAAAGGCAGGAAGGACAGAATCGATGCCTTTCGCGGAAACAGCGGGAGGGCGGAACAAAGCCAGCGAATACTGCTGCAGCGTCTGCAATACCGAATTTTCTTCCGTCTGGCCATTCAAGGATTTCTGACAGATCGATCTGTACACTGAAATTTGGCTGTTTCCACACAGCACGCCCTAAACTCAGTTGCTTCGTTTCTTTTTTTTCTTCTTTCCCTGCGAGAGACGCCCCATAACAGCATTTACGGCGACCAGCAGCGCAAAAGGTTGGTTTTGAGTCGGCCCGGTTTGCACTACATTCCGAGAATGAATAGATCACTTTGTTCGAGCAAGGATGCTAACGGGCACTGTGGTCGCGTATAGGAGAAAAGGTTGGGGAAGATGGTTAAGAATGAAGCTTGTTCACGTCACTTAGAGAACAGACTTGAGTGCGTACGCCTATAGGTGTAGCACATACGCACTGGAAGAAGTGGCGAAGACACTCCGAGGTAATATGGAGTGACCCGAGAGCCGCCTAGGGCGTGATCCATAATGAGTCGTTCAGAAGTCACAAATATGTGGTTCAGGTTGTTATTGAGAGAGGGTGTGACTATCCGCCAGCATGCCATTTTATGGAGACCTGTTTTTAGAGCGATTTTTGAGATAGAGAAAAAAAAACAGTGATGACGAAAAAATGTTCGTACGTCCCCTTATTAACTGCCCATGGTTTCCAAGTTATGGTCTTCCTTACCATAATTTAGCCAAGGTGAATGCACGATCTAATGACCGAAAGCTTAAACGGACACATACGACTATTACGTTTCCATAGGTTGTGTTCCAATGGCACCCATGTTTGCGATGTGCATTAACCTCTGCCATTTATCTTAGAGAAACAGGTATTACTTTCCTTATCCAGGCTCTAGCTCACTGTAGAAACAAATACAATGGCGTTCTGCGATCAGCGCACTTAAATACTAGGAAACTGAAACTCGCAAGTGTCTACTTCTCTTTATTTTTTTATGCCTCCCAAGGACGGATTGATAGCTTCCGGAACAAGAGATGAAACCCAGTGCGCAGCTTCAGGAAAACGGTTTTTATTTCTTAACAGTGTTGGGGGAAAAACGATTCTCAGTGCTAATGGATGTTGAGACTTAGTAAATTGAGAGCCTATAACATTGCAGAAGGGAGGATATTGAATTGTGTCGAGTTTAACCGACCTCGCACTATTGTTTTACTGCACTTACGTGTCTCCGTTGCAACCGGTATTTCCGCGAGAATTTCTTTTCTATTTTGGATTTGCACACACGGTTCCCTTTCTTGAAAGTTATTCACGAGCGTACTTTACGCGCAGGATTTATTTTTTGCCCGCACTTACGGAGGGAGTGATGAAGCAAAGGAGTGGTTTTTCAGCCCGTACTGAATATCTTCGGGATGACTATACTGCAAATCTACAGCTTTTTCGTTTGCCCATTGTTCTATTGCAACGTTGACACCGTTATAGGGAAGATGTCGACTGTTCCTAATATCTGTGCTGATATATCATCAACGTCGTCGTCGTCGTCGCCATCATCATCGATATCGTCGGTCCCAAAACATGCCGTTAACAAGCGGCTGGGTCGAGAGTAACGAAATCGGGTTACCAGTGAGGAAAGCATCGCAGTTTCCGCTGACAATTACTTCATCATCGTCATAAAATGTCTTAGGACACCTGAGCACTTCTTATGCGTTGTGAATGCGACAGTATGGATGCACAGTCGAATGCCTTTCTACCTCGCATTATGCAAAGGCTTTGAAATCTTTCCCCTTGAGAGGCTTTGCTTTGCTATCCGCCTAAACGCTTTAGAATGGCTTCGATCTGTCTCGCACGCGTTATGCCGCTGCTCGTTTGCGCCGCCCTGAAAGGGGAGGGTTGACGGCGATGTTTAATATCGCTGCTTGTCTGCTTCGCTTGTTCGGCCCCGTTCTTCCGCTCCCTTCATCTTCGGTGGGCTGGTGCGGACGGAGACCTATCGCTGCTTCCGAGTATAAGCTCGCGCTATGGAACTCTTCGGGCTATGGAACGCTTTTTTGCTGTTATAGACGCCGACGCCGCCGACTCTAAATTCTTGCTCAATGATGCAAGATTTTGATTAGCAGTAATTATAAGTATCACCATCGTCGTCACCATCACAGTACTGGCTTGCCTTTAGAAGCAGCTCCATAGCTAGCGAACCTACCTGCTCTGAAGGAACCAAAATTGCAGTTACCGCCAGAGTAAACTGTTACAGTGTTACTGTATAATTATAATGGTTTGTCGCAGTTATTCTAGTGATGATGTACATTAACTTGCTCTGATTGAAACACAAGCTGCAAGGAAAGCTAATGCTTAATCCCCTTAGCTCTGTCAATTTTAAGTGCAAAGCACTTTAGGAGCTCGCCTTGTCGTCCTAGCTCGCTCGCTGGAACCAAGCATATCGACACGGCGTTACGATGTAGCCTGGCACGGTCCCTTCGCCGCGGCGTAACCCAGAGGCTTCGAAAGCCAAGCGGCTATGCCAGGATATACGTAGCGTGAGCTAAGGTTCAGCTGGTTATTCCTAACTTTCCTGGTTGTCTAGGATTAGCTGATTATCATGCTTACTGCTGCTTATCATCCAATCGAAATCCAATCGAAATCCAATCCAATCCAATCCAAAACCAATCCAATCCTATTCAATCCAGTCTAAGCCAAGGAAGCCAATTCAATCCAATCTAATCCAATTTTCGCGCTTGCGCAGCACGGCTCTCCAGGCTACGCGAAACTGGCAAACCTCAGCCAGTGTATCCAATCAAATCAAATCCAATTCAAGCCAAGCTAACTAAACCTACGAAAATTACCAAAAGCAACATAAACACAAGTTACTCACAAGAATAACACAAGGGAAACACTGACGAATTCCTGTTCTGCACTTCCGACCGTTTCACGTTAAGTGGACTTGATTTAATTTTTTTTCTAAGCACCACTCATATATTACCACGCGCATCAGGCATTAGCCCTGCCATTGTCAATTCATATAACGGGGAAAGCAGTCGCCCTTAAGTTATTTAAGTGCAGAGCACTTTCGCCACGCTCGCCTTGTCGTCCTACCTCTCTCGCTGGAACCAAGCATATCGCCATGGCGTTACGGTGTAGCGTGTCGCAGTCCCTTCGCCGCTGCGTAACCCAGAGGCTTCGAAAGCCCAAGCGACTATGCCAGGATATACGTAGCGTGAGCTAAGATTCAGCTGGTTATTCTTAGCTTTCCTGGTTTTCGAGGATTAGCTAATTATCATGCTTACTGCTGCTTATCATCCAGTCCAAATCCAGCCCAATCCAATCCAATTCAATCCAAAACCAATCCAATCCAATCCAATCCTCGCGCTTACGCAGCACGGCTTTCCAGAAGCTACGCCAAACTGGTCAACCTCGTTCAGTGTAGCCAATCCAATAATTCCAATCCAAGTAACGCTGTTGTTCGCGGCATACCTGCCGCCCCCTTATGGCGCCCGCAAAGACGTCATGCCCACCATTAGCGAAAGTGATGTGCTGCATGTAAAATGTTTCGGCTTCACGAAGCACCGCCATTTGACGTTGTCGAGGGTTGACACAAGCATTGACAGATCAAGCGAGCGCCGCTGTTTAAACAAATGGGACCAGGCACAGCGGGTGCCGTATACCTCCCAACGTTTCAGAATGAGACTCCTTCTTGACATCTGAGCCGCACGAGATCTGAATGGCAATATTATGACAGCGAGGCGCGTATGTGCCAAGTTGTATGCATCCAAAGGTGGGTGAACCGGGATTTTGCATGCTGGGCCCACCAGTGGTCTAAGTTTTTCAAATGTTTAAGTTGGCTGTTAAATTTGCTGCAAGTCTTCCGTTCAGGTGCGGGAATAATTGGTGTCATCTACACCACCATTACATTACTTCATGAAAACTCTGTTTCAACTGTCCCCACATTACATAAAGACAACCCGACTCCAGTTTAAAGGGACAGACAACCGATTTTGTCGCGTATATGTTCTCTAGCTCATATGAAAGCCGGCGTTTTATATAAGCCCGGTAACCACAAGCAATTTTTAAACAAACTGGAAGAAATAATTTTAATTTGGCAGCAAACTTCCTGAATCGGAAGGGTGGCGGTTCGTAGTGTCGAAACTTGACACTACAATATGTGTCCCTGTCACGTGACCTGCAAACCTAGCAGCTCCTGTAACTGCTGAAATGTTTATTTACGTATTGAAAACCTTTTAACACAAGTATTTGTACAAGCTTAAATAGTATATGTATTTCTAAACATTACTTTGAAAATTCTTAAGACACGCCGCCCGCCGCCGCTGGGTTGCTCCCAGTGTGGCTAACTGAGCCACCATGCCCGGAATCAACGGCAGCGTTCAGTAAACAGACCTAGCGAAGGAGCTTTGACGGTTCTGTCTGAGTCAGGGGCGTTTGTTCTGCCAAAATATTTGATTTCAGTCTCCAAATACGGCAACGGCAGCTTAAAAAAAAAAAAAAAAACGTCGCGCCCGGGGAGAATCGAACTTCCCGCCCCCACATGAAGCCAGATTCTACCTATCGTCTATCCCAACAGATGGCGCATTCGTGCAAAATTGACCCTTGCATTAAAAAAAAAACACATAAAGGAACAGGAAAGCCTGCGATTCAAACTTTTTTAGCTGGGAACAAGTTTTTAAATGTCGTATTTTATTTCGCATACAGACAAAAGTATGTTGGCGAGCTACTCTATGTCATGGTTGCCAGCATTAGTTTTGGGAGGGACACATACGACTCGTAGATAAAAAAATTCGATTTAAAAAGTTCTAGAGCGTTATCAGCAAAACCGTTTCTCGTCAAGGTGCTTTAAGTGATGCTCTTTCATTTGGGATAGAGAATATATACTCGACAAAAATCGGTTGTCTGTCCCTTTAAGGTGACGGACAACCAGTGTTGTACACGTTCCTCAAAAACAGGAATGAAAGTCCGTTCCTCGTTCCTTCCCAATTTTGAAACGAGTTCCCGTTACAAGTTACTTTATTACGAAAGGAACGCGTTCCAGTTACACTTGGAACATTGGAACTCGTCGTTACATTAACTTTTCATTTCATTTTTTAAATTAAAATCAGGAACCCGACACTATGTGTCGGGTTCCTGATGCGAAATAAAGTGAGAAATGTAAAACTCACATAGAACTACGTATATTATAGGAATATGAACACCGCCGACAGCAGTTTATCTGGAGATAAAAAGAATCCAAAGAAACGCCCGTATACGATGTTTTTTCAGGGAGCGCCGGACAAACTCCAGACATGCCTAACTGCGATTTTGGTGCTTGTCTATTATACGTGCAACACATATGACACTTCCCTCTTCAGTCTTACAAATGTGCAGTAAGGTTACTGCGCTTCAGATATGCGAATAGAAAGTTACTCGCATGCAGAGGCGTAATTAAGTGTCTTAATTTAATTAGAAACCTCGTCGAAAGGAACAATGCATAGACCTTTATTGAATGCTGACTTGATATTACAGTTTATTTAAAATACCTTACAGGCCCCTTTGCAGGGAATTTAGTAAGCGCGTTACAAAAAGGAAGCTTTGCGGATCATACAGCACAAATTTGCGAGTAACAAAACACAGCAGAACAAGTAATGACTACGAGGTTCCCAATCCAAGTTTAGGTCGGAAGACGATAACAAGAAAAAAATAAAAGCCAACAGCGTAGTCACTCACAAAATCTACGCACACGAATTAAAGAGTATGCCGAACACAACCAGGGTAGTAGATGAAGGAAACAACCAAAGATAGCCAAGTATGTGGACGAGACACACGAATCAGTTGCGATGGTTAGAAATACGCATAAGGGAAAAGCACCGGAAATAACACGGAGCCTAATCACGTGCATAAAAAACATTTACACTATAAAAAATATATTCAGACACGAATTGCGACACAATACAGTAAAAGAGCAAGCACAAATAAATAAAATGTAATGAGAAAACAAGAACACACGTGCCATGGTACAGAAACGACATGTTCTTTGGTTCTTAAAGCAGAAAAAAGTTAAGTACATAACAAAGTTAAGGGATATGGCAGTAAAGAAAAAATGTAGAACGAATAAAAAAATGTGAAAACGATGAGTGGGGAAAAATGCCCGAGTGCATTGTCGAAACTAAGTAGAGTCCCTTGTTTGAACTCAGCAAGAGTTGCATCTCGTTGTTGGAGTAAGGCAGACGAACCCGTTTTTTCGTCATCACTTCGTTGGGAATCTTGAAGAACCGTTCCACAAAGCGCTTGAGGGTACTGACTGGTTGTACTTAACGAAATGTTGGTTCAGTCCCTCGAAGTTCTTCATCTGCGACAGCGGGTAGTCAACTAGTACCAGCAGGTACCGCGACAGCTCATCCTGTGCCTCAGCTGGAAGGGTTTGCTGCCCAAATGAAAAGAAATACTCGGGCGCGGACGAGGTGGCAAAATATGCGCTGGATAGCTCAGTCACCGCAGCCAGCACTGTCTTAAGTCATTGGTCGCCTTGTCTCGCATAGAGCAGTCTGGGATTTATGATAGCTTAAACGTTGGGATTAAGTAACTGGCGACAATGAGCTCGCGCTTTCCTTTGGGGGGGGGGGGGGGGGTCAAAACCTTCAATTACGAGCAATTTCCGGTGACCCGGTGACCCTTCGAATGGCCTCACAGCGAGAGCAACTCCCTCGACAACAACGCACCAGCGGCTCGCGCGCACTAATGCAGTAATTACCCCTGACAATATACGGTGGTTTTACAAGGTACCTGAAACGCCACTACCGGCCAGACGCGCATCCTGGCCTCCCCAGACAAATGATGAAAGGTGAAAAGAATTCTCGCGGCTCCGCTCTTCACCCGTCGAACGCCGCGTAAGCTCAACCGACATGAAAGCAAGCACAAGATGCGGGCCGCTGCGTGGTTATTCTTCTGCCTATGACATTCGAGGAAGCACGTTCCGCTGTAGGGCGGGAAAATTGGCCAGCCTATAGGAAGAGAAACACCGTAGCGACTTGTGGATTTTTGTAGTCGAGCCTTGGCATCAAAAACAGTCCATTCCCAGCGATGTAACGTTTGCAGAAGGAACGCCATTCCTGCCGTTCCTTCAAAAACTTAACGAGTTACCGTTACAGTTCCACCGACCCGTTATGGAACGGTGGTGTTCCTCCGTTACTCCAAAAAGGAACTAGTTCCAGGAACGCCGTTCCGTACAACACTGCGGACAACACATTGCATGCTCCAGAGGAAAGTCACACTAGTCAGCTTGCGTTAAAAGCCCCGAAAAGCCTGAGGGGTATGTTGTGGAGAGCTCTGGGCTAACTTTGATCACCTGGGAAAGGGGCGCCTAAATCTCGAGACGTGTTCTCACTCTTGTTGAGCTTTTATTTAGATTACATAAACGATACGTCCCTTCGCTAATGGCTACGCCTATTTTGGGATTTCGGCTGTCCCTTGGCTGCCACGGACCGCGATTTGAATGCTTACTCCTCACTATTCACTATCTGGCTGTGTCTGTTCTATTGGAGCCTGTCACTTAATTTGTATATAGACAGCACGTTAGGCCCGACGAAACTCTTTGCTGCATCCGATTTTCTTCCTTTACGGCAGTTGGTAGAGCCGGTATTTGCAGAGGCGCAAAATCTCCCGCTTGATGATGAAATAGCTTGCTCGTATCTTCCACTTCGCAAGCCAGTCTACTTTCTAAACTATCCAAGATAAACAACCAGATCAGTCTAATGAAAGCAAGATAAGAGCCTCAAATGCCAGACGGCCTGAGTGCTTGTGTACTTCGTATCTATCTCTACGATGCTCGAAAGGCTATTGTAGGGCAAGGCCTCATTCAACACAAAAGGCAATGACAAACAGACGTACTCTGGAGAAGCTTTTACTTTTTGTATTGGAAGTATCGATTCGTAAGCTCGTGGCAAAGTCTAGGGAGTTTTGCCCGTTACAAACTAACATCGTTCCCAGACAAAAAAAAAGAAGCTTAAATGATTGTAGAACATATGCTCAGAGAAAGCTCCAGTTGGAAGGTTGAAATCGGGCGGGAGGTCGGCCGTTGGCACATCGCAGATCTAGTTGCGCGCATAAATTGAATTAGCTATATTTGGAAAACTTTCACGGAGAGAATTGTATTGCCCTCGAAAAATCAGATGATCTCAAAGGCTTCATTTCGGCTGGTTCCATATAACATCGGCAGAGTGGGCCTGGCGACAATACCGTTCAACTGCAATGATTCAAGGTAGAAAAAAAATCCTCCTCAGCTAAGAATGTGGCTAGCGTACATTACACACAGAAAACGTACTTTCTCTGGGGAACTTCATCCTAACTTTGCATACTATTGGCGTTTGGTTCAATTGTTGTTTCTTTTTTTGAGAGAGCATTAACTTTTATTACACAAACACACCTTGACCTTATCGTTTATTAGATATTTTATTCATAACAAACCCTGCAGGCGCAAAGATGGACGCCGGGGTGCACCCACCATCTATCCACATATAAAATGTTAAACGGTGCAAATAGTGTTGCATCATGGCGGCTATGTGAGCAGTCATAGTTGATTTCACCCAACCGGCCAAACCACTTCTGCTCACCGAATGCCAGAGTTACTCTCAAAAATTAACAGTGACTTTGCCTAGTCAGGGAGCGGAAGTGGTTTCGCCGGTTGGGTAAAATCAAGACCGACTGGTTTCTTGCAAATGCGGAACGACACCAGCGAGGATTGCCGTACTGGATGGGAGCAGTCTGTCTTGATTTTACCCAACCTGCCAAACCGCTTTGGCTCAATGACTAACCCGAGTCACTATAAATAATTAACAATGACTCTGGCTAGTCAGTAAGGAGAAGCGGTTTGGTCACTTGGGTGAAATCAACTATGACTGTTCCTATAGCCGCCATAATACAAAACTATTTATACCATTGACAACTATATAGGGTATATTGAGAAAAATAACCACATCAAAAAATACCCTTCAGCTTGGAAAATGAAACCGTTCAAGTGAAAGAATAAAACTACCTGGGACAGGTAGATAGTGCTGGCCCCAACCTCGAGAGAGAAATCCGGTGCAGAATAGGCATGGGATGGGGGACACTCGGCAAGCACTCCCAAATAAGGAAAAGTAGGCTACCTCTATCACTCAAAAGAAAAATATAATGAATTAGCGTCTGGAGTGGGGCCAGTTGGTTCATTTTGAATATACAACACCACGCAAAAACACGAGGATAAAGAGGGAAGGAAGCACAGAAAGGCAGTATCAGTGCTTTCTTAACCCTTAGACCTCGTGTTTTTTCGCTGTTTTGCATATTCGGCAAAATCTACAGCCAGTGCATACAGCCGGTGATGACATACAGAGCTGAGAGAGACTTTGTGCCTTACTAAACAACTAGAAAACAAACTTAGGTCGGCTCAACAGGCCATGGAACGAAAAATGTTGGGAGTAACATTCAGGGACAGGAAACAAGCTTCCTAGATCAGATAACAATCTAGAGAAGAAGATATCATAGTTCAAATAACGAAAAAGAAATGATATTGTGCTGACCATGCAGTGAAACGAACCGACAACCGGTGTACAATTAGAGTAGCGGAGTGGGTACCAAGAGATGAGTCTAGAAGAAGGGGATGGTCATTAATCCAACGGAGCGATAAAATAAAAAAAAAACTGTGGTTGATTCCTCTGTCATGGGAATCGGTAAAACACGCAAGTGACATGTGCAGCGAAATCTGCAGCTGAGCATGATTTGCGGGTCGGCGGCTGTCTTCTGGGTGTGCTTGGCGAGCGACGCCCTGCTGGCGGGTCGCTTCGGCTAAGGTTTACTAGCGTCATTTCCGTGAGGGATAAGACGTCAGTAAAACCTTGCTGTACCGCGGCATAAAACACTTTCGTGTTAAAATAAAAACCCGAAAACGAACAACCCAAAGTATAACGTACTCTTTAGTACTAAAGGTTGCTTCCCCGCAAGAAGACCCTGTATGCAGGGGTGCACCCTTTAGAGGCAGCTGGCTTCGTTTTACTGGCGTCACTTCCGTGACGGATATGACGTAAGTGATATCTTCGTGAATCCCGGAACAAAACACTTCCGTGTTAAAAAGTCGACGGCAAACTGTGGTATCGAGCCCCGCAGGACCGTAGTTGTTGGAGGTCACTAAGATAGGCCGTGGTCTGGCAGTAGACCTGAGTAGGCTGATGATAAAAGAAAATGTAGCTGAAAAAAAAAATTGTATGTCTATATCACGCAGCCTTATCCAGCCCAATTGCAGACTGCAGGTCATACGGAAGTGATGTCAAAATTCACCCACTCGTCCCAATTGTAATGAACAATAAAGGTTCTCCTAGGTATTCGAATGGCGACTCTCAGTTACTCTTCTTGCACAATCGACACTCTTCAGTAAAAAATTTAAGAGGCAAACCTGAACTACGGCTTTCAACAGTCCCTCACAGTCTGTTAGCAGAATCGACAACAAATCCCCGGAAACACGAAATTTAAAGAGTTCTACACTAGACAACACAAAACGCAAGAGGAAAACTGAAGTTCACACCAAGATTTATATTGATACTTCAGGCAAACAGAAAGACAAGCCATCAGGTAACGGCGAAAAATTCTTGATTTGGCGGAAGTGTAGCAGTCGTTGCTTCATGCCACGTATTTCATACACTACGCATAGCCCTTGCTTTCCTCCATTTCATGTGGAGAGAAGCATGAAAACCAGAGCACTGACTGTCAGCTCCACACTCCATCGAAAATACGGCCAACCTCCTCACGTGCGAATCATCTGTTCAATGTGCCGATGTCGAGCAGCCAATCGCTCCTTTTGCAAACCTCGTGTAAACATGGTCGGCGCTCCGAAATTCCTTCGGCAGGCGCCGTACTTCGCCGTCTGGCTGAATAGCATGAACGGGGACATTCAGTTTCCTCTAAAAGGTTTCCTTCAAGACTCTCGAGAGTGGCAGGCCGCGGTTTGGAAATCTCGCCTTGCGGCTTTTCTTTTTTCTTTTCTTTTGCATGTCACAATGGCTGACACCCCTGACGGGAAGCTCTTATTGAATCTACGTGGAGGGAAGGCTCCCCACTTGTATACGGCGGTTATTCTCTGTTTACTTCCGATTTCTGCTCTGGTCGGTCACAGCCTGCCGACGATTGGAGCGGAAACTCTAGGAAGGCCTTGAAGGCGTCTCTCAGCGTAACGAACAATTTTTCGAGGTTTGGCTTTGACAGGTTTGCACGTCAATTATGTTCAGTCGAGAGAAAAAATTCTTAACGTCGTTTTAAAGATAATGCTCATACATCCTACCTCGATCAATGTGCGAGCATTTGTCGCATAGAAATGGCACGAGACCACAAAAAATAAGCAAGAAGGAGCCTCTATACTCGCGTTTGTTAATCACCTGCGTTCGTAGTGATGCAGCGGTGATGCCCAGGGCGCAAACTAACAAAATGGGACAAGGGTTTTGCTTTATCCCTCAAAACAGACATCATTGCGGAAAGTGTTACTGCTGCAAGCACTGGTGCAAATCGAAGTCCGCTATTGAAAGTCATATGAAGAAAATATAGGCCTAAGGGAAACTATTTACAACGAACCTGTCATTACTAACATTACAAACGGCCAGCGTGGGACCAAGGAAATCGCCGAATTGGAGATCGTATAGCCGTTCAGCTACGCCGTAATTTCCGGTGTTTTGGTCTACCCGGGAGGGGAGGGCATTGATGTGCAAACCCGCACGCGCTGTGACGGCGCTTCGTTCTTAACTCTGGAAACTAACGAGTGAATTCACAGGCAATGCGTTCACTGCAAAATTGCAGGACATGCATTTCATACGGGTTTTTGGAAACAGATGGTGTATTAACCCCAACAATTTGTGTTCGGAACAACAATTCCTCCATTACTTCTATTGTTTTCTTTGGAGTTATGTGACTAGGATTATTGTATTGTTGAGTTCTAGTTTGCGGACGCACCACATTTACAAACCTAGAGTACGCAGGACCAGTACCGGTCTTTAAAAAAGTACCAGTGTACGCGCGGTTCTACCGGGAGAGCCAAAAGTTGTTCGCAATGTAATTCGGTGACTTTTCCGCTTTCCGCTTTCCGCTTTTTCCGGTGACTTTTCCCTCATACCGCATGGTCTGATTCGCAATGCGGCGTTAACGTAAAAAATGGGGATAGATTGCTAAGCGATGTGGAGGTGACGTACAACCATGCACTATTACTTTGTAGCTTTGCTCAGCTCACTGGACCAGAATTGATGGCCGAGCAGTTGAGTGCTGAGAACAGACCACTAATGCTGTATAATAATACTAATACTAATACTATAACTACTACTACTACTAACTACTACTACTACTACTACTACTACTACTACTACCATTACTGCTGTTCACGATATTTTTGTTTTTGTTTCGTGCAAGTTTTTGATCTTTCGCGCTGGTCTAACGTACGCAGCTAGGAACCCTTGCGTGACCAACACCGCCGGCCTCATTAATGATCGTTCTTTTTCTTATTAGACAATACCCGCAAGAAGTCGTGCCACTCCCTGGATAAAGATGTGGGCCGCGCCTTGCCCTTTTTGGACGTCGCGAAGGAGAAGTTGAGTTAGCGTCGTAGACCGTACTACGGCGACAGCCGTATGTACGACAGGTTCCCCATGAACGTGTCATGTAACAGTGATTACGCTTGCCGCAGTACCGACGTGCCAGCGTCCCGCGGCTTGCAACGGTCCTCACACTGTGAGGCAATCCAGGGGTCTAGCTTTACTTTACTGGCCTCTGGTAACAAATTCATGCTTCTAAGAAAGAAAATTAGAGGATATCATCGCACCACTAGAGGCATGCGGGAGTAATTTGAAAATGCTAATTTGCAAAATAAACAAAGCGAGTTTGCTCTAATAGCGTTTGTTACGACGGGGAGATTACACGCCAGGCATATGTATCTTTGGCGACGAGGACATTGTCGCAACATAGATTGCATAATGACCACAGACCTACCATTAGACGCTGACGAAAACGTACCTTGAAATATGTCGCAATGCTTGTACGTCCGCACACGTAGGTGTCTTAGTCATAGGTGTCTCTCTGAACTTTATTCCATTCCATACCATTTAATTTACGAATGATTCTTCACTTCTATCAGACCCTGTTGCTAAACCCGTCTCGCGTAATACTCTTGCTTTTTGTTTATTCTTTCCTTCCCTCATTTCATCCAATGAAACAGGGAAACCGTGAGCTGTGTTCATATGCATTTGCACAGGGTGGGGACGATGTACATTCGGTGCAGGCAAACCGGCGGCTCGATTATGCTAAAGCTCGCCATAGCAACAGCGGGGTCCCCGAAGCTCTTCGCTTTCGCGGCAGTGCTTAAAGATGAAACAGGAACCGACTCGGCGATCGTGAGTGGGAGCAGCGACGACCACTAAATCGCATCGTCTAGGGCTAACTCCTAGCCGAGGCCTACCTGGTCTTTATCCATCCACCAGGCTGCTCTAGACGTGCCTCCCGAAAATGACAGCTTTACACGCGACGAGACGTTTTATGTCTAAATAATTTTTTTAGATCTGCGATTTTGTGCTGTTATTATTTCTTCGCCGATTCTGATCCAGCCCTACCTTATTTTAGATTGTGTTTGGCGCGGAAAGCGCGGAAGAACGTTTGTATTAGGGGAATTAGGCAGCAAAGTTCTTGTACGTTCCGCGAAATAGGTTTCTTCATTGAGGGATAGAACTGATGCATTTCACCAGCCCGTTATCTTATGCGTGCACATTTCGAAAATGCGCCTCAGCTTACGAACACCTGTATCTTAAAGTTGCCGAAAACAATTTCGGAGGAAGCGAAGGAGTTTTCTGACGGTATATTTTTTTCTTGGTACTAGTTGAAAGTACTTTCAGGATGGAATAATATGAGCTAAAATATACATTAGAATCACTAAAAGTTCTCAAACAGCGCTCCAGGAAGTGTCGTCCAGGAAAATGTGGACCCCCGACATCGCGGCAAGCGCTCAAATTCGTTGTACCCTCATTTAGCGGCGGTGCCGCGACACACCGTCAAGTTTGAAAAAAAGAATGCGTTAATGACGACAGCGATGTTGATGCTGAATCTCCACACGTCTTCGGGATGGATTCGTTGCGACGCGAAGCCAAACCATTCGCGGCGATTGCGTGTAGCCGTCGTGCTGCTCTGAAAGGCATAAAACCTCGTCAGGACAACTAGCAACGTTCTGAAACGTGATATATTCCGCTTATTTTTGCAGTGTGAATGTCAACCAGTTAAAAGAACTCCGCAGTTAAGCATTCAAAGTTTGTAGAACGAACCGACGAACTGACGCATTGATGCTCCAATGGTGGGCCACTTCCACAAATGGATGAACGGTTTATGAGGCCTGCACCCTGCCTTTTACCCTATTCGCTAAGATGTCCCAAGTGTCTAGTGGGAGCAGACCGTACTCAGAGAATTTCACGACAGTACTTTCTTCGCCGACAGGTAATGAGATGGCCAGAGTCCCCAGTCTGTGGTTTGTTACTGAGCAGGTTAAACGGGAAAGCTCAATATAAACTTGTGGAAGGGCGGTTGACCAAGGCTTTTTTACAGCGAAGCTGTTTAGCAAATCGTAATTTTTTGTGTCCGCCGTTTAAAATATTAAGAAACTGCCGACGGCGCGCACGTGAGCGAAAGCGTTGCGGCACCGTCTGGCAGCTAACAAAACCAAGAAAATGCCCAGCGCTGGTGTGTGCGTGCCTCGCAAAGACTGCACAGCGCCCTTCAGCACGTTGTCAAACCAAGCACGCTCACTTAGGGAGATTTGCCAAGAGTGTAAAAAAAAAATCTCCAGCCTTCGCCGTAGTCGTGGAAACACTTGCTCGGAACGACAAAGACACGCCATAGCGTACGCTCATCCAAGGAGATTTTCAATGATTACAACCTCAAAAAAAATGAGAGAAGCTCACACTTACAGCAACAATAATGGAGCAAAGGTCATTGAGGCAGCGAAGACCAAGCAAATCAGCTTTAATCATGGTCTTAAACTAAAGTGTCTTTGTAGGTAATCACGAGGGGCACCTTTATAATCGTACTCATTTATTTTGAAGGGTGCGTACAGCTTCGCTGCCTTCAAGTCTTTCGCGTTAGTGAGAGCTTCCATCATTTTTATTCGGCGAATGAACAGGCGAATGAAAAAAGGCATGGTAAAGAAAAGGTACAAAAACTCTGAAACTTAACTCAGCGAGATGCGCTACTCGCGCATTCTTACGTGCTTTCGCACGCCATTCTGCAGTTAACACAGTCAACCCTTCTGTCTTCCTTCTTTTTTTTTGCTGGAACTGTTCTGTTGGGCTGATATCCCGCGCCCCAACTAGGCTGATTGTCACTCGGAAGGCTTAGTCCTGGCTGGTTTAAATGAGCTTGAACTTTGCTTTCCAAAGGCACAGAAAAAAATACGGCGCGAAGCCTGCAGACTTCACAAATACCCAGCGTTCAAAAATAAGAAAACCGAACTGCGGACGTAAGTATATTGACATAATATTTGCAAAGTGTTGTAACTGTATTTTTTAGACAGACCAATCTACACTAAGTTAGAATAGCGAATCGGGTGCCTTGGGTTTGTTCTTGGTATTCCGAAATCACGGGGTACGCACACATTCATTCCAATATTACCTTAAAAATAACCCGGGGATGAGAGGAGACATAGTTTATGGATAGAGTTATCAAGATATATCTTGATATTGCTTAGGCACCAGCGTCAACCGGCACCGTGTACATATATGGACTTTTCGGAGTGCAGTCCCAGCAACTGCAGGGGGGAACTGTATACCTACGCCATTTTTATTCTAGTGACTATGTGTAAGTGGGCTTGGCAACTTCAGTGAAAGCGAATTGTCTGCTGTAAGTATATTTCCATTATGAGGCCGCGATAAAAACAACAACAAAACCGTTGTCTTAACGTTGGCTGGCGAACTATTCTGGGCACAAAATTTTGTGTGTTAAGGGAGGGAGTTTACACTTAGATTCGCTCAAGAACACACGTTTTATAAGTGGCAACACTCGCTCTAAAGTCCCAGGATACCATCGGAAGCTCAACGCATCTGTCTGCGTAAACAGAGCTGGCGGTGGGCTCAACAAAACATTGATGTTTGTGCGACTACTACAATGACGTCATTGTTTTACGCTGCAACATCTTCGGAGAAGTCACTATTTCTGTATGCCTCTACACCCGTTTTCGGCAAAACTCAGCAAAGAAAGGGCGGAATAAAAGCGGCTACATGACCGTGAAGGTGGATTAAAGAGACAAAGCCAAAGCTTTGCGTGGCTGTCTCGCATAAAAGTGCTTTTTCTTCGGCTTTGCATGCAAAGGCAAGTCAAAGGTAAACAAGGCAAGAAGCGGTGGGCATGCAGAGTGCTGCAGCCGAAACAATCCAATGGCAGTAGAGCTGTTATTTTTCCTCCGCTTTTTCGTACTCCTTTTAATAGTCTTAGGGGGGGGGGGAATAGAATGCACAGCTGATGTATCATCATTGTAGTGTTGTTTGTAACCGCGTGACAACAGCGTTGTCTAAAAAACTACACTTGCACGATTGCTCGTTTCAAGGCATTGGAAGTTGTTTAATTTGTGCTACAGTCGAACACGGATATATCGAACTCCAAGGGATCGCGAAATAGTTCGATATATGAAAAAATTCGATATAAAAAATATGGGCTCTGGGACCTCACCTATGGCGACCGATCACTTGCCGATCGTCGCATTCAAGAATGACAACTAATTCCGCACCCAGGACGCAACAGGGCGCTTTATTTCCGTGAAAAAAAAATCGCCTGCATCTTCGTCCTGGAAATGAAATTAAAGACGCTGGTCTCGATCTTCTCGAGGCTGCACAACTAGAAAATTCCAGCAGTACGCTGCGCCTTCGCGCACCACGCACAACACGCACGCAAAAGAAGAACAGCGCGCACGTACCACAAGAACTTTGAAGGTAACAATTCCAAGCGCTCGCGATGGCCATCTCCGAGAGAAAACAGTGATCTCCGAAAGGTGCGGGACAACTCGCCAAACAGCAGCAACAGCAGCAAAATGCAAAAGAAGGAGGAGGCCGCCAGCGCCTTCGTTCCCTTTTCTCTTTCCCGAGACGACAACGGGGGAAGACAGACCCAGAGAGAGAGAAAACAAAACTCTTTTTCGGCAAGCCGGAGAACGTACGCAGCCGAAAAAAATAAACAACCAAAAAGGACGTGCGAATTCGGGGCATCCCTACCTCGCACTGTCACATTTTCCGAGCGTTCGGGCTTGTGAGCCTAGAGAGATTTAGCATACCGGGCTCCGTCCGCTAACGCTACGGCGGCCGGTAGCGAGGCCCGACTGGGCAAGCGCAAATTCGTTCCGGTAGGGGGACTAGTTTTGCGAGCCAGCCTTCGCCATGCCCGCGCATTCCTCTATATCCTCATCAACCTCAATCGGGGGTGCAGCGACTGCCGAAGAGCACCTTCCAGCTCGCGCGGCGTTCGATATAACCAATGTCGGGAAAAATGCGGTTCGATATAGAAGTACGAAATCCTATACTTTTACAAAGAATTTTCAAGGGATAATTATGAGTTCGATATAGACAATAATTCGATATACCCGTGTTCGATATATCCGTGTTCGATATATCCGTGTTCGACTGTATAAGAAGATAAGGCTGTGGGCTAAAAGGCGAAGGCCGTGGGCTAAAGCTATTTTTGCAAATTGAGCCTTATGTTATTAAAACTCAGCCTCCCTCATTCAGGTGCCTTTTCGGTGGCTCTGTACTTAGCTTATGCTTTTATTCGAATATCCGGTAATAATTCGATCGTTTGGAGTTTTTTGACAGCAGCCGACTGTTTTTCAACGGGACTCCTCGAGCTACTTAAAGGGGGCATACGTGACGTCATTCAGAAACGTATGTCGAGCCGTCCCCTAGAGAGATGCATGACAGGCTGGAATTGTGTGAAGGGTGGAGTACAATATTAAAATTACCGTAATTCCTCAGTAACTCAAAGTCATAGAATCTGCTGAAAATTTCGAAATAAGCGCAGTTTTGAGTTAAGCGAACTGCCGAAAATGTGTGAAAGGTCACTAAAATAAGGGCTAGTGCTGGTAACAAAACCTCCATTGCACAAAGGAGATTTGGTGATAAAGGCAAAATATCTGGCAGGGAAAACGAATTTTTATTGTTGCGGAAGGAAGAACTGCGTGATGCTCGCCTGTTTCACAATCGCATCTCGTACCAGAAAAGCGTCCTCGAGCTCCTAAATGCATCGCATCAATTGTTGGTCGCCAACGCGACATTCTACATCCTTGCGAAGAAGGCGCAGCATCTTTATTGTTTCTGATGTTGTAGGCACGCCTGGAGGCTCCTCTTCGTCTTAATAATAAGCTACATCGTCCCCAGCTGTAGGACGATGTAGGCTCGGACAGGATTCCGGTAGCGGGAGCATCGGCTCCTAAAGCGTAAATTTGCTTTTCACGGCTGCGTTGGGCGCGTAGTTGGGAGCGAAGCGTTCGAACAGAGACCTTCTCAGCTGCCTTTAGGGGGCTTTGCCTCTGTAACATTTCGAGATATCCATATATCCGTAGTACCACTAAAAAACTTTTTGAGATCAAGGGTGGTGGAGGGGGGGGGGGGGTGTAGGGATACATAACAAATGCAAAGTTTCGACTTGATCGATATTTCCAGATATCCGACTTTGGTTAACAAGGGATTTCTATAGTTTCCTCGAAAAAGAAGTGCATGGTTAATATATTGACAATCTTACCAAGTGACTAAAACAGCTTTAGACGTAACAACCAGAGCCCAGTAAACAGCACATGTGGCGACATAAACTCTAAAGGTTGCGGAAATGTTTTAAACGCCTCCATGTTCTCCCGTGTTTAAACGGCGATCCATAAACTTTCGTCGCCTAGGTTCCTCCCGAAAAAGCAGCAGACAAATCCTTCCCCCTCCCCCCCTCCCAACGGTATGGCTGCAAGGGCTATGGGTTCCGCTCATCGCGAGGACCGCAAATTACAGCCAGGGTAATTCCAGGATCCAAACTAATCGATCGCCCGTCACCGTTTTGGGACAAGGGGGATTGCGAGAGGACGGGAAGTCTCTCGCTAGGGAAAGCGGCAGAAGCTGCTCTACTCATTTTTACTAAGCAGCGGTGAGCGGTAATCCTGCAACATCTGCCTGCTTTGAACCTAGGCTGGCCTTAAGCGGGAAAAATTCGTTTAAATAGAGAGAGGTGTTTGGAATGAGTCGCAGCTAAATTGGAAACTCAAAAATAGCTCTTGTTAGAACGTTGCGTCAAGAAAGCGAGTCATGGATAATAGATTTAACTTATGGTATTGACAGAAATTGTGTTGCACTGGCTTCGACAATATACGCTAAATTGCAGCTCGCAACAAAAGGTAGGGCAGAATAAAAGGATGGTACATAACCCGGATTTGCTTCATAACAGGGACAGCTCTCCGTAATGGCGGGGACACGTTCTTTTCGACGCGAAGTCACGCCCCGTGCGCAATACTTTTTGCTCGTAATCGTTGCTACACTGCGACAGGTGCCTCACAATCTACGTTCCTCAATCACAGGGCTGAGAGAGAGAGAGAGAGAGAGAGAGAGAGAGAGAGAGAGAGAGAGAGAGAGAGAGAGAGAGAGAGAGAGAGAGAGAGAGAGGAGAGAGGAGAGAGAGGTGGATATCGCACCAGATCGGCATTCTGGAGGTCGTGGGTTCGAATCCCACCCGGCGGGCATTTTGTCACCACTTTCTTTCTTCCTCAAAGAATTCTTCAACTGTTTCTAATACCCACCACAACCTCCCCTTTGCTTTCCGAGGTTTTCTTGGTTGCCAACCCTTATTTTCTGTCTTATTTCACCGAGCCCCTCATTTCCCATTTCTGGTTCGCTATATATATCTATGTATGTATATATATATATATATATACAATAGAGAAGTCAAACTGAAAAACATAACATTTATTCTAACGTTTCGACGGGGGACCAGTCTTTTTCAAAGCATAGAAATAGTGCAGATAAGTTGGGTTTAAATACATTTCAGTTGTGGGCGGAGCAAGCAGATGTATCAAGCAAAACGTAGGCTCTACTCGACACAGAAGTATGCGAGGCCCCAGAACGCAAGGGGAGAGGAGGAGGGAAGCATCGAAGTAGTGCCGGGGACCAGAGGGGAAAGGCACCGGAGAAAGCTGATGCAACGAACAAATGAGAAACTTTGTTGTTAAAGAGAAGCTTTTTTACTTCTTCCTTTCTCTCTTTTTTCAAATCTTTGTATAGTGTACTGTGTACGTAATGTACTTTGTACTGTGTCAGTGTACTGCTTGCGTATTGTTGCGGCACCATATAGGCACAAATGTACATAGATTTCACCATTGTACCCTTTGCTTTATTTTAATTTTTTTGTTTTTTTATTATTATCATTCGGTGTCCTTTCGCACTGAACATTTGCTATTGGTAATATGATCTTGCATGAACGCTCTTCGAGAACTTCATGTGGCACTGTATATCTCCCTCTTTGTATGTGTTATATAGCCTTATGTCGACTTATATTTCGGCATTTATGTGATCTAGCTTAAATTAGCGTTAGTTTGCATTGTATTGTCCTTGCATTGCATGACCTTGCCTTTCTGCGTCCGCCTCGTGAACGGCCGTCACGTTTTACGCAGGAAATTGCTTCCGTGTTTTCACCGCATGTGAAACCACGTGCCGTTTTGGGGCTTTCTTCGAACCTCTTTCATCCCCGCATTCCCCCCACTACGTTTTACGCAGGAAATCGCTTCCGCGTTTTCACCCCATGTGAAACCACGTGCCATTTTGGGGCTTTCTTCGAACCTCTTTCATCCCCGCCTTCCCCCGCTGCGGTTCTCGCACCCCTCCCGGAAACCCCCCCCCCCTCTCTTCTCTCAGTCCCCCTCTTCCTTCCTTCCTCCTCCTTTTTTTTTGATTACTCCCCCCTTTCCCCTCTGTTCTCCGGCACTACTACTTCAACGCTTTCCTCCTTCCCGCCCCTCTTGCGTTCTGGGGCCTCGCACACTACTGTGTTGCGTAGAGCCTACCTATCGCTTGATACATCTCCTTGCTCCGCCCACAACTGAAATGGCTTTCAGGTTAGCGTGAAAGAAAATTTTGTTAAAGTGCAGACCGAAGTGAAACCAAGCAAGCAAGGAAGTACGGAAACAAACAAACGCGCATACACAAACGCCGCAGACTTCAAAGACACGCGGATCGGCGGGAGTTGTTGTTCACACGTGTAAAAAATTGGCTGAACTCTAGCCATAAACAGCTACGCGGTAAAACGTTGCTTGGTGACGGGCATCCCTCGTAAAAACGGAGAAGTTAATGCGACCCGCAGCTGTCGCTCGGCTGATAATATCTTTTTATCGTGTGTGGCTTGTGAGTGAGTAACCTCCTAACAGAGCCTCGTGAGGTATTACCGTGCGTTCACATCAATGTGACAGGGAATAGCCGCCATCAGATACGTTCGCCACGCCAGGTACACTCCTAAACACGAAACGGCCAATAACCGCCACTGCCGCGCGGAGGTCAATAACGCGCGAGAAAAAAACGGCGCCACATGCCGGGCGAAAGGAAGAAAAGTGCCCCATCGACGTCGCGTGAAAGAGCTCGTCTCGTTTGTTTATGGCCTCGACATTTACAACCCGGCGAACAATATACCCGGTGGAGAGGACATCTTCTGCGCTCTTCCAAGCTCGTCTAGCTGCCCTCACTATTTGTTCCTTATAAGTTTCCCGTCTCTTCTCCGGGACCTTATAGGAGAGAATGTAATGGCCTGCTAAAAGAAACAAGGCGACCTCGGGCGTCAGCTTAGCTCTGGCGGCATTTTACGCTTACCTTCCACCTCCGAGGCCGATCACGACATCGCGTACACACGTCTTCGCTTAGCGACGTCTTCCCGGTAACGGCGGCGGAAGGTGCCAGCCCTCACTGCATTTGTTTGGAACACTTCCCGTAGCTACGTCACCTTTTTTGTGGGTGTCTTACTTCTACCGGAGCGCCAGCACACTTTCTCTTTCCGACCCGGTTTTCTTAGTTTGAATCTGAGGTGTAGAAAGCGGTGCCTGCTTCGCACGTTAAGGAAGACTGGGGCCGTTTCTCTTTCTAGTAGGAATAGCGGAAGTTATTACAGGAAGCGTTCTTGGTTGTTTTTGTGGCCGGGGCGTGCCGCAAACTTGGAGTGGAATAGCGATAATTGATTTTTTTCTGGGCAAGAAGCTCCGGGGTCCAGTGACACGCAAGCAACTTTTTTAAAGAAGGAGAGAGTTTAGTTACGAAACCAAACTTTATTATATGACGAAAAGTTGTCTGTAGCAATCATTTTTTTTATTTACTTTCTAACGTACACCAGGTTAAGCCAGGCTGTTATCTAAGGCTATTATCTAACGTGCACCAGGTTAAGCCAACCATTCACCAGTTAGCTTACGGTTTACAAGTGAATAACATTTATATATGAAGTTTGTCTGTTCTCAAAATTAAAGTATAACAACCTCAGGTTCTACAAAAAGATTGCACATCTTTCTTATAAGATATCGGTGAAAACAAAATAAACCGCCGTCATGTGCCGAATACGCCGGAGGCACGGGTCACGCATTTTTGTATTTTTTGTACCGGTTTCCGCGGTCTTTTGAGATCTAGCTACTGAGTAGCTGTTGACTCAATTCTAATCAGCACTGAGCGATACAAGATCAAATGACCGCATTCGTTCCTCCTGTACTCTCTTCACCTACGCGGATGACGAACCAAATACCAACGTCCTCACCATACTCTCGCCAGATCCGACCCAGTTACGCTACGCAAACTACAGACAAAAACCTTACTCCTCAATGCAGTTTACTACGTCATTTACCCAAGCCCCCGCCGCATGTCAGTATCGTCCGAACATGGGAGCTCCCTACCACACCGCAACTGAATGTCCCCACACCCCTACCCAAGCACCACTCCCCAACACTGCCGACATATTTGGGGGAGGGGTAAGGGGGGGGGGTTGCTCCGTAGCTCCGCACCTCTACGTAGCACATGTTCATGGTGAGGGGAGAACGAGCAGGCTACCTCCAAGGCCACTTATGCTAATAATACCTCGTACCGGCCAAGCAGCCCAATACTGTGCTTGCTCTTTACACAAAAGCTCAATCAATCAATCAATCAATCAATCAATCAATCAATCAATCAATCAATCAATCAATCAATCAATCAATCAATCAATCAATCAATCAATCAATCAATCAATCAATCAATCAATTCCTAATGATGCCATTCTTTTGTAGTTGCTTGTTTGCCAAATCCAACCTTGGGGTTGGGCTCACCGTGACTCCGAGGGTCGGACGCCGTCTCCATTCCGAGCAGGAAGAGCGCGACGTCCCGGCGGCAGTAGGAAACGCCGTCCGAGTGTACCCGTCATTCTAATCATCGATCCGACCTACAACGCGGACAGGAGAGCAGCCAGAGCGAAGGCTGTGTTGGAACAGCACCTGAACGTTCCAGCCACGAGATTCGTCGACGCCGCGGAGTACGGTGCCCGACGGTGCTTCGCGGCGGTAGTGATAGACGGGAAGGCGGGAGTCACGCTGAACACCGCGAGCATCACCACGAGAGACACGCAGTGAGCGGAAGAGCTGGCAATCGCCCTGGCCATCGCGGACACAGAAACGACGATGGTGCTTAGAAACTCGGAGTGCGGTGAGCAATTTCGTCAAGGGTAGGCTGTGCTGGGCAGCAGTGCGGGTGCTCGAGCGGCTGAACACCGACGGATGCAAGGTGACAAGCAAGTGGTTCCCCGCGCACCCGGGGAACGAGGTATTGGAATTCGCCACCAACCACAAACGACACGGCGAACGCAGTCGCCCGGGGATTAGCTGGCCGCGCGGCAGCAGTGGACCCGTCTGCAGAGTGGTGGACCGAGACGAAGGGCAGGCACGATAGCTTTCAGGGTACCACCAAATATTACGAGAAACAACAGGAGCTAACCAGGGAGGAAGCGTCCACGTTAACACAGCTGCAGACAAATTCACTGATGACCCCGGTCGTCATGAAGCACATACAGCCAGAACTCTGTACGCACTACACGTGCGTGTTGTGTGACAATGCTAGGGCCACGGCCACCCACTTGCTGTGGGACTGTGCAGTGCGACCGAACGAGGCGGCAACCAGGACGGATCTACCACCGTGGATCCAAGAAGCAGTGCGCAGTTACGACAAGGACAACCAACTATCATCCCTCCAGCAGGTCCTGGCGGCACTGGAAAAGCAGCACCGGAGCAAAAGCTGGGGGGGCGACGCCCTCCCTTACGCGGTAGCGGCGTCCAACCCCATAGCGAGTAACGAAGAGGTGGTCCGAGTAGGGGTGACGTCGGGATCGATGAGTGGCTACGTACGGGCGCAGTGAATACACTGTGTCTGTTGCAGGCATTCAATAAAGTCGTTATTCCATTTCATTTGACCGTGACTCGTAAGAACAAACTCATGCCAGAGTCACATGTCTCGTGTTGACGCTTTCAAATTCCCACTCCTTGCTACCGCTGCCCGGCATCGATGCTTTAACCTGCCAAACAAGTACCCTTCCCAGTCGTACTGTACCGCGTTAAGGTGCCTTATTTCTCGATTGACTTACACTAGGCGCCTTAGAGGCGTACATCATACATCACTCGAGGCTGTATAAGTCCGAAGATATTGTCGTCATCTCCACAATGGAGCCAGAGAAAAGGTCAGACGCGAATGATGGTTGTGGTAGGCATGCGTAAAGGAGCCTATAAATTTTGATTTTGCCCGATAGGCAAGCAAAAATTGCCTGGGCTCCTTCTTAAAGCGTTATTTGTCTTCTTCGAAGCAACCCATTAGACAGTTTGACATCTCGAAGGCCTTTCACTTGTTAAATTGAGCAAAAAAGGGTCTCCTGAAATACTTAGATATTCTTTTTACGTTAGGCAAAGTGTCGTGTTTATTCTTTTATGAAGCTACTGAATCAAGCTGACGTACTCTAAATACTCAGCGTGTAACTGTCCGCCTTACCTCTCTGTTTGCTTTGTGTTAAGAAGGTAATGGCCCGTTGGAAATTTCCTTACCATGCGAGAAACAAGCATGCTGTTATTTGTTCAACGGTACTTCTCACTGAGGGTAGATACGACGCGGAGACCGAATATTCACAATCTTTCCTAAACTAATTACGATCCCCACTTATTAAAGAGTAAAACGTTGGTAAATACGTACAATACCTTGAAGAAAAGCGGGTTACCGTATCGGTGAATGTGAATTTCTAGGCGCGTGATATCGATGTGTTTTGAATGCCGCTCCCCTTTAGCCGCAAGTGATATCGCAGTTATTCAGGGACCTCGGCGGAGAACTTGTATCTTGGCACGCGAACCAGTGCGAAAATAAAACTTGTATTTCCTATGGCTCTGATAAAGGTGTCCAAAACATGTACCCTTCACCCATATAACTAAAGGGGAACAATGTAAAATGATTTACAAAGGCGTACAATGCTGAGTGTACAAGCGAACAGCCAGCGTGAAATCCGAGCATATGCGAAATATTCCATCTCACAGCGGACGCTGTCAGCAGCAGGTAGTGTTCCCGTGGCCCTTACAGGAAATCGATATCGGGGGAGTTGTCTCGATTTTGTTTTGCGTCCCTTGTACGCACTATGAAAGCGATGGCGATTCCTCCCACGAGTGAAAGGTATGTAGCTCCAGTCGCTATTACTGCGTTTGTCCGATGACATGTCCAGCCTTCGTGAACATCGGTACATCTAATAAATGTGCAGTTGAGCGTAAGAACTGGAAGTTGAAAATATAGGTAGCAGTGACACACAGAACAAAACGTTGCCAGCTCAGCTTTTGACGATCTTTTTGAAGGGGGAAAAGCTGGTGATCGGGCGCAGATTATGTTTCAATTTTATTCGCTGCTGCCACAACCTTTTTGAAATGACTTGTTTTTCGTGAGGTAAAGCCAAACGAAAGCTTTGATAAAGGTGCAGATCGGTGACGCCGTGAAATTTACACGCACGTATGCACGCATACAAACCTACATACATACATACATACATACATACATACATACATACATACATACATACATACATACATACATACATACATACATACATACATACATACACACATACATACATACATACACACATACATACATACATGCATACATACATACATACATACATACACACATACATACATACATACATACATACATGGACACACGTAGACACACACACACATCCACAGACGTTCCACACACGGACGCACGCACACACGTGCACGCGCGCACGAACATGCATACACGCACACGCGACCGCGCACACGCAAACACAAACACAAAGACATGACGTTCACCTTAAGCATAAACAGTATTGTATGGCAGTATTTGTTGATATTGAAAAAGTGTATGATACTGCATGGCGCTATGGAATTCTTAGCGACCTTAAGTCTTTTGGTTAGTCGGGCAACATGTTAAATACGCTTGTAATCTACATGTCGGAAAGAACTTTTCGTGTGAGAGTGGGCGATACACATTCCCGAGTTCACGTCCAGGAAAACGGTGGGCCTCAAGGGGATGTTTTCGAGTTGCACGCTGTTTATTATAAAAATAAACTCTCTTGGGAAAAAAATTGCCACCAACCATTTCTTACTCTCTATATGTAGACAACGTTCAAATCTCCTTCAAATCCTGTAATCTGTCCGTTTGGGAGAGGCAAGTACAGCTTGGTGTCAACAAACTCGCTGACTGGGCAGTCAGGAATGGATTTAAGCTTAATACAGACAAGTGTACTTGTGTTGTATTTTCAAGGAGGCGTGGAATCAATGCTGATCCTGATATTAAGCTTAAAGGTGTCTCAACCCCTCCCAAAAAAGAACACAAATTTTTAGGCGTGGTACTTGACGAAAAGCTGACATTTATTCGCTATATAAAACACCTGAAACTGAAATGCCTCAAAACCATGAATATCCTGAAGGTCCTCTCGCATTGCTCTTACGGAGCGGACAAGCAAATACTCCTCCGCATTTTTACCAGGCTTATTGGCTCGCGGTTGGACTACGGGAGTCTGGTCTATGGGTCCGCCAGTAAAACTGCTCTGAAAATGTTGGACGTAGTGCTGCACTTGGGTTTCCGTCTTGAATCTGGAGCGTTCCGGACAAGCCCCATTGAAAGCCTGTATGCAGAGTGGGATAGGTGGGGCCTTGAGCACCAGCGGTCTTACATTTCATTGCTGTATGCTATTAAGGCAACTTCTATACAAAAATCACCCATGTTCTTTGATCATAAGCAACATCTCATCTGATCCGTTGCTCGCAGCACGGCCATCGATACCCGCTCCTTTCTCTACCCGAGTGACAGCCCTCGCTGAGGAACTAGGGATTTCATTTGAGGATAGCATGAAGTCTTGTATTGCTGACCTCATTTCGCCTTGGGAGAGGTCAGCAATTTCGTGTGATATTTCTTTTAAACATATCGACAAACGAAATGCGCCCAGAGAACTTATACTGCAGCACTTTCTTCAGTTACAACACAAATACCCCACACCGCCTTCTACACCGATACTTCGAAGTCTTCTTCAGCCGTCGCATGTGCTGCACACGGCCCAAACTTTTCCAGTACGAAGACATTACACAGAAATAGCAGCATTTTTATGGCAGAAGCACATGGTATCTTATTAGCAGTACAACACATTACACAAACCAGAACAGAACACTTTATTATCTTTACAGACTCACTAAATGTTGTAACAGCCTCACATTGCTTCAAAAATAAAAAACACATTGTCCTCGAGCATCTAATCAAAGCTCTAACCTCTGCTGATCACTCAAAACTAAAAATAATTGTTTGCTGGGTTCCGGGTCACAGTGGCATTCTGGGGAACGAAATTGCTGACCCGAGTGCCGCTGTGGCTGCTCTCCGCAGTAGCATAGATGTACCGTGTGTTCCCTACCTCGACCTGAAGCCACTGGTACGGACAGCCTTGCGCAAATCTTGGCAGGAAACATGGGACACACTCACACAGAACAACCTCTACACTATAAAGCCGCACTTAGGTAGATACATAACATACAAACAAGACAGACACACGGAAGTAGCCTTAGCCAGGCTACGGATAAGCCACACTTATGTAACACATTCACACTTGCTCACTGGGTCTTCGAGACCCTTGTGCGGCAGGTGTGGAGAGGGCCTATCCTAGTTCGCATACTAATTACATGCAACGCACTTCACACCACACGACGCAAACACTTTCCAGAAATCTACAGACGACAAATCCCACTTTATCCATCGCACTTCTTAGGCGATGAACCAAGAGAGAGAGAGAGAGAGAACTCTTTAATGTGGGCTGGAGAGGTCAGCTCTGCTAGCGGCAGTGCTTGCTACGCCAGATGGGGGTGATTACAATGCAGTGAAGTGAATGTGAGAGATCGAGAAAGCAGCAATAGAGTGAAAACAAAAGTTAAATAAAAATGGGACGCAATGAAATGCAAGGAAAAAACTCGAAATAAAGTGAAGTAAAGGAAAAAAAATTGAGCGAATGGAGCCCAGGAAGCGCAGAGCGCCTAACAAGAAAAAGGAGTCAAAGCGTACATGACGACGCAAACGCGTACAGACGTAGCCATGCGCACAATGGAAGAATTACAAAGTTTTGCCTAGTCCTGAATCTCGCAAAAAACGCAGAAGAATTTTTGTCCCTAAATATGAGTCATTGTTGTTGTCCCAGGGTCCAAGGAAGTGACACAACTGAACGCTTGCTTCACGTCGAACACGAGACAGGCAGCTCGCCGCTGTAACTCGCGCAGCGGAAAATCGGGTGCATATACACAACAAGTGCTCGGTAGTCTCGCGCACAGCGCACGTGGGGCACAGTGGGGAATCCTCCCACCCTATTTTGAACTTGAAGCTTCGGGTGTAAGCCACGTTGAGACGCAAACGATGCAGTACACCTTCAGACGCTTTGCTTACTACTAGGGTCATTTCCCCGCCCTCTTCAACGGTCGCCTTTCGGGGAGGCGCTTAACTTGTTGTCCGGCCTACTTCTGGCATTAGTCCCGGCGCCGTTGTCGTCTGCTCGCTTGGGGGGCCTTTTTCCCCTCTCCTTTGAAGGACGCGGGGTTCCCCTTCTTTCCCTCGTCGAGGGAAGCTGCCGGCGTACGCATCTTTTGGAAATAAACAGTCTTGTTTTGAAACTGCAAACCAACTCTACGTCTGCTTTCTCGCCTCCTTCAGCAGCCGACATTCCGGGCTGCTGCAAAATTGGTGACCCGAACAACGCTTCAACGAACATGCCGCGATGAGCTCCGACAACAACACTGTTGCCTCAACGCCTGCTTGATCAACGGGCGCAACTTGCCGATCACATCCTGGAATGCTCTACTCCAAAATATAAAAACAGTCTTGTTTTGAATCTGCAAACCACCTCTACGTCTGTTTTCTCGCCTCCTTCAGTAGACGACTTTCCGTGCTGCTACAATGGTATCGTATATAATATTGTACAGTGAAATTTCGTTAAACCGTACCTTACGGGAGCGTAGAAAGTAGGCACTAAGCAGCACTATGGTTTATCCTAATGCATTAGGTAAAAGGGACACTAAAGCTTATGCGGGCACGGTTTAACGAGGATACGCTGCATATATAAAAATCCAGGGACATCTCCACTAAGGTGAAACCTGAGGAGGGGCAAAGCATGCAGTGTATGAATTGGTTCAAACATTCTAAGTCCTTCTTTTTCCAAACCTCGCGTTTTGATTGATTGCGTTTTGATAAAATACGGATAATTGCTGTATTTTTCTAATATGTTTATATACCGTTAATTTATTTTGAACCGGTTTTATTCATTCTACATTTGTTATTTGACCACAGTTGACGACTTGATCTACCGTGACGACATGTGACGGCGACAGGAGGCGCGGACAAACTGAGCTGGTAAGGAGCTTCCCGCTAAATTGCCTCATATATGTACACACAACAGCACATGTATATATATATATATATATATATATATATATATATATATATATATATATATATATATATATATATATACAATCTTCGCGTTACATTTTGGCTGAAGGGAACCCTGAAATACTTTTCTGAAATTTTCCTTTCTATATCCTAAATGTTTTCAGATCGTACGCAACAAAGCCATATAGAGTACTCACAGTACGGGGTCACAAAGTACCTCACGCAAAAATTACTGTTCTGTGTCCATCAGATAACTTGTAAACCTGATCAACAGATTTTTTTCTCTTTCCCCAGTGTTGGCGTTCTTTGAGCGCTCGCGTATTACGTCATTACAGATGTGCAGCGGCTATTGGCTGCTTAATTTATGTTGGAGCAATAATCGCATTCCATAGCCAGTTTAGAAAAAGCCACAAAGCAAGACAGAAATGGAAGCCTGATAGTTCTGCTTCGGCGAGCAAATTACGTGTCATAATAGCTTAAGTAGGCTAATTTAAAAGGTGCTACCCCAGCCCTCATCGCGGAGAAAATAAGTAACAAAACAGTTCGATAGGTAAAAATTGTTATCATAACGCACTAATCTTGGCTTTTCCAGCCTGTTATGACTGCGCTGAACTTTCATCGCACCATCATTCACCCCTCAAACTATCCGTTCTGCTGTGTATACCCCCATAGCCGCCAAGGCTTCGCTCCAATAACTCTCCTTGGCAGAATTCTCCTTTTTATGGTGACATTCTGACCGGCCAAAAAGAACCAAAGGAAGGGAAGCAAATTATATAAATATTCGGCCAGCTCAGCAATTTAAAAGCGAAGGCTAACAGTGGTGATGTTGGTATTCACTAGCCTTAACTTTGCTTTGCTTACGTCTGCAGCTTTATTAAGGGGAAAAATGATTAAAAAGCGAAGCTTTTCTATGCAAACTCAGCTAAAAGCTAGCTGAAGAGCTAGCTGAACTCAAAAGCTAGCTGAAGAGGCAGCGAAAGAGGTATAAAAGGAGCATAGGCGATGCAGTGCGTGGGTTGGCCATTCTTTGAGGCATGCGCCCCCGTATCAGTATTTCGACGACCTGTTTCAATCAGATCCGTTCTTTTTCAGTGCTGAGGCACTGCTCCGCACCGTGTTTTAAGGAACGGAATCCTTTAGGAGAAAAACGTAACCAAAACTAAAAAAGCTCCTTTTTGTATGCCTTGTCATTGATTTCTGTCATTAGAACTCCCTGAACTAACACATACGCAGGGATGTGAAAAGAAAAAAAAAATCTAGGGAGGCCTGGACAGAGGCGAAAGATAAAAAGAGGCTCTGCCGTTTCTGTTTTTTGTCTCTCAAATAAGAAACGAGGGTACGGTAGGTGCACTGAGTTTCGATGCTTTGTGCAGGGTTTAGCTGCGTAAGTGGGCGCAGCAGGGCTCTCGCTGATCGAAGTGTACACTGGCGTCTAGCAAAACTAATAGGCTTGGTTTTAGAACTCGAGCTGGGAGAGACGGCACAAAGAAAACATTGTTGACTGGGTTCAGTGGCCTCACCGGTAATGGTCCAACACAAGAGATGAGAGTAAATCCTCCTCCACAGTCCTGGGAAACCCTTGTTATCGTACAAGTCAGCAGTGGATAAAAAAAGAAGAAGAAGAAGAAAAAGAAGAAGAAGAAGAACAATAAAAAGTAGTAGTAGTTCCCACGGCCCACCACAGGGGTAGCAATGTTTATCTTACAGACTTTTCATTTCTTGAGAACTGGTATGAAAATTAGACGGTGCTGTGGAATGTACGAACTATACTGAAGTAGCTCAGCTCGTGGAAAAACACACCACTCTGCCACTCTGCGAAAATATCCCACTCTGGTCGCTAGTAGTATTTTAGCCCTCTAGATCTCTTTTCTTTTTTACAGTGCTACAGAACACAAAACTTCCGGGTGTGCAGCTAAGAGGACAGGACGAGGGAGGGTGTAGTGGTTGGCTTTTATTCTGTCCTTTAAAATTTCGGATTTTTACCGTGTAATAACCGCAGCTTCACTACCTCTTTTCGGACTTCTTTTTATCTTGCCCTTACTGTCTACTGTAATCTCGACACGTCTACTGGCTCGACAGTGACGCCTTGACAGTATTTCTCTTTTTTTGGGGTGGTAAGGGGGCGGAGGTATTTTTCGTTCCCTAAATTTGTCCTTCGTGTTTTGGACTCTTGTTTGTATGTCACGTTGTCCCCTTTGGACAGCATACTTCCGGAATTTGTGCTTGTTCTTTCGGCACGCACAACACGGCAGTGTAAACATTCCTTGAGTACCTGCCCGCTTGACGTGTGACGCAATATGTGGTGGGTCGGAAGGGCTCGTACCTTTACGTGCCTTATTAGGAGAGCTGCAGTTTCGGTCGTAGCCTTACTCGGCAAGGAGAGCGTGGTCCCAGCTCTTCCCGGCTGCTTAAATATTTTTCTTCTGCATTTTCTCACCCCTAGTTTGTGTCACAGCTTTCGGGTTGTGGGATGTAGTCAAGCGACAAAGCGTTTATAGCGTTTCACGTGATAGATAATTAGTTCTTTCACTTCGTTTGGTTCTTTGATTTGATTATAATCCGTGTGTGTCTTCAGTCTTCCTTATATTTAGCTGTAGATTCGTTGAGGTGTGGCTCGCATATGCGGCGAAAAAAAGTTAATTGAGTTTACCTCATGAATGTCTAGCTGTAGATTTCACTATAAAGCTTTTCCTTGTCCTTGCTTAATTTTATTGACATAATAATCCCTTCTATATATGATTGCTCCCAGATGGGCAGTGTGTCTAATTTTCTGTCTATTCGTTCTACCTCCAGGTAAATTATTTAGCTTTCCCTCTGTCCTCGCAACAGTAGGCAGTGTCGATGCTGGCCAGGTGCCCTTTAATTCCTTTTCCTGTAAACTCCTTTTTATAAGCGAGAAGTTGTGTAAGATTTCCTGAGTTTTTGCTGTGCTGGAAGGTCTATATGGGGCTGCAGAACAGTTTAGTACAGAACCTCCGGTGAAAACGTTTTGAAGCCTCGCTTGGATGTTTGATATTGTTGTAATAAGTTCGTCAATGTTTGTTCTTGCACTTTTTCCTTTTTGCATATGTGCGACATTGTTTGCGTGTAATTTAAAGTTTCTTGTCGAGTTATTATAACTTTCGATCATATTCGCCTGTGTTACTAACCAATCAAAATGTTCTTCTAGTTTTTTTCCGAATTTCTAGAAACTGACTTCCTAAATATTACTGCTCCCAGCAAGGCCTCCTCATATGGTTTTATTGCACACCCTTTTAGTTTGCTCATAACTAGTGTAATTACAGTGGAATCCCGGTTATACGTCTTCGGGATTTACTACAGCCCATGGGCTGTAGTAAATCCCGAGGACGTATAACAGATTCAACTTCGCCGGAAGTCGACGAGTTTGTCGTAACGCCTGCAAGCTTTACAACAAACTTGTCGACTTCCGCCGAAGGTCCCGTAGGAAAGAGCATTAAGAACATCGGTTATCCGACGCAATTCTATACCTGATCCGCATTATCCGACGACGCAAACGAAGGGTGCGGCCGACCGGCGGACCATTTAATAGCCGTGAGCATGTTCCGCAGACCTTTACCCCGCTCAATCAGTTCCCTCTTGCACAGCTTTCGTATCCGTGTAATCTTTCGTTTCTCTTCCCTCCAACAGCCGCCCGCTCCTCTGCACAATCACTTTTCCGGTTTCCTCGCTGGCATCTCTTCTCCTCTCTTCTCTCCTCGCTGGCATCTCTTGATTCGCACTGTCTGGTGGGAATCGCGGCAGTGGGCTGCAGCACAGGGTTTTATTTAACACAGCGCGATTGGCACCTGCATTGCATTTTGGTTTCGCATTTACTTCTTTGATGATTTCGGTTTCCGAGCACTGAAAAGCATTATTTTGTAGTTTACATTGAAGTTTCTTGAAAATACTTCGCGCAAAACTCTTTTTATAGGCCTAACTAGTGTTGTGCGGAATTTGCGAGAGCGGTGTTAGATGACGCTTTGCATGGTCCCTAGAAAATCGTGTAATCAGAGTTCTACTGCACTAAAATAAAGTAAATGTTCACTGATTGGAAGGACTCTCTCAGTAATTTTGTTAAACAGCGTGTTCCTCGTCCCTTAAGCAGAAACCGAGTTCCATAATATTTGCATTTTTCTTCAGAAATCTCACTGAGCATTTTTTCTCAATTCCTTTCTTCGTTCAGGTTCTTCTACCCAGTTTGCACCTAAAAGTACAGTATACTGCAATTCGAACCACTGTAATACTGCGTAGAGGTTTCATTGTTATGCGCCGTCGATCCATGGCTTTTTTTCCCGCTTTAGAGTAGTGATCTGAGCAAAGTGTAACATCAGCGAACGTGGGAGACGTAACGTTCAACACACGCCTTCGTTTTTTTTTTTTTTGGAGGAAGGGAAGGAAGGCAAGAATCTACATCAGTTGCTACAGGTAAGGCTTTTAGACCAAAGGTAAAAACGCCTATTGAAATGATTGATTTCTGGAAAATCGCTGCCGTATTCTGCAAATTCAAGTATTGTTGTAAGCTACAGAATACGACCTTTCTTTCAGGTCTTGGTCTTAAAGACCGAACTTATAATGGTACAACCAATATATTAATGAATTCAACCTAATTTGAAATTTAAGTTCTTTTCGAACACACACTCGCGCGCTAAGTGCGTACAGCCCCCGTGTACAATCCAACGGCTCGCGAACGCGTCTGTTAAATTTACGCTCACATTTTATGTTTGATAAGTTTCCCCAAAGATAGCGGTAACACCAAATCGGCTGAGATAGAAGCGTCAACGCAGGCATCGTACTCGGAGAAGATAAACTCTGGTATGTGGCAACTAATGCTTCCAGAACAAAACCATGGGGGACGCAGCACAGCACGGGGGCCACATACTATAACTCCCGCTCTACCAGACATATCGCCCGAAAAAGGTAACACTCAACTTTCACTTCCGCCTTACCATGGTTGGCGGAAGTAAAAGTAAAGTACTTCGCTTTGCATATGTGAACTAATTTCCTACTTTCTAGACCAAGCGCAAAATGAGCGGGCAACCATCGCCAAATACGACTGCGCAGGTTCCCCAGAAATGACAAGAAATCTAGACGTTATCCTTCATCTTGCTTTGACAAAACCCGTTTCCGTGCGGATTTTTCATCTTTGCATGATGGCGCAGGCAGAAGTACCACCGCAGAAGTAAATCTATACACGCGCTCACACGCAAACGCCGAAACAGGGGTTGCCTCGCATGACGTCGTCGTCAACACAATCGAACTCAAGCGACCATCAATGGCTGACCCTCAAGGCCATCGCGAGACACCATTGGTGATCCCGGGCTACTTAGCAGGCCTCACGAGCTGCCTTTGCAATCATCACCTCTTTTCCAATCATCACCACTTATTCTTTATTGGAGATCGAGGGCGACAGACAGATTGCAAATGAACCGCTTTGTTGAATTTGAACAACAATCCACTGGCTGTTAGATGATGTTTAGTGAGAAGCCTAAGTCATCTTCTCCAAGGGGGTGTTGGACGCGCTCGTCTATCGAGCAGCCGACCTCAATTGTCCGGAATGGAACGGGCGCGTGTAATCCCTGCCGGCAGCGCCTCCCTCTCCGTCTTCATCGGCGGCTCTGTGCTGATCCTGTTCCCCTGCTCGCTACGCGTGGCCGGACGACCATAGATCAGTCTTCACATTGACTCAGATGATTCGATCACGGCCGGAGTAATGAAGTCACGCCACGCGGAAAAGGTTTCGACACGAGGTGACATCGCGGGCGCAGGCAGCCACCCATATTCACGCAGCATCGCCGTGACGGCGGCGGAGACTCAATCTGAGCACGCCCCGCTGAGGCCTTGAACGCGTCTTTGTTGCGCGGCAAAGCTGCCGTCATCGTGTTTCATTCGCTCGCTGTTTCGCATATTAGGACCTCCGTTAGCCTTAATATAGAGGTTAAAGACTTTCGGCTACTTTACTTTGTTTCTTCCTCCTTTATTAAGTTCCCCCTACCGAGTAACGGTCTTTTGTTGGACGTATCTTGCACCGCCTATCGATCCAATCTGTGGCAAGACCGCAAGCAGTGCGGCCGCACACGTTATGATATATATTATGTAACGCCGCCGACGTACTGAGTTATGTAGCAATGAAGGGTTCGCTGTGCCCGCAGCAAAGCCCCTGCGATGTTCGGCTAAATCATTGTGGTATGCCACAAATGAAAGGAATTCGTTGGTTTTATTACTAGACCCGATGCCAAAAGGCCTTGTTTGGGGGAAATGGGAGCAAGTGTAAGGGAAAATGGCTTAAGTAAGTTTGTTCATGGCAATTACAGTGTTCACTTGTGCACGTCAGAGAGGGTTCCGCGCGCAGGGGTTGGACAGCAATTTAGAAGAGTTCGCGAGGAAACTCTGAAATTAAGGAGACGTCATCCGTAGGCCACAAAAAAATGGTTGTTTCCTTTTCATATACATGAGGGTGAGCTTTAAAAATAGATTAACTTCAAATTTTGGTACAACATAGAGTTTGAATTACGGATTTATGTTTTGCATTTATAGCATAATCTCTGATATTCCGGTATCCGGTGCCAATACACTGATGCATTCTACATGCCACCTTTTGTATCACCAGCATCATCCAACGTACAGGAGTTGTAGTTCGCGAACTCGGATGCAGAGTCGAGGGAATCCCTTTATATGCTTTTCCTTCTTTCCGGTTTTAACGAGGAATCCGGGCCTTCTGCCACCGCATCTCCCTTCCCACGTAACACGTATTTATACAAAGTGTGAAGTGCGGACAGTCAGTCACCACCCTCCTCGTCTTTTCCGTTGTCAAGCGACCAACATACTTCATATCCAGTGATTTTCATGCGACTTCTGCATATACCTTTTCGCCGCAAAAAATTTCAGTTAAGTTGTTTTTACCTTAGCTTAGACATTCCCACACAATTCGCAACATCTACTTAGGGCGTCTATTTAATGGTTCTTTGCCCACAAGCTCGCTAAAGCTAGGTGGAATTGCGTGCTTGGAATGAATGCGCAGTTTTTTTAAAATGGTGATGACTGATTTACTTTACACATTACTGGAACATGCGAAATGTAACAGCACATGTTTACATTGGTGCAATCCGCACATGCACCAAATATTTTATGTTGATTTTTTGTAAAGCTGAACATGTGCGGAATCGAGAGTATTTTCAAACCGGATATATAAATGGACGTCTTCTCGACGCACTGGACCAGTTGCAACTGCTTTAAATCATTTAAGAAGGTACCTTTGCATCCACGCGAAATAGCTGGGAATAACCGAAGAGAGCCAATAAAAATGGGGAATACACTGTAAACTGCCCGTGTGTGTGACATTTCACTTAGAAATACTGTTAGCTTTGATATGGAATCCCAATGTTCATTAACTGTTGTGGTCCTGCCCGACACAACACGGCTCACCGTGTTTACTGTGATTGGCTCCTGATGCTTTATAAGCCAGTTTACTTGCCACTCCTTTGTATTCTGACGAAGGCTTGCCACAAGTCGAAACGTTAATAAACTTTCGCTCGTTACCCGTTAGTCTTCTCGTTTACAGTACATTTTTACCTGTACAATCGTACCTTCCTCCTACGCAAAGACATATATATATATATATATTATATATATATATATATATATAATATATATATATAATATATATATATATATATATATATATATAGAGAGAGAGAGAGATGAGAGAGAGAGGGTATCGAACACATGTCATCTCATGCGGAACGTTTTCGGTGTAGTACTTGCAGAATGACGTAATTATGGGTCACTCGCCTTTTCTAGTTTCTTCCCATAGGTATTACTACACAGAAATATGTATATTTTTGTGCAAACATGGTCACCACGATGTCTGAACAAAGCTCGAAATTTGCCCCTGCGCGCTCTTGGGGACCCGTTATCTTCCGGAGAACGACGGTGCAGTTCCTTGACTATGGGCCGAGTTCGAAGCCACGTGCAGGGTAGGTGTGATTACCGGTATACGATGAGAGTATTCGCGTATAGCAGCAGCACACGGCTGAAATATCGGTGCTCGGCGGCTCTCCATTTTCCGGTTCGGGGCCCGAGATCATTGGCTTTTCCTCTCGGCGTCGGTGGATAAAAAAAAAAAGCAAAGAAGCGCCCCCAAATAAAAGTCGTATCTAAGTCGGGACAAAGACGGAAGTACGACTAGCGGGGCGGTCCTGATTATCTGTCCTCGTGTGCCGAGGCAGGGCTTGAATACCGACCATGTACAGCGTCGTCAGCAGCGAGATGCAACGATGTTAGGATGCTCCACTGGAGCGTTTTAAGCACGGTAGGCGATTGGTATTCAGTATACTGCATTTACGGTGATTATCTTTCCTTAGATCTCGACTGCTTTTTGGCGCGGTTTACTCGTTTAGATAAGGGCCGCACTGGCGGTCCATGTCTGCTTTGGTGTAAAGCCCTGCGTCAGTTCCTTGCTTTTATAATGGAAGCTAATGCCGGTTACTCATATTGCCTTGAACGTGTATGGTGCCATAATTACCTATCCATAATTTGTCTATTCGTTAAAGCTTTTCATTCTTCGGTTTATCACATAATTTTTCAGCCTGAAGATATTTATGCGTGCATTTGAACGCATAATTACTTGGCCGTTCTTTTACATATTTAGATGAAATTACTAAGCAAGACTGTTATTGAAGCCAGCTGAGAACAGGCCCGCACTAATATACGTGCTTACCAGACACATCTCTACTTGGTTGCGCTAAACACCATCGACAACTGAGGCTCCGAGTAAAATTGAAGTGACGTACCGTCGATTTACAAGGCTTTTATCAGAAGTAGTTGGTGAGTCAGTTTGGGTTTCAAAGAAGTGCTTCAAAGGAAAACGCAAAGTTTATGCAGTTGGGTTTGGTGCTAACTTGGATGTAAATGACGTGAGGGAACATAACTCGGAACTAAATTATATTAATATTACCTTTGGTCGGCATGCTTGACTTAAAGTTTCCGGTGGGTGGTAAGCCAACGAAGCCGATGAGTGGTCCAAGCCGTAGGAACAAAACTGCTTTATTTTTCGGAAGTGGAGCGGGCAGTAAACTCGGTGAAAAGTTGGTTTACTTACGTATCCCAGGTGCTCAGAACCACGCATTTCTATTGAATACCCCATTACCATATCAAGCGCCGTCATAGTCGAGTTCTCCACACTTCTCCGAGTTCTCCACACTCCGAGAAAAGGTGCCGGTGGAGAAAGCGAGAAGAAACTGTACTCTGGCAACTCAAATCGTAGCCCTGAAGTACAGGACGAGGAGCGGTGGGCGAGGCAAGAATCCGAAGAGGCACGCAGGGCACACAACCGCGGCGTGCCTCACATGAGGCTGGAGGACAGCCTCGAAAGCAGAGGCTGCGCAGTGCCGTGGATCTTTGGGATTACCATATTCAATATGCTTACGGTCATCACTAACTTGGTAGAGGAGCCGAGAGTTGGTGGCGGTACCCGCGTACGTGCCTGAATAAGCGGCGAACACAGAAAACGCTACGGAGGGGGCAGGTGAACGAACACGCGCACGCCAGCGTCGAAGGGTCGACGCCGTAAATGACCTGCATGTTAGAGCGCCATCCTCCGCTCATTGCTCGCCAGTGGCACCGGTTTGATTGCGTCTCGATCCTCTGGCGAGTAATTCCGGTGGCCGGTCGAGGTTTCAAGTGGAAGTGATTTGTTTTCTGCGTTGTGACGGTTCTTTCTTATTTTTTCTGTCTCCAACGGTAACCTAGAAAAGATGTCGACCTCGCCTTCTACTTTTGTCGCTGCCGCGGTCGGCCTCCCGCTATTGACACATTTTTGGCGCCACCAATCTGTGTGTCTCTTATTTTCGCCGTAGCGGAGGGGGGATCTACTGACCCAATTTGGGCGTCAAATTATCTATTGTCGTGCCGTGCCTGCCTTCCCCTAATGTTTGACACATTATCGACGCACGTGTCGAAGAACTTGGTGTGTGTGTGCGCGGCTGGCCTACGAAATGTCAGTGAAATGCCACTTCTGCTTCCGCTTCCAAGGTTTTCTGAGAGGCGAGCTGAAAACGTAGCTCTTCCTGAACAGAGTGATTCTTTTATGTGAGACACCCGAGTAAATAAGGGAAAAGTTACTGAAACGAATTTGAACCTACCGTAATTTTTGTTTCGGATGTTGTTACTATAAAACAGTGGCGAATACTTTTGACCACAAAAAGACGATGTAGACTTAAAACAAAACTATAACTAACCCACCTTTATCTAATAGAATGACAGCTTTTGAAACTTCGAATATTTTGCAACGTAATGTTCTATTATTTGCTTTAAAAAACGTAGTACACCTAATAAAATTTTACTTTCCCTTTGTCGTATACAATGCATTTTGAGCTAAACTAACCGGACGTAATACGAAGCTATGCAAGCAGACCTATGGGTTATTGGTACCATCATAGTTTACCCTAACATCCCCTAGTCTGAGGAATGCCTTATCTGATTTGAAGGTTATGGTTAATCACCCTTGATCAAGGTATCTCAAGTACCTCAGTAACCAGCCTACCTCAATAATCAATACCAAATGCAGCATGCACTTGGCGTTGATTAACCTGTAATGGAGACTGAATTTGTAATGGCTTCCACTAGCTTGAGAAAGAATAGGTCTACAGAGATGTGCTACTTGCAAAGCACAGCCCGTTAATGGCGGTATTGAGTTAATTTTTCATTGCCTGGTACACATATTTAATATTTTCTGAGCATATGGAGCGTTTTGTCGTAACATGCAGTGTGCAAAAATTACAAGTATATATAAAAAAGGGACAAAAATTACTTATTGAATTATCGCCTGATTTCTATTCTTCTTAAGGAACTAAATTCTTTCACAGAACGTTACGATATTTTAACGCCCGCCCAATGTGGTTTCCGCAAAAATTGATCAACAGAATTGGCCTTATTCAAACAGAAAGAATTCATACTTCAAAATTTCGAAGACAAAAACTTGCGGCTGGAAATCTTTCTTGATTTCTCAAAATCATTCGATTTAATTAATCATGACATACTTCTACGGAAAATTGCAGCATTCTGGAACAAAAGGAACAGCATGTCACTGATATCATCTTACCTGCAACATAATTAACAGTACGCGGAAATCACTGGACGGCGATCCTTGGTAAAACGAATAACAGCAGGTGACCCCAAGGGAGTATTTTGGGCCCCTTTTCTGTTTGTCTTGTATATTAATGAAATCGTACATATTGGTGACACTGCAACGTGCATCATACATGCAGATGACACCAGTTTCGGTTTTTCTGGGCCGCTTAGGAGCAGACCTCTCTTTAAGATTTAAATTTAGGGAAATTTCGAAAAGGAACAACATTTAAAGAAACTTGGTGCTATTCGATACACATACCGGAATGTTTAGTTGTTAAACTCTCCCCCCTTTTCTTCCACAGCGTACTACAGAGTACGTACTGGAACTGTCCAAGAGCACGCTAAAGCGCCTGTTCCGCCTACAGCGCCGCTTGTGAGACTTCCTTGAACGCGCGTCGTCCATACAGTGAATAAATAAACAAAATAATCAGCCCGGGCTGTCAAAGAAGATTGAGTTCTAGTAAAAATAACATAAGATTCACACCTAAAGTGTGGAAAGCCGAGAGGCAATCATGTACCGTCCAGTCATTTTATTGCCTAATGAGTGGTGTGGGTTTACGCTGCTTCGTCGCCGGTTTGCTTACGCAAAGGGATGCCTCTACGACACGTGGCCGCTTCACCTCTCGGCTGCAGGTACTGGGTGCCGAAGAAACCGAGTGTAGCGTCGAGTCTGACAAAATACGAATGCATTTCTGGGCCCCTGAGTGAGCAGAGGATGCAGAGGAATTTTGTAACCCTTTACGCCATGCCACGTGCTTAAGGAGCTTCCCAAGTGATGTTGTGACAGCGTTTCATCAATCCGGCTGAGTGAAAACTCATGCAGGTACATAAGCATAGTGGTACTACCAAAAATATTTGAGGGGACGAGAAATATGATTCTTTCCTAAAGGAAGAGGGTGGTGTGTTTCGATTCATAGAGGGCAAAGTGCATGGTAAAGAAATGCCTCTGGGGCACAAATCGAATTGTCGTACTCCTTGGCGTAGATAAGAAGCAGCGTGCAGTCTCTTCCAAGACAATTGTTAAAGGTACCTGCACGGGGATGATAAGATTATGTTTCAAAACTTTATTCGTTGCATTAGATGTTTTTAAACGGTGGCAAAGGTATGCTCTCGACAGCTGAAAGACGCATGACTTGCTTCCGGATGAGAATGCCCCTTTCTTTTGGTGCGCCACAAGTATTTGCCAATTTCAGGAGTTCGAAAAATTTGTGAAATATAGGGAAACGAGGAAGAATCATTTTAATACATTCAGTTGCAATCTGAAGGAGCTCTAGCATTCTTTGACGCATATTTTATCTCAGATCATCCGCGCAATAAAAGGTAATCTCAAGACCAATACGTGTAATAAGAATTTTGTTGTAATCAGTAGTGGCAGCACGGTCGTAATTACCACAGTTATGTATGTGCTTGCCTGTTCGGTGTCAGGGGAAAACCCTCTTTGGGAACTTTTATGAGCGAACCGCACTTTTATTCCACTAACAATAAAAGCACCATTAGCCAGAAATGCGGCTTCTCGCATAGCCGTCATTGAAATATAAACCGAGAAATGGCCGACAGCGCCTACGGATTAAAATCAACGAAAAAAATCGGCCATGTTTAGCAATTCTAAACCTAGTTGTCACGAGGGAATGGAAAGGCTATGCACAGAGTGTTTTGCGAAAGTTTGCCTTGGTTTGAGATTTCGGAGCCTGATGTCTAGGTAGGCTTACCGGATGACTGCATTCATCCTTTCGCTTGCCCTGAAGGGGATCAAGAGCAGGCGAAGCAGCCTTTTCTTCCTCGCCTGGTCACGTGGTATCGGAGCGGTGAGTCTGCGAGTGAGCGAAGCGATAATAAAAGAAGACATAGAAACGTGTGTTAGAAACATGTACTGTAGTTTGCCTACCGGACTAATTTCAGAATTCTTATAACTGAAGTGGCAAATCCCGTTCGGGTAATTGCGAATATGTAGAGCTCCTAAGGGCAAAGAAGGTGAAAACCAACCACCTGTATTGATACGCGCCAAACCCCTAAAGCTGGGGGTCAAGTTCAAATAAGAGAAGTAAAGGACGCAATAGAATAATGACTACGACGATTGTAGTGAGAGGATACAATCGCACCACGGGGGGCTAGAAGGGTATTTGAGCACGCTCATTATAAAAGTAAAAACATGTTCCCGCTAGAAGCGCATACGTAGGGCTAACCGTGGTCATGGGTCAACTGTTTAATTCATAGCAACAGAGAGTACAAAACAACACAAAGCGAAAAGGACCGAAAGGGTGATAATAGGAGGACACGATTCATCGTAGGTTCCCTACGCAATCTCCTGCTGAACGCATGTTCTGTTGACAACATGGCAGTCTTCTTCATATCATAATAGAGTGCAAGCACAACCACAACCTTTCCCCTCTCCCTCTTCCGTTCCACTTCCCCACCCTTAACGGTCGAAGAACATGGTGACCAGCAGAGATATGCACTTCCTTATACTTTTCAAAGAGATGGCTCTGAAACGAATCTTCTTTCTCTCACTACGCCTAACTAGCATGACCAGCATGTATTTGGATCTCAGTTTTAACCTTGAACACTGAATGCTAGTTTGATGTTGTTGCCTTAAACATATGTGTGAGACTTGACTTCCTGTTGTTACATATTTTGCTCCTGTGCATTTCAGGACATGAGAAAAAAGTAAGTGTTGTGTAAGTTTGGTTCAGTTAGCGGCGAAGGAGTTTAAGGTTTTAAATCGGCGAATGAGTTTAAGGTTTTAAATGTTCTGTTAAAAGCGTCCGCGCGAGTATGCACACAAATTTGAATATCGGTTCTGCTCTGCTAAATGTATTTCGGGCCTAACAAGAATTGTTGCACTCACAGTCGGCAATCTGGATATCGGTTGTGCTCTGCAAAATGTATTTCCCGTCTAACAAGTGCTGCAACGCATGTCACCTCCGACCACAACGTGCTTGGAGTAAGTGGCCTAGAGCCAATGTCCAAAGAAGGCCAGCAAGGAAACCAGTCTTGTGCGTCAGTCGCACACAGCTGTCCATCAAAATACGGTTGCGCAGTCTGGACGAAGAAGAAACAGAGGAGACAGAGACAATAAATATTTAGTGAGTGTAAGTGCTAATGGCAGGCACTTTCCCGGTGGAGGGCATCCTTATTCCGGGACACCCAGGCTGCAACTTGCCGTTCAGGCCCTCTTCACCAGTTCTTGCTGGTGCCCAAGATCCGGATCGGCCACACGAGCCATCCACTACTCAAAAGATAGGAAGGAGATAGGGGGTAGGTTTGGAGTTTGTTGGCACTCCCATACCCGGGGGTACATGGTGCCGGGCGTGGGACAGAAATTGCGAAAGGTGAGAATGTGGGTGGGGTAGGAGGGTAGCAAGCTGGGCTAATTGGAAAGACATTCTTGGGTGAAACCAGCGTGAGCTTCAAGAGAAACGAAGGAAGTCGAACACAAGGACAGCCGCTGGTCTAACATTTAAAGTTTAATATAAAAAAGGGCGAATATAAACACCTAACTGAAAGAATAAAAACAATAAAAACACTGCGCATGAGCGAAAGAAGTTTACAGAAGTCACGGTGATAAGACACCTAGATATACACCGATATAGGTATAAAATTGAAGCGGCTTGGGACTCAATCTGGAGCTTGTTAAATATCGTCATCAAGGAGCTTGAAGACGACGAGCAAGACGACTGATCCTTCGTGTAAGCAGCCTTCTACTTCCACTTCCTCATTAAACGTTTTATGTTCCATGCCGTCCCTGGTCTCGCTAGTCTGACCCGGGCGACTCAACCAAACCTTTCGAAGAAAATGGTAAGACCACCCCCGTGCCTTGTGTTTTAAGGAGCAAACATGCGCAATTAAGTGGAGATACTGGTCTTGATGATATTTGTGTTATGTTGTAACCTATGTGCTGGAGATTTACACAATAAGTGTATTCTAACATTATGAGCACAAGTATGCGGCGAGTGTTCATCTGTGTGGTGAAAATCAGATTAGTGCAACATGCTAAGGAAAGTTTGACATCCACCTTTGGATGGATGTCGAACATTCCTTCGCAGAAACTTACTCAACCTTGGAGAAATTTCCTTTAAATTCTGATCGATTAGTGCAACATGTTATGTCATTTTGTTTCGGAAAATTTTTATTTAGGTACCTATGAAATGCTCCAATACGTTTTATCCCGTAGCAGACGAGAGGACTAAGACGATAGCTACAGATGCAATTGTGCTACTAGCTGGCTCCAATTATTATTGGGAGTTTCTTACTGGTCGAACACATCAACTTGAAAGTAGACTGATGGCAGTCGGACAACTTTAGGTTGGGTAGTGCAAGGTCCTTCGGAGAAAAGTAAAATAAGAATAACGCAAACCAAATCAGTCATTGTTCTGAAAGTTGAAGCTCCGGAAACAAAACTTCAACAAGACCTACAGACGTTCTGGAGCCTGAAATCATTTGGCATCACAAAACCCAGTTGCAATACTGAAGAAAGCGAAATCACACAATAATTAGACCCGAAGATAGAGCAGCGAAATGCTCGTTATCAAGTAATCTTGCCGTGGAAGGAGAGCGTTAATCTGGAGACCAACAAGGAAAACGCAATGAAAAGATTATTAAAACTGAAGAAAAGTTTAAAGACGAACGAAGCCACGCTGTGTCGCGATGACCACGCGATCTCCGTATATGTGACATTGGGAGTCACGAAAGAGGTTCAAGAATCCTCGGAACCTCTCGCTGGGATATGTTACTACATGCCACATCACGCGGTTATTCGCGATGACAGAGCCACGACAAAAGTTCGTGTAGTATTTGACGCCTCTTAACACACGCAGAAGGGTCCGTCGTTAAACAACATGGAGGCAGGACCTGACTTCAATGAAGACATGCTGTCATTGCTCCTCAATTTCCTCAAAGAAAAGGTGGCCCTAGTAAGAGATGTAGAAAAGGCGTTCCTACAAATTTCTATACTTGAAGAAGACAGCGATGCCATGAGATTTTTATGATGGAAGCAGGACGCTGAGGGAAACCTGCTGAACGAGATGCAAACCTGGCGCATGACTACAGTCACATTCAGCACAACAGCAAGCACGTTTTTTCTTGGTGCAACAATCAAGCTTCACAAATAACCAATGCCTCCACTACCGGCGGACAGTGTCAAGGAATCGCTACCGTTTCAAGTGACCGGGCTTGACTTCGCAGGTACGCTTTATGCGAAGTACAAAGACGAGATTATAAGGCAATACATGGTAGTTTTCACCTGTGCAGTAACGAGAGGAGTGCACTTAAAGGTGACCAACGACATGACCACGGACAGTTTTTTGTATGAATTCAGGTGGTTGACCGCCCGACGGGATATCCCTGCCATAATCTACTAGGACAGCGCAAGAACATTTAAAAGAGCTGAGAAGGACATCAACAGACTGCTCGAAACTATCAGGCAGGAACAAGAGAATGATTACTGTAGTGTTCAAAACATAGTGGGAAACAATATCCGAGTGTGCCCCGTGGTGGGGAGGTTTTTATGAGCGCCTAATTGGAAGCCAGAAGACGTCGATCAGAAAAATATTATCAAGAAAGACAACTTCAGTGGAGGAGCTACGAACAGTTGTCGCCGAAGTTGAAGGAGCTCTCAACAATCGCCCTTTGACTTACGTGTATAGCGAGCCCGATGAGCCCATGCCACTAACGCAAGCAGACATAATCGCCGGACGGCGACAGCTACACGAAGGACAAGTGAAGGCACACAGAGTAGATGTTGAAGAGGAATGCAGAAGTTGATGCCGACTCATCAGAGCTTGGTGGAAAAGATGGCATCAAGAGTACATAAAATACATAGGAGCAACTGTCAAGGCCAATACACGCCACACTAAACCACTGTTCATAGGAGATGTGGTGGTAATTGAAGACCGGGGCCCAAAGACGTTTCGGAAAATGTGCCGAATTGAGATACCCTACCCTGGACGTGACGGAGTGACAAGGGCTTGCCACCTTCGGACGGGGAACAAAACATTTCTCAGAAGATCGGCGAATCACATCTATCGTTTGGAGGGCTGCTTCAAATGACCCGCCAAAGCGCAGCGCAATGCAAGTTGGCCGGCCGGGAGCTAGTTAAATATCATCATCAAGGAGCTTGAATACGAAGAGCAAGAAGACCGATCCTTCGCGCGCACGCGTACCACTTCTACTTCTTCATTAAACTATCTCTGTCCCATGCCGTCTCTGCTCTTGCTCGTCTGAACAAATGGTACCGTGAACAACGTAGACGACGTATGCTGGTTGATTTGGATATACGGCTGCGTCGCTGCAATTTGTTGGGTTACTTCTATACTTGGCATTCACGGTTTTAGCTCTTGTTGTGAACCGGATAATTGTGTCGGGCTATCGGTAGAACTGGAATGTGCTGTCGAATCTGTAATGGAACACTTGTCTTTTTGTCTTGAATGGGTAGCGTTGCATATCCTAGCTGCCTTAAAATAGTCCTTCCTGTGGAAGGTACATCAGTCGTTCAAGCTGAAAGGGGCACTGTGCTTCCTCTATCTCCTCCCACATATTATGTATTCCCAGTTGGTGCAACTTTCTCGTTGATGTCTGTGATGGTAGTCCTAAGGCGGTCTTGTAAGCTTGTCGAATTATAGTATTCAATCTGGTATTCTCGCTTGTTTTGAAGGGCAAGATACGGCGTGCCAATCCGACCCTGCTGATGAGCAGTGCTTGCATCATTCGCAGGGTATCCGACTAGCAAGCCAAACCCAATGTATGAGATGCATTAGCTGGCTGAGGGTTCGGTTCATAGGGGCATTCGTATGCAGTCCTGAGCCATTTTTAGGGATCACAAGGCCTAAAATACGCAGATGGGGCAGACTGGGAACTGGTTTGCCCTGTATTCTGTGCTCTGGCTCAGGGATGCTTTTCTTCCTCTTCGTACATTTCCCAGAAAAAACTGTAAGCGGAGCTAATTTCTCTGGGGCGGAATGTAGGTCTCGGGCTAGAAGGTATTCATGTGCCTTGTTGATGGCTAATTGAAGGGAGTCTTGTTGCTCCCCTATTGATCTCGTGGGGATCTAAAGGGTCAAGTCGTCCGCGTAAAGTGCATGCCGGAGATGCGGGGTGTCATTGAGTATCCGAGGGAGATTCTTCGTTGCTATAATGAACAGAAACGTTGATATCACTGAACCTTCTGGAGTGTCCTTTCGTATTGTTTTAAATGTTCTTGAACAGAACTGGCCTATTTAGGTGGTGGGTGGCCGTGTGTCCTGTCAGGAAAGCCGCAACAGAGGTATATAGCCTCTGTCCACAGTCAATTGATGCTAGTCTACGCCGAATGGCTTGGTGGTTGACATTATAAAAGGCACCTTTGATATGCATTTTTTGTGCGAATTGGTAACCCTCTTTGTTTTTGTTTTTAAATTGGAGCAGGATATCTTGTATGGATAGACGAGGGCGGAATCCATACCTGTTTGATGGGAAGTGCCCATTATCTTTGATATGCGGGGAAAGGCGATTTTGTACCAGTGGTTCTTATAACTTCCCACACAAGATTGTATGGGAAATGGGTCTCAGATTTGCCGGGGATAGTTGCTTACCGGCTTTTGGTATCAAAGTAATGTCGACGTGTTTTCACTGGGATGAGAGCTTTCCGGCAATACAATGTTCGTTTATGCATTCTAATAGAGCCTCAAACGCGATGGTTTCCAAATTTAGTCGCAGCTTGTTTCGAATGTTGTCCTTCCCTGGTATGGTATTTCCGGTTAAGTTTTGGACTGCTGCTTTAATTTCTGGCATTGTGAATGGAGCGTCCGTTCTGTAATCGGGCCACATATATGTACGGTTCATGAGGAAGTGGTGTCTTGTCACTTGTGTCTTACCACGGTTTCGTTAATTCTTCCGTGAGATCTTCTTTGTGCCTTGATAATTGTGAATGAGGCGTTTCAGTTGATGCGATGTGGCTGATTTACTTTCCTTGCTAATACTCGGCAGCGAAAAAGATGCCAGGATCGACGAGTTCATAGGGTACCCTGGAGTTTCGTGTAAAATTGGAACTTAATTTTGTTGTCTGAGCTTTCTTGCATAATCGGTGGCTTCCTGGATCATTTGAGCGATAAAGAGACCGAGCTTCCGATTTGTTCGGCGTTTCCTCTACACGTTTTGTGAGACTCCACCGGGCTTCCCAAAGGGGCATCTAAGGCCGCGCAGTCTTGGATTTATATTAATTCCTTAGTCTGTTTTTTTTGCTGTTTCCAGCATCTCCTCCGTCAATTTTTCAGTTTCTTTATTGGGGCCTGTTGGTGTCGTCTCTCTAAATTTCTGCTAATCAATTATGCGGGCTGTTCCTATTTTTCGTTGTTGGGCTGTGTTACGGAGTATCATCAGCTGGATAATATAATCATCACTGCCCAACGTTTTCGTCCAGGGTTTCCCAAATGGGTTCTTTGACACCGAAAGTTAGCGTCAAATCTGGCGCGATGTCTCTGGAGACACTGCTTTCAATTCTGTCAGGGACAATAATGACATGGCACAAATGTAGATTGTTTTTCGGATAGCTTCGTATAGCTGCTGCCGTGTTTGGTATCGCTTGGATGCCCCCAGGTAGTATGGTGCACGCTGGAGTATGCTACTATTACAAGGGAATGACCTATTGTACGTTGTTTTACTTTTTTGAACAGGAAGTGGATCTCACCGATGGTGCAAATGGAGGACTGCATATGTTGAGGGTGAAGAGGCTCGCTCGAGTCTTCCTGCGTGGGATGAGTTTAACGAGTGTATAATCCCATGAGGAGGGAAGGGAATGTCTTTGGGCTGTTTGGTTTGCCGAGACGGGGATAACCGTCCTTGCCTTTTAATCTTCAGTGTATGTTTGGTACCCCCTGAGCTATACTTGAACCCTCTCCGTTTCTTGCAATGCAATGGCGGTCGGTGTGGCTTGATGTGCAGAGCAACGTTACTAGAATAAACTCAACGTAACGTTGGTGCAGAGAGTGAAAATGTTTCTTGCTGCGATACGAGCGGTAATTACACTGCCATATTGTCGACTCAATGTGGGAGCTTTTAGGGTTAGATCCGTGCCTTCAGAGAGATGATTAAACACGGCTACGCAGAAAAGAAGGGCGTAATTACAGTAGAAGCTGAAAAAAACCAAAGACATATAATCAGCAGGGTGGTGGCTTCTCCTACTGTACCTCATACACAAAGACCGGATCGGGGAGCTTTTAATTTCGACAAGGTTTATCTTGGTAGGAAGTTGGACTTCCAATAAAACAAATTTGTGAGATGTAAAAAATAAATAGGATTTTCGTTTTGAACCTCGGAGAAAAATATCACCTGGGAGAGAAAATACAAAACGTAGAGAAGGACGCAGGCTAGGCACTGACACGTGCTACATAAAGAGTAGAACAATAAAAAGCGTGCTGCAGCCCAAGGTTAACCCCAGAAGAGGAGCCGGAAACGGAGTCGCGTATTCAATTTCCGGAGAAGAGCCTGCACGCTCGTTCAACTTGTAATTTTGCACTCGGCAATATATTCCCAGGTCACTGACGTTGCCGTAACGGCAGAACATATCATCCTTACCACTGTACTTTGTATACTTTGTCTCTCTCGCTGCAAAGGTGGAGTACAAAAGAGCACACGCTACGTGCCGCGGAAGGACTATCTAATTTTGTAATGTATTTTAGTTGTTCCGGGGAACTGCACAAGCGGGAAAGCAAGATCCGGATGCACGGTGGCTCGTTCCTCATGCACAGAGTGTACACGGACGACGTTACGTTCAAGTTTGTGCAATCGGCCTCCGAAGTGCTGGGTGAGTACTTTCCTCCCTGAAAATGAATGTGCGACCCGGTTTCTTTGAACGGTGAAACTCGGCTGATTGCTCATTTCCTGGTACTAAGTGCTAGCTGCCCTGATTCTGTTTCTTTTTGAGTCCTCGTCTTCTTAGAATCCAAGGATGGTTGAGGCTGGTGTGGCAGACGTAAAAATAAGAACATTTTTGTAAGCCAATGTGTCTCTGTCCTTTTCTTTCTTTCTGTTGCAAAATATAACGCAAGACATGAAAGATGAACGCATGCCAAAATGCCCTGTCCCCGACGACGACTAGCCTGTAGGCAAGACCACTGTACGCACAACGAACATGTAAATGTTGTTGCAGATATAGGACATTGCATTTAAAGGCTTCGAATACAGTACGCAATTCAAAATTTGCACAAAACCGAGTTTTTAGTGATTCAAACTACGATGATAAGAATATAAAAAGAATTTAAGAAAATTCGGAATTTTTTTATTTATGGGAAATTTAGGGCGATTTTTGTACTGCTCACAGCGTTAAAATACGCATTCTATATTTTGAACAATGTTTAATTGGACAAGCGCCCGGAGCACACACCAATGCCTGGGCGCAGCTTGAGATTCGGCAAAAAAATTGGGTCCGCGCTAAATATTACGAAACTCAAGAATGCTATTTTCTGTCGCGTAATGTCACACGGTGGATCAAAATTTTAGCCAGATGGAGCTGCTCGCGTGTTATTCGTCAAACCTAATCGTCATTCAGGGTGCATTATGAAAAATCCGAGCCAAGAGAACTTGTCTCGGTGCAGTCACCAGCTCTAGATTATGTGAAAATAAGAATAGGAGAAATAAGAATAGGAGAAAATTTCTCCTAGTTTTCTGCCGTATTTCGCCCGGTATTTCTTTTCTGCCACCTCCCCTTACTTCGTATTCTTTTCATTTCCTTTTTGCTTTCGTTATTCCTTTGTTCCTACATTCTTTCTTCTGTTCTGTTTTTCCACCTGGCCTCCACGTACCCGCGCATGAACGCGCCTTTCTTCAGGGTCTCTCTCCGGGACCCATGGGAACTCTGCACATGCACTACTCCAGGTACGCAACGCACAAAATGTGGAAACCTTCGTTTTCTCTTCAGGTGTATCAGCAGAAACGGGTAAAACGGTGTGAGACCGATATATGAATGTAAAAAATACACTCCAGCGAATATTTATATGCAAGCTCAGTGAGTAGACTCTGCTCCCGTTTGCTGAATAAAAGCAGTCATCTCCAATTCGCCGAGAAGGGCAATATGGGGAATCTTTCTCGGCTGTGGGAAATATACTTTTTCGCGTGCATTGATATCTTTGCTTAATCCACTTCGAATATAAAAAAAAATCGCCAGGATTTACTGCCACTAGGTACACAAATATAGCTCTTATTTACAATGCAGGGTTTCCTTAACAAAGACGGGTACAGTTGTTACCCTAATTCGTTTCGGGGCAAAGTTTTCTATTTAAAATCACAGTGCTCTACCTCCCTATCTATTTTTTTCCTGGATGGCCACCCGAAATACAGCGAGCGCAAGGGCCTGCACCCGATCGTCAACGGCCTGGGAAAAGCCGTTGCGCGGGAGTTCTTCGACACCGAGGTGAACGTGAACACGTGCAAGGTTACAGACAAAGGAGACCGGGTCACCGTCCTCATGGAAGTGTCCGAGTGCCTACTACAAGTATGACCCTTCTCTCCCCCCCCCCCTTCCCCCGCGGGTTACAGCTCGAGCCTAAAGCTTGACGCATTGCAGTGGGACCGCGTGAAAAGGATGTGAAAGAAAAAAAGGGGAGTTCAGGTTGTTCATCATATTAACATTTTGGTGCACCACGCCACGAAAGCCCAGCGGGATTTCTTCTCCTACCAACTCATTTGTCTCGCTCCGGCAATATTACGCTACCCAACCTGCTGTAGCCTTTCCATAACCAGTCTTCGTAGCATGCAGGCCATCACAGCTTTAGACTTATGTAATCAGCGCATTACTGCTCGATGGTGCTTGACAGTCATATACTTAGGTGTCACAAATTCTCGTTTATTTAGTATTTTCTCTCCAAAGCCCTCAAATATTCGCATTGTTTCAAATAAGTCCATCGCATTCTGCACACTTTAACAAAATTTAACAAAAATAATAGTAAAGTGTGCAAGCATAATGGTGTAGCGGACCACATTAATGATGACGGCAGATGGGATTTATTTGCAAAAAAAATATTACGTATCCCGCTAGCACATGATTAGCGTTGGCATATACGGTGAGTATTTCCCAATGTGGTATCAGTTCGGTGAACAATAAGCATTTGGGGCTCACGCACTATGAAAAATACAACAGTGTCTCTTATAGCCTGAAAAATGTGGCGGGTTTAGAAGAGCAGGGTTTTCTCCTTGTCCGTGGTTTATCTTTGTCTGCCATTTGTTTTGTCTTTGTCTGGCTTCACATTTTTTTTGTATATGGTGTATTCTGCTCTTGTGGTTGTCCAATTCGGCGGTTGGAAACTATATCGCGGCGTCATTATCAAAAAATGTTTTCTTTTCTTTTATTTCAACTTTAAGCCGCACTCTTCCCACAAGATGTTTTACACAAAACCCTTTACAAAACGCACTTTCTGTTTTTCTCCTCTCATTGTTTTCTATATGTATTCTATCATGTATTCGCAGCTTGCCATATAGAAATCCGGGTCTGATGCAAAAAGAGATCATTCCTTTTACATCGGCCCACGTAACGGACCCCCTCAGCCAAAGCCCCGCAAGATTTGCCCCGTGGGCCACAAGACCTCTGTGGAAGCCTTCCCCCTTTCAATAATCTCGACGTGATTTTCGTCATCCACCAGGCTGGAAAGGTACGTGTTCCAAGCGTGCCATACTCAATACGCGCCTAGATGACTCTGAGATTGGCTGGAAAAATGGCGTTTCCGCATTTGCGCAGTTCCCGATGTTCGACCAAACAGTTATTTTTGGTCACAGTGTTGGTGTCTTTGATGAATTTACCTACAAACTCTTATAAATATCGAATTCTTAGGTGTGTCTTAGGGGCGTCTTAAGTAATAACTATGACCAAGCCTTTATTCTGTTATGAAGGCTGCTGAATTCATGTGGCGGATAAAGGCGAGTTCATTTTAAGAACAGAACAAAGTTTTTAAAACAATTACAACCCCCCCCCCTTCTCCTCCACTTCATACATCTCAAGTAACCTAATTTGCATTGGTGGACATTCCGAGTCTATTCTAATTCAAGCTCACTCGCATAACATAGGGCCCCACGCCCGTTTCAAGCGCTGCGAATAAGCCTGACGTCCATGCTCGGTGGTTCCACTATATTCGGGAGTTCGCCACGTAACGTGTGAGTTGCGATTTCAGTCCGGTTTAGCAACATGAAGCTCCGTGCAGAGCTAACAGCTTGATTAACTGTTGGGAAAGTTTGGAAAATAACGCGTCAACTTGATATTACCAATCAAAATGTACATCTGATTTGCACATAAAGTGTGACTGCTTCGTAGTTTCGTCAGTTTGCATCGCCAGAAACAGCGGGACAACCAGAGCCGACAGGACTGCGTTGTTTCGTCAGCCGTTGTCGTTGCGCTGTTTATGACTGCGTGTGGTGCAAAAACAAGTTTATTAAAACAAGCAACAGGACCCCTGTAGTTAGCTACTAGACGAGTCGCCAGGAAACAAAATATATGTTTAGTAGCTGCACTAGTTTTAGCATGACAGGACATGTAAACAAAAGTAAGAGATACTTCCACATTTATGAAGAATAATTATGCCAATGGATCCCACCCAGGCCTCATTCTGCAACTCAAGAAATAGTGTATTTCCTAAATTCCAATTTTTTTCAGCCAATAGAAGGAAGACCCAAGAAGTTCTCTGTACACGTTTGTGCATATATATTGAGACGAATCAAAATACGGAATAAATTTAAATAAACGAGGTGACATAACGCTACTCATACCGTAAGAAACAACCTGATATGGTCCTTTAGGTCATCGCAAGAAAGAGCTCAAACCGCCATAGCGGAATGAATGGTGGACTGTATGCGAGCGCTGGGATCATTAAAAGCTTGCATCAGTAAAACAGTTTTACTCAGTTTGGTACATGACAGAAATATTGAAGCAACGCGAATAAAACGTTTGTTACATCTAGGCCTTGCCTTGTTATATAAGGGACGCCAACTACTTTTAATCAGTGTTGCCATCATCCCTGAGGGGAACAGTGCGCAGGCACGTGGGATGGCCTATTGCCATGTCGCCAGTTTCGGCGGTCCCGAAGGTGGAAGCATTCTTCGTTAAGTAAGTAAACGCTGCGTTTTATCTAAAATGTAAAATGCTGCAGTTGCCAAATCTCGACAGAAGAAACTATTCGAGCTGTAGCTACAAAGTTTTCCAACCTAAAGTGTATACTTGACATCTCCATGGACTGGTACCTCAGCTTTATCAACCATTTCCCGAGGCGCTTCCAAAAAAATGCAGATGAGCAGATTTTCTTTTTATTGTTATTATCTCTACGGGCAAGCACCCGCGATTTTCATGCTGCTGTCTTTCTTTCTGTTTATTTCTCTCTTTATAGCTATCTTTTCGTAATTCTTGCGTGTGTGTGTATGTACGTACGAAAAAGTTCCTACGTGTTAGTAATGAATAACGAACATGCATAGCGTATGTATGTATGCATGTGTGTATACTTGATCTATGCAGGTTTGAATTTATTAAGTTATTTATTCACCTAATTTTGTAGATATGTATATGGATACGGACGCATGAATAGGAATGTAAATAAACTCAATATAATTTCGTGTTTCTCGCTCAAGCTCTTCAACTGTTTCCGGATCCCGCGGTCCGTTTAGAATTTTCCGAGTTCACCAGAAGTGAATACCTGGCTGCACCCATACCTGGGCGGCAGGTACAGGGTCGCCTCCGGGTCACGCGCAGCCCGGCCGGTCTGCGCGGTTCACCGACATGTTCAGCATCTCCCGGCCGGTGATCGAGAGAACTTTCGAGAGCACCCTGGGCTTTCTCAACCAGGTTTATGTTGTCACAGCCAAGGACGGCGTGCTCGAAAGGGACAGAAAGTGCCTGCTCACAAAGCCCGTGGTTTTCGTGAGCTTGAAACAAACGACATCTATTTGCACCTTTACACATCCTGCAACCCATACTATGGCTATTAATAGAAGGCTGAGCCAAGGAATGTCATACTGACCGGGCATGTTGTTTAGTTTTGTCACTAAATTAAAAAACGTACTACATGTATATCATTGATGATACTGTCTGTTGCACTCACTAGCTTGATGCGCGCTAAGGAAGTCTAGATGGTTACATTGGAATTGATACCTGAGTTCAAAGCTGCTAGAATTTATGCCAGTTGCCTAGGCGCTTAACGCACACGCGAGTCAGCTAATAAGGTTCAGCCTAATAATATCTCCGTGGTTTTTAGAAGTTTTTGCCTAACAATATTTTTGTGGTAAACTGTGCCGTTCATGTGCGAACTTTCGAGAAAATAATTGTAGTAATTTCTTTTTTTAAGAAATTGGTAGAACATATTATATAACGACATTCGACGGGTGCATTGCTAACACATCCCTGCCCCTCATACAGATAGTGCTCACGTTCTAGCAACTCCAGAAGGCAAACGAGGTGCGTTTAGGATGTGTACTCATCTTACAGAAATCTTCACGAAGAATAGAATACTAGTTTTGTTTCGGGTCCCGTTGCTCCCTAACGTCAGGAGCAGTATGATCAGAAGGATTTCGATTGCGCTATTCTTGCTGCTCCATACTTTGTGGCCCGCTTATTGAGGGTCCTCACAGGGGCGTTGGCCTGACGCACTTGGGGACGCTAGTCTTATAGCGTCCGTGGTGGTCGCTTTTTTACGGAGGCTAAGCATTAAAACCCCCCCCGGGTTTTCCTCACTTCGGCACACTTTAGCGAACCCCGGGTAGGCGAAATTTTTCCGTAGCGTACCAGGCACCCTCCGCCCCCCCCCCCCCCCTCCCCTCGTCCCAGCCCTGGCGTTTTCTTCGACAACATAAACCGAGCCACTTCAAGGTTTGAACGGCTGCAGCGTAGCTGATATACGCTCATACAGGTAGCTGAGTGCAGGTTGCGCTAAGAATAGAATATATGAGATTTGCGCTGATATTCACGTAAAAGTAAATGGAGCGACGATAAATATATAGCCAGCTTTTTAACGTAAAGTAAAAATAAATCAACCTAAAATAGACAATTTCGCAAGCTTTTTGAAGTCCCGTCGACACTTCGCTCTTATTATAAATGATTGAAGACTTGAGCCTTCATGAGAAACGTGACCCGATTTTGATTGCATTGAAGATGGGGCAGAATGTATGCACGTAGACATTTACAATGTTTTGTTGAGAATTGGGCATTCATTATATTATGTGATGAAAACGCCTGACCTAATTCGAAACACAAAAAAACTGCTTTTCAAACACGCTTTTCAAACAAGCTTTTCAAACACGCAGCAGGCCTTTCACTCCACGGAGGGCACAGGCTAATTAAACCACACAAACTTCACCGTATATTCCCAACAAACTAGTGTACGCAGCCTTTGTTTTCTGGCATTTCGTCACAATGCCAGAAGGTAGCAATGCTTAAAACAAACACGTTTTTTATACATGCAAATTTAATTGGATAGGGCCTCGCGCCTCAAGACACCCACGGACCTAATATGGATGCAATTCTAAATCGATATTTTGTTTGTGGGTATGTCTTTCGTAGCCGCAATCCAGCATATGCAACTAGTTATTGCGCGAGTTAAGAAGCCTGCATATAAACTGCGTCCCTGCAGCCCGTGAGCAACCGGCGCAAGCTTCTGCGTCGGCTGAACAGCACCGTGGAGCCCCCTCCGGACGGCGTTCTGCGGCTCAAGGGCCAGATGGTGTCGCTGCCGGAAGCCGAATGCCTGCTCTTCCTGTGCTCGCCGCGTGTCAAGAGTCTCGAAGACATGCACCGCATCGGGCTCTTCTTCAGCGACCTGGCGCTACACGACCCCGTGCGAGGCCTCATCCTCATCTCGCACCAGCGCCGCAGGGAGCGAGAGCTCGTCAAGAAGCTAGACGAGGCGTCCAACCACCTCAAGGTGCACACCTTTGGCATCCTTCCATTCTGTTGTGTCAGTTTGGAAATTCCAGCAAAAAATTGCTATCTGTAGATCCAGAAATATCCAGCTTATATCTTCCCGTGGATCCGAAATAACCTCATATCGTTGCTGTTCCAATCTTTAATATTCAACGATGGTGCGTTTAGTGGCAAAGACAATAATCTGCGCCATCCGCAGTTAACGGCGAATAAGCATATTTGTGGAGAACGCCGCGTTTACTCACATGTTTTCCTTATTTGAAAAGTGATCTGGAAGCTGTTAGAGGACACGCATGAAGTCTGCCAGACCGCTCTCGGAGAGGAGAAATATGCGCGCGAAACTCGTCGTTCTTCGCACACGTATTTCGCCCTTTAGAAGTAGTTTCTCATGGTTTCATATCGACAGGCGTGCGTTTTTACATGCACCTGCGGAAAATAAAATGTTTCCTAACTCGCAAAGTGACACCGAACATATATGCGCCAACAAGTGCTATATATCTACGGCGATTCCTCGCTATGGTTCCTTCCTCTAGAGGCAGCTCTTGCCTGTACTCACGTGGTCATGTTTGAGTTGGGGTGCGAGGGATTTCACAAGAAACTAATCGTCTTTGAGCAGAGTGGGGGGGGGGGGGAAGAGGGGGGATTCTATTAAGGAAAGTTGTGACGGATTTGGTGCACAAAAGAAGATAGAGGCAAAACGTCCTGCGTAATTCCTCACACTTCTGACATGACATACAAGCTGCAAAACAACTCAGCCGGCGTAATGACTCTACAAACCCGTTGAGCAAAGTTGTAATTGACTTTGTCCCGGCAATATTTGTCGCATGTTCCAACCGAGGCTATTCTCTTATCTCTCGAGACTATAGACTTTTTTTAAACCATTGTAGTGTCACTTGAATTGTATTCGTGCATGCGCTCCCCTCCTATGATGGATACATTTCTCTTTGGTGCTTTTTTTATTCCTTTTGCGTTCTTGTGCGTCTTTTTTAATCCTTCTGAAGCCAAACAGACAAACCTGGTGGTTAAACCTACCTATTTGCGCGTTCGCATCTTTCTCTCTTCCCTTATTCTTAACTTATCACGACGCCAACCAGCGTACTGAGAAGAGGCGTTCACTCAATTTAAACGTAACAGCCAATTTTCTACTTGAAGGCATCTCCTGCCTCAGTATATATTTCTAACAGCGAAGCTAGCTGTTGAAGCTTTCTTTTGTCCATGCGGATCGTTAACAGAAAATTCCGCTCGACAAAGTTGAGAGGAGGCAAGGACTCTACTAACAGGTGTTGGATATGCGCGCTTCAAGAAAAAGATGTGGTAAGGGAGTTCCTCGAACCCGCGACCTTGACGCTAAGAAGCCGGCAAACTCACCAAAGGCCGGAAAAGTGGGGGATTAGCAGCGCCGGGGAACAATACCATGATCAGCCAATTGGAAAGAAAAAAACGACTCCTGTGGTCGGAATAGAACACGGGTCCCTCGCGATATGAAACCGGCGTCTATCCGTTTGAACTGTACTCGCATTCAGAGGGCAACGCATTTCCTTTGGGTTCCTAACGCGGGTGCTGCTTTTGATATTGGCCGAGCCCACTTTTTCAACCATCTTTCTCTTACGAAAGGGGAATACTTAAGAAAAGCCACGTTAATGCAAGTGAAGACAACCAGCTCCCCTTTTTCCTCTTCGTCGCATCTCAATTGCAAAAGTTGCCGAATTTTTTAAATGCCTTACCTTCAATTGCTCCTTAAATCCCCCAGTTATACTGTGAACGTCACTTTCTGATAACGGCAATATGATAACATATAAATGCTTACCGTAAGTACTCCCGGGTGTTTCGCTTTTTAATCATGAAATCAGGACTAGCTTGAATACTACTCAATCTTTTAAATATACTTTCACAACAGGATAACATAGTGATGACTCATGGCTGGTGTCACCATCAGTTGCCGCCCACAAAATACTTGCGGCTTCAGGCGTATGGACAGTTTGGCAATGGAATCAGTAGCGAGCTCCGGGTTATGCATTGTTTTACGTTTCAGAACCGTTCATTAATTTGTTCCACTTCTCAAGGCAGAAGTCGGCTACAGCTTTCCTTTTTTCTCCCTTTGTGCCGTATAACACTGTCAAAATTGTAATTTTATTATCAGCTTGTCTGATTATATTATTTGGCTGACCAGAGGTAGTCCCATACTTTAGCAAGTCAGGGCAAACTCATTGTCTTGTTCCATAATATGCTACAAATGACCGCCTGTATGAATGGTTCCTGTAAAGCGTGCTTTGCCTGTAATACGATCAGGCATAGCAAAAATGCCCACCTCAGTCCCTGGTTAGCCGCCCACTCGGGCGAGCGGGCAGAACTGCCTTCAGCACTCGTCTTCTAAGCACATTGGATGGGCATATATATACTTCAAACAAACGACTGCGTAACAAGCCCGCATCATTGCATGTGTTATCCTCTTGAGAAATTTAGAGTACTTACGCAGCTCTTGCGCCCACATCTGTGCACGGGCTACTACGTCGAACAATACGCGCCCCTGTGTATGGACCTCGGGAGGTGCACTCTAAAACGCCAATTTAAAGTTACAACTTAGCGAATACGTGCAGATGGAACAAGCTAAGCAGCGCAATAAAATTATGACTAATCACTTCCGTGCAATGTCTATGTTACGGTTTAATACCCAAGCCCTAAGAAACAAAGTTCCCACAACTGAAGGAAGGTTCTGAAAGCTTACAGTTTCTCTTGCGGGATTTAGCAAAACTCTAAAGTTCTTCACCAAATTCTGGATCTTTATAAATAAAATTACAAGCGCGATCTTCCTAAAGCTGCAGCAAACTGCAAGAAGAAACATGTACCGGAGAAAAACAGAAACAATTTTTTAATGCGTATAAATTGTTTGATGACTACCACCAGAATTGTGCAATGAGCCCCCCACAGTAATCTCTTAATAAAGTCAGGCTTTGATGTAAAAAAAATAGTAGGAAAAACGTTCGACCGTTTTTTTTGTTTTTTTTTTCAGGTGGAAAAGAAAATGGTTAAATTTAACGCACGAAAGAACGAAATTTGAACCAAGAAAATACGGTTTAAAGGTGCTTTGTGAGGCCAGAACGTCCCTTCGGTGTGTTAAAACCTTAGGCCTAAATAACTATGCCGCGTTTGGGATTACCCGGAAACGTCGCAGGCGAGCGTCTCTATGCGGAAGTCGAAAGAAACATGAGATTAGGGAGGCTGTCGTATGGTGATAAGTTAGAGCTGTGACCTACAGCTTAAGACACATACTTGGCAGAAGTATGCGGTCTGAGAGATGGCCTCCATCAGCCTTTCCCTTTACATGAAAACTGCAGGACAGGGGAATGGGTCGCATGTCATCCTAGGGTTTTGCATTTCTGGGCTCAAGTCCCGCTGTTTTTCCTTTCCCTTTGTCATGTGAACGGGAGGTAAGGTTTCTTTGACCAGTTCAGACAGATGGATGCAGGAAAGCCGTTGACCGGTTTAACACAACACACATTTAATGCACACTCGAAAAAACCCTTAAGCAAAGCACTCAATAAATAAACTACACACAAACGATAAACACTCACACCTCTAACAATCCCAAAATACAATTCAAATCTCAACCCAAAAGTCTCTACAATAAAGCTCTATACAATTAGTTTGAATCAACTCATTCCGTCACCCTCTAGGTAATCTCTTTAAACCCCAACTCCCTAGTTGTGTCCTACGACTGCGTCCCTTATAGACCATGGCCTACCCCGCTGTCGTCGGCGCTGACGTGTCGGTGGTAGCCGTCCCCATCTGGCTTCTGTGCCGATGTTCGATGCGCTCGGTCGTTCCTTGGAAGGCGTGGGCTCCGCCCGTTCTGAAGTTTCCTCTGTGGCCACCCCCTGGGAGCCGCTGCCGCTGGAGGTCCCAGGTAGTCTCGGCACGAACGTAGCTTTTCGTGGTCGTCGAAGCGAAAATCGACGGAACGTAGACGTTGGCCGCAAGGTGCCCGAGCGCCGCACCTGGGGCCACGACGACACAGGTTCGTGGTGCGCCTAGGATGCCGCAGCCGATGCGAAGTCAGCCCGCTCCCGCCCAGGCTTGGTAGGCATAGTCGTTGGCCTGACCACGTCCCCCTTGCTCGTTTCTTGAAGCTCACGTGCTCCTGCCGCCTCCTGGTTTCTTGCCTCCTGGTTTTTTGCCTCCCCCTTGTATTTGTTCGCCCCGCTTTTAAACCCTCTTGGCTCTCTCTTGGAGCACTCTCATTGGCTCCTTGCCTTTTCATGTCCATAGATGGTCATCAAACTACTGGTCTCCTGCGCGGCGCTCTCTAATTGGCTGACCTGCGCGCTGCCATATTTGAGCATAATGCCTCGGGGTTTAGGCGCTGGTGTTCCCTCATTGGTGCGTTCATGGCGCGCCGTTCAAATTGCCGTATCTGTCTTCTTTTTTTCCCCTTTCGGATGTTTTGATGCATCCCCTCTCCGAGGGTGCCCTGACACATGACACCCTTTCATAGATAATGTTCCCGATCTTGCAAAGAAGATTCAGTGGAGGGGTATGCAGGAAAACAGAACAAGGAAATAGCTCCGTAGTTCCCTCGCACTTTCTTCTTCCTTTTCATTAGCTGCCCGCACACCATTTGTTTTTATTTATTGTGAAAGCTAGCCAACATAGAAAGAGTATGATATCGTCCCAAATGGCAGTACCAGGATTGGCTACGAGATGAGCCCGGCGACGTCTCATGATAACTGATCAAGAGGAAAGGCCGATGACAGGAAGTTGCAGAAAAACGTAAACTTTAGTCATCTTGACAAACCAGTTGATGGTAGTGCCCTCCTTTATGTACCAGAAAAACAAAGGGGAGTAAAACTGTAGAATAATTCTTATCTCGGAGAAATTCACGCCTTTTATAGAACCCCAAGTCACAAGCCTGCTTCTTGGGCTTTACCACAGCTCCCAGTTTCCTCGAAGAAAAACAAAGCTTAATTTTGAGAGCACGGGGAAGTGATCACCAAATATCTATGATTGAAGTCGCGAGCTCTCCCGTGCTTTTCATGAGGGTAAGTAGCGACGGGTATGATGATGAAAAATGGGGATCCTGGGTAGTCAATACATACATATGCGAAGAAAATTTCCTTTTCAGATGGAGGCGTACTGCACTGTTCATAAGAAATAACTGCGACTGCCATTCAATAATAAGAAGTTGAATATGACAATGGGGCATGCGTAGAATGTGAAAGATCACTCAAGTTCTAGACATTAGACCGCCTAGGTGTACCAAAAGGTTTCGCTTGTGGCCTACTAATGCGTGGGCAAGTGAGGTCTGCGGTTTCTGGGTTGACACCCAGTTGTGGAGACTCGCTCTGTTTTTTTATATCATTTCCTCCATAGCAAAGCAGAAGCACTGAGCCTTTCGTTTCCAGGTGTAAACCATCGGCGACACCTACCTGGTCATTTCCGATGTGCCCGAGTTCACGAAGGACCATGCTCACCGTCTGGAGGCGAAGAGGCTGGCAATGCAGGCGGTCACGCGGACTATCCACTCGCCTGTCGGGGGACATGCCATTGAGGTAAACAGGCTCTATAATGCTCCACGCCTTGCTTCCAAGTCTTATGGATTGTTGGAAGGAGCAGCATCAATGAGGCCTTTATCCCAGCTGCCGTCCAGCGTAGTTAATCAACCTACGGTCATCGTAAAAACTTGCGCGCAAAAACCCTGCATTGATGCAACTTATCTCCTGGTCTTTCATTTTCTAAACTCCAACCACCACTCAGGTGCGCTAAGGCTGATTGATTTGTGGGGAGAAGGCTATATAAATGTTGTAAACGTTCGCCATAGCCGATTTCGTTGCAAGAGCGCTTGCTAGGCCTCAAGTTCTGAACGCGTGAATACGGATCCTAAACACCCTTATCGTGAATTTTACCTTTAAATTGTGTTTGATACTAGAACATTGCAGGGCCGGGTGTGTCAATGATGTTTATACCCACAGGATGTCTTCAGTTAGGTGCATCCCGAAGCCGCACATTTCAGTATTGTGCTAAACAAGCGCAGGGATTCAGGGGCCTCTGTGGTTTGCGTATGGTTCGATATTGTACTGCGAGGCTGTTTTCAGCTAGGGTCCTGCGCATTCTTAATGCGGAATCCCTAGATATTTGCTTTATGGAACGAGACAGGTATGAAACATCATTGTAACATACACAGACTCACACAGGAAACCGGAGCGCGAGGCGCGAACTGGGGTTGGCAAAGCGAAAAAATTTCACCATCTTCCCCTCGGGGAACCCTGAGCAGTATGCGAAGCAGCCATGGGGTCGACTCAAGTTCCCATTAGTTTTCAGTTAAATCGCGGCGTAGCGGGAGGAGAATGAGGGGAGCGGAGCGCGCGCGCGCATCATTTATACCGCGGAGCTACAGTGGCGCCCCCAGCGGAGTATGCCGCGGCTACCGTCGCGTCTCTAACCCTAAGCTGCTTCGCATTATCGCGCGCGGAGCCGCAGGTGTTGTCATTCGTTGTGCAATCCCGGAGAGGAGAGGAGCTTCGGAGAAGAGAGGAAGAATGCCGGAGAGGAGAGGAGCGTCGGAGAGAAAAGGAGGAATGCCTCGCATACTACTCAGTGTTCCCCTACGGGAAGATGACGACGGTGGTTGAACGCGAAGCTATCTCGTGATGGAGTTTTTGGTTGGCCAATCCCTAGGGGCATCCTGCCACACTCATCATCAGTGGTGCCTGGCCAGGCATGCGCAGTGGGGGTGTGGACGCCGCACAACGGCGCCCACACAACGGCGGAGGGAACAGGCTCGACCATAAGCTGCTTCGCATCTAAAACAATCTAAAACAGAAACAGAGGTGCGGGAAGAGTGTCGGAGGAGGCCTCTAAGAAACTACGGTGCAGTGCGCGCCGGAAAAGGGAACCGGCCTGGTCAGAGGAGGCAAGGCCACCGACGTACGTTCAGAACGAGCTGCCTTGTGAAGGTAAAGGAACCGGCGGGGCGAACAGGAGGTATCGGCAGTGGCGATGCGGTGAAGCCAGCTGCAGAGCGCTAGTCAAGCGGTGACGGGCTGCGTCCGAAGTGTTCAGCAAAACATCTAACAGCAGTTCAGTAGAAGGTCCAACTAGCCTTTCGCCGTCGTATTCCTAGAGAGTTCGGAGCATGCCCTATAACTTTTCGGTTATATGGGTGACTGTTCGTTTTTTTTTTATTTACAGAAATCTAAAAAATAGATTTTGTTGGTAGGCTAGGTGAGAAAAGGATAGCGAAGTAGATGCCGCGGTTCTGCACAAATTGAGTAGTCAGACAGCAAATCAAGGAAGTTCAGTCGGATGGCACTCTAGACTAACTTTGGGCGAACTGGTTAGGCGTGAGAAGGAAAATAAAACAGCGCAAAATACAGGAACGACATATAAAAAGAACAAGGATATCCCTGTGTTATTCTGTCTCTGTCTCCGTCGTGTTGTTTGCGCTGTTTTATTTTCAATGAGGCACTATAGGCATAGTGGATTATTATTCCTATTTCGGAAGCAGATGTGCCTGAGTTTGATCCCCTGAGGAAAATTGAAGATTAATTTAGTACTGCCACAGGCCTTTAAGGCCTTGAACTTTAATCTGTTTTAAGATCTGGAAATCGAGAGAAATGAAGTTTTGTTGTTGTTGAGTTTCCCTCTTCATTTCAAATACTGTTTGTGATTTTATACAAGGACTGAAGCATTGTCGGGATTGTGGCTAAAGCATAAATGGTGTGAAAACCAAGTGCGCGTCCGAAAGGACATCCAATGAACGGAACCGTATGTACGGCAGGCAGATGCAATAAACGAACACCTTTTATTAGGCATATATCACACCCACAAACAGTCACGTTCAAACCCCTTCCGAGCTTCTCTAAGCGAGAGAAACACCCTACGATGTGCTTACCGAGGTCAACGTTCGCTTTTCTTTCTCATCAATTTTAAAAGCCGCCGGCACCCACAAGTGCCACCAGCGAACACAAAAGGCAAAACCAAACAGTGTAGCGCAAGCGCATGAATATATCTGGAACGTGTGCGCCGGCCCACGTCAAACTTCCCAAAATGGCCGGCAACCCACCGAACGTCGGGGTATGCAAACAGGCCCACTTCCTGGAACTCTGCGCAGCGTGAGAGTGCCCGTTGCCTGGACGAAATAGATCAAACTTTTCCGCAGAAGGTGAGGGGAATAGCGCGTGGGATGAAGTACGCTCAAAGTTTCTTCCCTCTCGAAAAACCACTTACCGGTTCGATCACTCGAGGGCCAGCCGAAGAGGCGGAAATTTATCGCCCCCAAGAGAAGACGCATTCTGAAGGGCGCCTTCGCTGGTGTTGTCAGGTCAGTTGTCTTCATAGAAGCGTAGGTGGTTTTGTTATGAGTGTTTAGGCCAACGAGCAGCCACTCGAAGAAATTCACTGCAAGTGTACTCCATAATTCTAATGCCAGGCATTTGTCAAGCATGGTAATTCATTTGAGGCGTTTATTTGGAGTTCGTTTGGTCCAGTGAAGAGATCTAGAGAATCTTCTCAATTGCTTTGGTGATGGTTACTCTCTAAGTTGTGGGTGGCGAAATCGATAACCGAGGGCCAGTGCAGCCGTTCGAATACGTATTCTAAGCGGTAGTGCACGGAAGGGGACGAGCAAAGAAGAGGGACGGCGTCAGGGTCATTTCGAAAAAGTAGTTTTAGACGAGAAGTTGATAAATAAAAATAAGCAAGTATTTCTGAGATAAATTTACTGCTTTCAAAATTTTGTTTTGTAAGATAGCTATTGCCATTCAGCTGAGATGCCTCATGTTACGTGGTGTAGGGAAACGTCATGCGAAGGAAAACATTCAGATAAAATCAATGGAGCAAAGGTCTCGACTTATTCTGCACGAAGAGAACGCTCTCAGGATTTACTATAATTAGGCTGAAGCTCCTCCTTTTTATTTAACTCAGGTAGAACTTAAAAAGAAAAAAACATTTAGACGCGCAGTATGACCCCCGTTGAATGACGAGATGGATCAAGAGGCTGGCGTTCGCTTAGCTCCTTCCATTTTGTAACAGTTGCGTTGGCGGAAATTACCTTTAAACCATCTTCACGAGTAGCATTTTTCTTTTTCTTTAATTTCAGGTTTAACCCACCGAAGCCTCACGCCCCTTGGGCGGCACGTCGGAACGTCCGCGTATAGATGAGTCTACGCTAAGATGAATAAAGGAGGCAATTTTCAGACTAAATTTTTGGGGGTCGGGGTGTAACTCCAACCTATAGGCAGATACAATATTACTGCAGGAGTTTACTCTCAAATTCCAGATGACAGTGACTTATTTTAGTTGCAAAACAGGAGGGATGATGTTGGGATATAAAGAGCTCTTCTCCAGAAATGTGTTTCTGCGATCGAAAGCAAAATGCCGAGCCCATTTCGCTACAACGAGATTATCCGGCATATTGCTGCCCCGTTCACTGTAGGGACGCGTGATTGCATTTCAGAAGTCGCAATCTCGCGTCAAAGCCCTATGCAAGGGTAGTCGGGAGGGTGTAGAGTGCGACGCAGTTCCATCTCGCCATGCGATGTCCCACGTGCCGCCATTCTCGTGTACGCTGAAAGGAACGCATTTCGACACGCGGAGCAGCTTGCAAGGATGATAACCGAAGCTTCTCGTATGGTGAGGCAATGTCAGAATGAGCTACAGGGTTTCATGTATTTTTATGATAATGACGGTAGCGTTCCTAGTTGGGACTAGGTGGGACCGCGGCGGCTTAGGAAGTTTGTCGTGTTTACCTTTGCTTCGTCTGGAAGGTTATTATGTTGTCGACACGAAAGGCTCATGCGCGTGTTCTGAGTCAGCGTCTTCGACATTCTCTATTCCACTGTCGTTGCTTTCGTTACGCTGTGTTCCACGGAATCATCGCAACTCACCGGATTATTCCTTCCCACGTACAAAACTTATTCACAATTTTAACGAACTTTCAAACGTAGCAAGGGGCGCTGTGATGTGCAGTTACAAGGGGTGCTCGTCACCTATTCACACCGTAAATACCATGGCAGCTGACCCAAAAATTTACACGGCGCCGAAATCCAGTGGTGAATGAAAGGTGTTGATGAAACCCAAAATTTTTAGGAGGTCGCCGTTTCTCATTACGCTAGTACAAAAACTTCAATAATCAAAGAATTAAAAGAACGCTACACTTCAATTTGTCATTTTTAGCTAACAGTTAACCGTTTTATGGTGTTTGGGAATAATTATTTTTTTTATCCAATGGGAAATATGGGAGGGTGAATGAAACTGTTCACCACGATAGTTTTCCCGCTCTCACAATACTTTAATGTAGTATAAGGATTATGGCGAGTGCGCAGAAATGCATGGTGCGGTAAACAGCATTATTCCTTCTTCGTTAGGGGTTGCAAGGGCTATCTCTAGCAAAGAAAAAGCTTAAAATTGATATACAGTGCTGATGGCAAGGTCGCTAAAGTTTGTGGATGAATATAAAAACAAAACTTTAATTCCAGAATCATCGCTTCCCATGTTATCGCATACGCCATGAGGGCTGTCACGCCTTCAAGCGACAAAAAAGACCCCCAAAAAAACCGTGCTAAACAAAGCCAAAAAGCTGGTCAAAGTCAAGGTCTGATCGTCAAGAGTCGTTCTCCCTCTTGAGCCATTGATTGGCCATGTGTGAAAAATGGTGGAGTACGTATGGGCGTCAGCGGTATAAAAACAGAAAAAAAAGCTCTAAGCTTTGGAGTGAAGGCCTTCCCTGAAAGGTTGCGCTTACATGGATCCCCGACGTGCGGGGCCAAATCTTGTCAAGCCAAGTGCCGCCCGTAGACTCAAGAGGGCTGGGGCCGCGGTAGTGTGGTGGAGCCCGGCTCAAATTAATGGCGGCTTTGGAGTTGAATCGAAATTCGCCGCGATGTGAAAAACGATGGAAAGGAGAACACAATAACGCCACGACGTTTTTACTGCCTCTTTAGAGCAGCGGCTTTATTCGGGTATTATATTCTCCCTCCCGCAATGGTCTGGGTGGTGTGATGTACTGACAGCGACGAAGCTGCCATGTAAAAGGGTGGTGGCTTGTCCAAGGCCCTGAGATAAAAATTTCTGACTTTGGAAGGCGTTTGCTCTCTTCGTTTATGGAGTGCATTAAAGCGAACGTATTATTTTTCTTGGGCGTGTGCACGCAGTGTGCGCGCGTAACCGGAGATGGCCACAGAAATCTTTAATATATTAGCCAAACAAGCTATGTTTAACATTACGTTCTCTTCGTACTTATGAAGATTTTTTTATCTATCTCATAAATTAGGCACTTCTTTTTAAATTTTGGCCATAAATAGGCTGGGGGGCTTGTGAAGCTGCTTCTACTCACCGTTTGAGCATTGGTTTGAAAAACTCAATTTGAAATATAGATGTGTGTATACCGACCAGAAATTTATCACGCAACTTTTGTATTGTGCTTTTAAAACATTGCTTTAAAATTAATCTCGCAGCTGCCTTACTTGCCATCATGACTGAAAGAGATGCAATGGCAAAAGCTGATGGGGGCCCTATGTCGTGTAATATTGCTAACTATCGTTATCATGCGCCAACCTCAAACTTTCAGTAAACACACCATGAGTTGTTTCGTGTTATCGATGTGAGGCTTTCTCCTTGACTCAGAAATAGCCGTACTGACGGCGTCACGTTCTTCTTTTATACTGTTATCCAAACGTCGAAGTTTCGCTGCGCGAACACCTTTCGTGCGAGCGACGCGTAGACCGGGTGTTTCGACATTCCAAACTGCCGGTGCTATTCACCATCAACCATTGGCATGCCTACATGACCACGTGGCATGGCTTTGCTGCAACGCGAATGGGGCTTCTCCGAGCACACGATATGCTCTGTACGGGGTAATCCTCACTGCAGAGCACCGCCTGCCTCCTCTCCCGCCCTGCCTGTTGTCTTTAGAGGTACCGACATCCGGTCAGAACGGATGCCGTGACTGGAAACGAAGACCACGCGCAAACCTACTTTCCAGCCCTATTCTTCTCTCACTCGTTAGAAGTAATTTGCGCCAAAAGACAAAAAACTAAAGCGAACAAAGAGATGCAAACACGATGTAGCAGGGAACAAGTCGTTAATACGTGTCGCCAGGTCTTCGTCTTTAGAGCATGTACGCAGACTTAAGTGTTCGAGGAATTTTTAAGGTCTTTGGAGAGGCTGCCATAAACCAAGTCTTACAACGCTTCCAGTGATCAGTGTTGCTGAACCTCTTGTTTGGTAAGTGGGCTGGTTGCACTGACGTTTCTAAGATTTCAGTTTAGTTGCTGAAGCGAAGTCCACACCTTTGCTTCCTGTTTAGTCTACTCAGATAGTAAATAATGGTTTCACACTTTATTTTTATACTATCCAACCCAAACGCGCTGCTGGAGGATCAATTCTTGTTGCTAATTAAGAGCCGGGGCTTGTCTAGGTCATGGTCTTATATCGTACGAGGCCTCCCTAATGACTGGTCAGTTTGGGCGGCCCCAGAGAATAGGTAATGACACCGCGAGGCCTCGTATCTCGTAAATATTTCTTTGCATGAGGAGGGTGTTCATGGCTGTAATGCTAAATTTATGCTTCTTCCTGTTCCGTTTGTACGGCTGCTTTTGTTTTGTGTCTGTTGTTGTGGTCGTCGTCGTCGTCGTTGTTGTTGTCATTGTCGTTGTAGTTGTCATTTTCGTTGTTGTTATTGATCATTTTGGGGGTGGTGGCGGTGCACTAAATCGACGCACCCTCTCCGAACGCGTGTGCCTTTCTTCCATCCGCAGATCCGAATCGGCATCCACTCGTGCCCCGCCATGGCCGGTGTGGTGGGCACCCAGATGCCTTCGGCCACACGGTCACCGTGGCAAACAAGGTGGAGAGTCACGGCTTGCCCAAACACGTCACCATAAGCGAAGAGACCAAGCGGTGCCTGTCTCTCTGGGTGTATCTGCCTTTGTTAAGGCCTACTCTGAGATACATTTGCGCTGTATCTCAGCGTACAATATACAAGCAGGGTACGATGTACGTGCGAGAAATAATGTACGAGAAAGGTCAGAAAAAGAATATCTAAAGAAATATCTAAGTATAATAATTGTGCACAAATACCAAGTAAGGGAGAGATAAATGTAACATTAGCTTGTAGTGGGTGAGTGGTGCACGCTTCGACAAAAGAGCAAGAACCTAGAAAGTTTACAAGCGCAACTAGCACGAGAGGGGCTCTAAATTTGCGTTGTTCTTGCAACGCTGAGTACGCACACAACTGAAGAAGGCCATGTAAAGGATATTATCGCAGGAATGGCTGGCGACATTATTTTCAATGCGTAAGAGGGCCAGCATATGCGGAAGGTACAGTCCTATCGGAGAATGTATGCGTAGATCGTACTTTTTGCTCGGGAAAAGCGCGAAACTGGTGTTTTTATGATAGTTTTTCAAACGTATCGGAGGAGGACCCAATAGTCAGTTCTTCGTCAGTTAGATACACTCAAAATGTCCAGGTAAGTAGGCATGTCATTCTAGTAATTGAGTGAGTAAGTGAGTCAGTGAGTGGAGCGAGTCAAGCTAGTGAGCAAGCAAATTGAGTTCGTTAGTAATTGGTTGGTTAGTTAAGTGTAGTGTTGTTTCGTGTTTCAAACCACTGTGCCGTGTTTCTGCATACATGAAAATAAGCCTATGTCGGAGTGAAACTATGATTGGAATCACGCATGTCCAATCTTTCCCAACACAGGCACTTCGTGAAGAAAGGCTGCATGTTCGTGCCTTCGAAGCCCTGCGCCGAGCTATTGGTGCGCTGTAACAGTGTGTCGTGCACTAACGACGTCGTGGCCCCGAACGTCGCCTCACTGGGGCCTACACTGTATGGCGGCAGGGGCCATTTTCGCTCCCCCACAGGCTTACCCGTGCACTCGGACAAGAACACGGGAGGCTCCCAGAGCTCGTCAACGCCTTCTCCCGGAAGTTCGCCCCTCATAGCAGGAGACACCAATGTGGCTGCGGTATGTGCCAACCTGGTTCCAGAAGACGTGCATGTGCTGAACAATAACCGTCTAGCTTCAGCCTTGGAAAGTAACACAGTGACTAGACATAATCACAGAGCGGTTCATACAACCAGCGTAATACAGTTTTAAAGGGACAAAATGGTCAAAGTACGAGCCCGAGGGAAAGTAAAACATTGTATACTACGCTTGCGAATTTGTTTTGCATTATATTTAAAACTTGAACAGCGCGAAGCGGACGAGTTGTAGCTGAATGTTTAACGCTTATCGACGTAGGAGTATCCGGGCCAGTTCATATCTCTACGAATTCCCACTGGTCGTCGACGGCGTCGTCACGCCAGGACTCCACGCCCGACAGCATTACAGACTGCAAGTTTCTTTAGAGCTTCGACGATGCCGAGCAGCTCCGTGAGCAGAGAAGCAGCGGGCTCAGCGGGGAAGACTTGTACGAAGAGACGATATGCGTAATCAACGTGGAATCGGCAAGCAGCCAGGAACCATCTGTGAGCAGTGACACCCTCTCTTCTCGCGGCACTTCCCCATGCTTAGAGCGCCGGACAGCACAGAAGGGCGTGTTTGTCAAGTCTTTAGCCGTCAAGGCGGAATCTCCGCCGGCAGAGACAGATTGGGAGTCTCCATCGTTCACGAGTGGCCTTCTGGTCGGAACAGTCCGACGGTGTCCACAACGACGCTCCACCCGCTGCCGAAAAATCTGTAGCCAACAACATGTCGCCGTTCTCCAACCCTCGCAAAACCGGATCAAAGCGGCGTGGCCTCAAGGGCTGTTCGTTCGGATCGAAGACACAAGTTCACAACGAGAACCTGGCGGACGAGGAACCCAGAGCTGCGGCGAAATTCAAGCCCAAGTGCCCAGTCCGTCTGGGACGTGACGACGAGGACGGCGAGAGATTGCGCAGTCCGTTTCTCAAGGGCGGTCCAACAGGCGGCTTGTTGGCATTAGCTTGCTTCTCCTTCAGCGACGTCGGGAACCCCACGTCCCCTTGTGGTGTCCCTACCGTCATGGTAAAGGCCGCCAAAGAAGCCCATCGTTTGTTTCCAGGCCTTCGCAATATGTTGCGTAGGGGAGACAAGAAGGCATTTTGGTCGGCGAGTGCTATCCGTGGGAACGCTACCACGGACTCCCTTGCGCTGGACTCCGCAAATAACGCTGTGGCGGGAGGGCAGAGTTTAGCGGTGGCAGACGGTGGAGACATCAACTCCAAGGTGGGCTGCCCGATGAGGCGCATGTTCTCTCAAGTGCTGACGGTGAACTTCAGTGAGACCGACAAGACAGATGCCCAGCAGGCTCCAGGAAAGAGGACGCAGAGCTACTACTCTTTCCGCAACCTCGAGGACGCCGAGATCAGTGCTGCAGAGAAAGAGAAGAAGGAGCAGACCAACCACCGCCGCAAGTCGCTTCAACCTCCCGCAGCTAAACTGGCACTTCCCAAAGCTGAAGCAACCAATTACAAAAGGAGGCCTCTTCAGTGGCGCTATTTTTCCTTCATCGACATAGTAGCGGCTGCTAGCTTATTTTATGTTTTTTGTATGTTCGTCTTGGGGGGACAGTGTGTCTGGGCGGAGGTTGGATGCCACAGCGGACGTCCGTTGTACGCATGCGCGGATGAACCTCGCGAGTGTGTAAATTTGTATGCGTGCATTGAACACACTTCTTTCGCCACGATGTGTGCTAAAGGACTAATACTTATCTACGATTGTGCTGAGTCTATGCTGGTGGAAAGGTTGAATCCCGATGGCCGTCAGTCATAGACGCGGCATCGCGCGGTAGACAACGAGTTCGGGGCTCCTTCACCGGCGCTTTTCTTGCATTATGATTTCCGTTTTTGGTTATTGCTGACTTTTAACATATCGAATTTTGTCGCGCAAGATTCCAACCTGTGAAAACTTCTACCTTTGTTTCGCAGTGTCTCCTTATTTCTGGGACGCCGTTTTCTCTCTTTACTTCAACCTTAGTTGACTACCTTCCTGAGAGATTTATATGAAACGCATGAGATGAATGTAAGTGGAGAGTCGATGCTAGAGAGGTTGGGTGCTTTTGGTGTCACCTTTACCTCTCCGCTCAGCTACCAAACGAGCAGTACTTATCAAGAAATCTCAAAGCTTTGTTTAATACAATTCGGTTATGACCTTTCAGTGCCGCGATGCGATTGCCACATTGTGGCTGCTTTTCATACTGGCTTTAAAAAAAGCAACGATTCCGTGTTGTACATAAACTGCACACCAGCACGTTGAACTTACGTGCGCATGAGGAATAACTACGACCTAATATATATTTTTAAATATATGTCTAATCAACCCGATGAGATGCTTACTCTCTGTGGCCTGGTATAGAAACCAAAGAAGCACTAACGTTAGATAGTCGTGTTTATAAAAACGGAGTGCATTGAAGACATGGCGTTAGATCGAGCCATTCTATACCCCAAGCAAAGTCACGTGGCAGAGAAAATCGTGCTACAGGCAGCGGCAAGCGTCCCCTCGCATGAACCGCCTGATTACACGTGACGAGTTGCACGTGCTCGGTTTCTTGAACTTAGAAACAGCTGCACTGCATCTTTTCCTAATACATATGGCCACCACGGATGAGGGAACAATCTTTTGCAGGAGACGCCGTGTCTCTAATTAAGAAGAATTAAGTAGAGCGGGTGAAGTTGGGCCGGCCATGGGATGTAGAAGACAGAGAACAGGTGGACTAACCCAAAAACAAGATGGTTACCGAGAGACGGGCAAAAGAGATACAGAAAACTCCGCGAAGGAATAACAAAAGTTTGGGAGCAACGAATGAATTCGAATGAGGCGTGTTTGGAAGTCTATGATAGCGGTCTTCGTCCTGCAGCGGACTTCAAGTACCGTGAGGGTGTTGCGGTTTGGTGATTATGATGATCATGGTGGTCGTGGTGATGACTGTGGTGATGATAGTGGCTGCAGCATGTGCCCGAGTTTAGGCGAAATAAACGTGTCTAAAGTGTTAAAATGAACTTGTTTTTCTTTGCGAATCCAGTGCACATTGATGTTTCCCGTTTGTGTATTTGCTAGAGACCGCAGTTGGTGCTGTGAAAATGTTGTTCAGGAGTGCGATGAAGCCCACTTGCTAACGGTAAAGGGGGACTAAAGCTCATCTTTGTCGCGGTTCTCGTTCTTCACATTTAGTTGACTGCACTATGAACAAAACTACAGAGACAGAAGGGCATTTTGAGCTGACGTTAGGGCATTTCATTGGAAACGGTACCTGAAAACAAACTCGGACTCACTTTGTTTGCATTCTCCGGCAAACACAATAGCTACAGTGAGTTGCGCGGAAGGATGAGCATGTGATGTCAGCTCATTACTAATGCTGCTGAGTAAAATGGCCAGAACTAACAAGACTTCGAAATACTTTACTTGTAAAGATACAGTATCAAAGCTTTCCACTGATATTCCAGGAATGAGTTTAAACACATAATTAGCAGTCAGTGTCAACACGCGTGCATACTGTTATGCAAAGGTAGTGAAAATGGGCCCCAGTAGGGAATTTTTTTCCTTTTTTTTTGTTCGTGCCGAAGAATGTTTGCTTCGGCGAACAAGTACAGATCAACGAGAGCGCATGTTTGCTCTGCTTGTGTCGATGCCTTGCGGTACGTTTTGTGACAAGTCTTGTGGAAAATTGATGAATGGTTAACCAGGACAGCTGCTTCAGACCACTACAACTAAAATACAGTTATAGTTTACCCTGGTCTCTGTTTCCTTACTCAAGCGCGCAACATTAGGTAAGTAGCACATACACATATTTGCTTGCTTCATGGTGATATTTGAACTAAGAAAATGGATCAACAAAAGGTGATGGCGGTTAAAAAACACGAAGGGGCACCTCGGCTGCCCCACTGAGAACTGGGATAAAAACATAAAAATGTGGTTGATCCCTCTTCCATATTAACCTGTAAAACACGAAAGTGAAATGTGCCTTCACAGGTGCAGTTGAATGCTTATTGTGTATCGATATGAACTTGCACATCCCTATTTATTTTTCGTTGGCATGGCACCATTACGCGCATGAATGTCAGACACCGGATTGCACGCGCCGGAGCATTGCACGCGCACGGAACGAATCAAACGGGTAGCCAGCGAATCGTTTGGTGAACACACGGACCGCTGCAGTGAAAGGAGCAGCGGACCGTGCCACGAGCGCGACAATCCAAGTCGGCGTCGATCGTAATCCGTTGTCGTTGTCTTACAGGCTTCTCTACAGGTCACGTTGCGCGTCCCCCGTACAAGTAGGCGCTGGCATCGAGGCGCCAACTGTCGGCGCTCATTAGCGTCTTGATGCGCTTCACCCCTTCTAGACGGCAGCACCATCTGAAGAGAAGGATATCAGGCGCGTTTATCGTCCTGCTTACGTGTGCGTTCATAGTGCAGTCAGGAGCGCGTTTCGTACCACCCGTTGCAGCAAAAGGAGCTCGTGGTTCAAATCCGGCGCAGCCGCGCCGAACAAACTTTTTCTGGCGATGTCCTTTCCGCGACGGATATGACACCAGTCAGGTCTTCGTGCACCTCGACATAAAAAACCTTTCAGGGTTAAAAAACAAATGCTTAAAATTCAGCGAATCTTGCACTCAATGCAACTCACGCGCAATGGCGAGTTGCGCTGTTGTAGGTAACCATTGATGGACCCAAGTTGAGTTTTATTACCTTCGTGGTGTGGTCGTTGACCTCGGCGGCATGACATTTCAATGAATTTTATGTTGAGCAGAGCCCGAGTGAGCCAGTCCTTTTGGTCGAAGTTTTCGTACGCCACTCTGCAACCGCGGCTTATCGTCTCTAGTGGATGCTTTGCATGTCGTCCCCTCACGAGAATACCAAGCCTCTTCCTCAGCCGTGCGAACTATCCACGGCGAAGTCATGTGGAGGCAATGATCTTTTACAGGAGCTTCGATATTCAACTCTTCTACGGTACAGAGCGCATGCGCATGACGACACGAGGACGAACGAATGGGGTGCTTACGCTATGACGTATTTTTCTCGTTCGGAGCATGTGTTGCCGCGATTCGGCTAACGGTAGTTTTTGTGGCTAATGTTGGCTGATATCTCTAAGTGGGTATGTTTCATTGCAGACACTAAAAAGTTAATTATTCAATTGTGGTTATTTAGGGCCCTGGGACCAATAATTACCACGTCATTCTGCATCCCACTGGACGAACTGTATAGTTGGTGTTCACGTAAATATAAGTGCCCAATTTCAATGAAACCTGTCGACTAAAGTTTGCTCAGACTGTATACTTATGGGGCACTGTGCAAAGGTAACTTAAAGGTTGTCTACATTATTAGACTAAATATTACATTTGCACATTAATTGACAACCTAGATAAAAATAGTATAACGCACCACAGAAAATTTCACTTACTGGTTTAAAGGACTGTGGTATGTAGCTGCATCAGTTCTTTTATTGCGCTCAATGGGAGAAGTTGTCCTAACGTCAGCAGCTTCTACCATAAGTTAGCATAAAAGCAACACATCCAGCTGTAAGAGCAGCATACTGTCTTTCCATTTGTTTAAACATCTATGCCTTCTCCGTGCAGTTTTTCAGACGTAAGAGCTGTATCACTTCCCGCACACATACGGTTGTGTGATTGAAGTGGTGAACAATCTTAACCACATTATGGCCGAAGAATAACAGCCGGAAACGACATACGTGGGGTCCCGCATTTGGCTTCTACCTTATACGTTTAGGACTCACAGGCGATGATAGGAAGAGGCTGCATGTTTAACGAAACATTTACTATCCCATTCAAAAATAACGTTCAGAGAAAAAAATCACGCCATATCCACGGAATGAATGATGATAAGTGGGGACGAAGCTCGAGAGGGGGAGATCATCGGTAACCGAACTCTCCGTGAAAGTTCGCCCACTACATCATTAAGAAGAACGTAAGACTGTGTGCGTACATTGTACAAATCAACTTTTATTTCAGAGTCAATGCTCCAGGCCAGACCTGGTTGAAAGACCCCCGCGCATCGAGGACTACCCCCGCACCTCCACCACAATTTTTCACGTAGGATGGGACACACGGTAAGAAAGACTCTTTATTTAGGGCGAACTTGTGCCCGAACAAGACGAGAGGAAACGAGCAAACGTCCTTGCGTCTCGTTCGATCTCCGAGAACGACTGCCTGAGTTCGTGGTCGTGATCTCTTGCGTGATCTCCCCCTCGCAGTGCACGTGCGCTCGCGCCTCCGTTGGCGAACACAGACAAGCTCGCGCTCCCGGTGCTGAGTTTGCAGCTGCCGTGCAGCCGGTTCTTGCGCGTGCAACGCGGCCCACTTTGCGACATCTCCGAAAGCATGCGGCGGGTCACGTACCACGAGACACAAGGGATGGACAGACCCATGACTTAAGGAGCTTCGCCCCTAAAAGGCAACGGAACAGAATTAGATCCCGGCACAAGGAACAATGGGGTTACTTTCGTTTGCTCTTTTTCTCGTTCGTTATTTTTTTTTCGTCATATTTCTGTCAGTGTCTTCTTTAAGTTTTTTTTTTTGCTTTCAAGACGTTTAAACTCGCTAACCTATCTTCCTCTTCACACTTCAATTAGCGAAAAAACTTAAGGCCGTTCAGTTATCGACGCAGATATTTTGATTTTCAATGGTTGAGTAAGCTGCGAAAAAAAAATATGTCGAAGGAACTGCAGCAGATTACGACTACCTACGGACTCACTAAACATTTTAACTGCGCTGTAAATTCTGAGACGGGTCCGGCGGTCATAAAACGGTGGGAATAGGAAATTGGTTGTTTAGCAGGCACTTCACTGGCAGTAGGCCAAATATACCGCGATAATTTTCGGCGTGCCGTCCACGTTCCTAAGAATTAGGAACCTCGGAAAGATGAAAGCGGGTTGGGTAAATTTTCTTGCGAGGAGCCCTTAAAGGAGTCGCCGGGCGATAAAGCGGAAATCATAGCTCGGCCGAACGATTAGCGTCCGCAGATGGAGCTCGGGCACACATATAATTAACGGCGAGCTTTCCTTCGGCAGCTGCCAGATCGGAGTGCGGATAATTCCTGTTTCGCCCAGGGTTCCAACACGTCCGCCACAGCTCGGCTTCCGCAACATTATCGAGTTTAGCCGTCGGCACACGCATAATGAAGGCGCTGATTTCCACTGGGGCTAGCTTGGGCCCATTTGTGGCCTTGCAGTATGGTATAAATAAATAAAAGAAATAAATAAATAAATAAATAAATAAAATAAATTAAATAAATAAACTAAATAAATACTAATAAATAAATAAATAAATAAATAAATAACATAAATAAATACATAAATAAATAAATAAATAAATAAATAAATAAATCATAAATAAATAAATTTCTCTCGCGCGCTGCGATGTTCGCTCGGAGCGCACTGCGACCGAGTGATTGCTCAACCGCCTTAGCCTATCCTTCGCCTTGGGAAGTTTTAATGTTGTGTGGGGTGCGGGGAAGTGTTGCTCTGAGTAAAGGATGCACTCTACCGGCACAGCGTTCTTGCGTCACGCAAGTGTATATTGCATTACAGACGCACTCGCATGCACACACATGCACGTTCGAACACGCACACACGCGTGGCCCACGCACATAATCATTATAAGACAGCCCTCTTTTTCTGCCCGTTGCTGTTTCCTGTTGAAGAAAAGCACACAATCCCCGATGAATAATTATTCCTTCAGGTGCCCTTGACACATGGGCCAGAAAGCTTGCGTACAAAGCTGGACATCGTACTTGCGTTGCAAGCATAATTAATGACCGACTTTCAGCTCTCTACGCAACACACGACCGCTATTCGAGAACAGTGCCCGACAATAACTATATAACCTTGCAATATTTGCCATGAAAATTAAGCAACCGGCACCAAGGGTTTGTGGCAGCCGCTGTGGGAGCAATGAACCGACCCTCCCATCCAAAGTACTGGCAAATGTGTCTTTTCTTACTGACTGAGCGGCCGATCAGGTTTGTGCTCCGTTGCCCAATAACATATTTTCCAACATGCAAATATGGCCCTTGTACAACCAGCAGTTGATGCCTGCAATAAAGTAGCTTAAGTGAATAACCAAAATTTGTTACGTCTTGAAAGTGTCTTCCGACAGGACCAACGTGTCACCGTCGGCGCTTCGCTTTTTTTTTTCTTGCATCTGCGCTGGGGGTCATAAACCCGTTTGCCGCATCGAAAATCAATATTCGACGCTCACGGCAGGAACTTCTTGCACGTATTTCACGGTCGTTTTCTACTGAACTTACCATTCGTTCCTTCCTTTCTCAATCTATAGAACACCATCGATTTGTGGAACACCTTCAGCGTCTTGTGCATTTCAAAACCACGCGAGGGAACCAATTTTTTTGTTCGTATTCTCTTTTTTCTTAACAGTCGCAGGCTACTCACATGCGCGTACGACAATACACACACATTGAGTGCGCTTCGTTACTCGTCTTACATTTCACAAATATTGGGCTTTACCAATTCTCCGCTCCTTCTTCTGCCGATGAGAAATTTTCTAGTTTTTTCTGGCTCTTTTCAGCCTAAAATGTGTATATTGCTGTACAGAAAGGCAAAACGCGTTTTGGTATGAATCTTCGATTTTTTAGCACAATTCGCCTAAACGGTCCACAAATTTCTCTTGTTGCGCACCGACCCCAAGAAAACTGCAAAGGGATAAAGAAAAATAAAAAAAAACGTCAGAATGTTGGTCACGTTGACTTTTTGGAGGGAATCACTCTTAGGGGGAATCCCGAAGGTACACGAGAGGGCAATTTCAAAGGGAGATTGGAGGCTTCATACTATGTGAAATATTGACGCCACAGGGCCGCCGAAGACGCAAAACATACTAGGTATGGAAAGTTAGCTCACGGAATGCAACAAGTTTGCCAATGAACATGACAACAATTTTTTTTAAATATAACTTTTTACACTAAAGCTAAATGGTAAGACGGTCGGGGTTTTTAGGGTCGTCAGTGTGAATATGCTTTGCAGCAAAAATGAATTCCTTGCCACACTTTGTAGTTCTCAATCTTGGGAAAAATAAGGGTGCGTCTTAGTACTGAAACGACCGTATTATTTCGCTTTGGTGCATTTATTTTTCATAATTACTTTACAGCCATGTTTCGCAAATCCCATGGGTTGTCAATACATGGTTTTCTACGAGGGGTATGGTCACCGAGTACGGCTGTAAGCGTATTTTACGGAAACATTTCTTAAACAAATTATGCATCATTAACTTGTCCACAACCTAACCGCGGGGGTTCGGTCTCTGCTGTAGTCAAGTATAATTAATTCTCAGTCACATTTTTAAGAAAAACTGTTGTAGAAATGTCTGAGAGGAAATTATTAGACAGTACACAAGCATTGTTTCTAGGGGATCGTCTTTCCACATATACCTTTGTGCATTGTGGCCTTGGAGACCCTCGGCATTTTATTAATACAAGTCAGCGGCAACGCTCGACACACAGTCATAATCTCCGCCTCTATGCACAAAGAAAATGCAAAAAAAAAATTCGGACATGTCATTCTCAGTCTTAGTAAAGAAATACAAAGCCTATATATGAAACAGTGTGATACACTTGCCATGCTGAGCGTCAATGATGTGTGTCTTCTTGAATGAATGGTAAATTTGTGTTGTATAATAATTAGACGTTTCGCATGCATTAAATAAAAAAATACCACCGCGGTATAATGGATAGTGGGATTAGTGGACAGTTTGTAGGTCCCTGGTTCAAAACCAACGAAGCAAAATGTTTCTTCATAAAAAAAAAACGAGGGGGGGGGGGGGGGGGGGGGTTCAATTTTTGTGTAAACGGCTTAAAACTGTGTGCAAACTGAGCAGCAGCAGAATAAAATGCTAGAAATTTCACCGGGCGCGATGCCCAGAAAGAAATAGTTCGGCGATTTGCCGGAAGACGCGCCTGTTGGCAAGTTTGTTCACTTCATACGCATATACTTATAGTAAAACGCAAGCAAAAAAGTATCAAGTGTCGGGATCATCAGCCGTAAGGTATTGCATCAGTGGTTATAGTACAGAAGAGGGATCGTTGACGCATGCCCTGGAGGCAAGACTAAAACGCAATATCACTTTGGGGGGTTGCTGCCCTGGGTTGCAACCTAGTTGACAATAACGGAGCCACAAACAAAAATTGCGAATAACACCACCAAGAATATTGATTCGGCTTCATCAATATAGAAAATCAATAAATTGATCAGCTGAGTTACTCAAGTCGAGGAACGGCCGGACGCGCGCGGCATTAACTCAAGTTATGGCAACAACCTCTGCATAAAGAGCAAGCCCACGGTTGTGCTTTTTTCACTGTGGGCGAGCTTCATGTTAGATAAGTTACATTTTATTTCGATTTCCTGACTGGGGTGAGCCCGATACCCGTCCTAGGTCGCAAAAGATATCTAACTTTCCTGGATGGACACATCAAAACGATAAAGTTGTATATCTGAGTACTCGTGCCCAAACGAAGACGGCGAGGAGATATATATATGAATCCAGCCGTTGCCGGAAGAATGAAATCGCCCTGAAAAAGGTCTAATCGACCTGAATGAGGTCCCACCCTTGGTAAAAATAAATTTTTTTCTTATCTGATCTGATCTCAGAACTATTGTGCCAACCGCAATCTTACGACGGGTATTCAGAAGTGGAGTGCATTTCATGACCTATCGAAGGTGGCGGGCTAGTGGGGTCCACTGAGTGTGTCCATGTGGACTGCCAACAAAAGCCACCGGGCTGCCCATAGATTATCACCATAGCGACCCAGCTGGACCATAAATAAGGATTAAGGGGAGACGATGTTGCGATAAGAAATATGTGCTTAGGTGGAGATTATCGTTAGGAGGGAGTAGGGCTTGCGGTTTTTGTTGCCCCGACGTTTGCCTTCAGGATTATTGTACTCACTCCTAGAAATAACATCGGAGTTACTTCATCGTAAAACTAACCCGCGAGCCAAATCCCTAACGCATGTCCGCGCATTGCAGAAACCTTTTCATTGATGACCCCACTATGTGTAGTTTGAACCTGGCCCGCGGTGGAACACCACTTCAATGAAGCAATCTGTATTGTGCCGCTCCTTTTGATATCCCCTTCCCGCAACTTCTCGAAAAACCATATTTTGCAGAAACCGATAATGATGCATCATATCAGAACCCGAAATCTCGATAGCTGGTGGCCGATAACGATAAAAAAATAGATACCACGACAAGGCGTGCGCTATCCCGCATTCCTTGCGACTCCGAGGCAGGGCTTTTTTTGCCCCATATTTTATCTCCGAGGCACTGGTTTTTTTCGTTATTGCGTGGAAGATAGCCAACCCAGCCGAAAAACACCATGTTTTAGGGTGTTGGTATTGTATTTCTGAGTCCGTAATCGTCTCAATGTGCATGCAAGATTTTCAAAGAGCGTTCTGGTGTCCGCCCCTAGGCGAGACAATTTACGCTTGTTGGTGGACCATCCTTTCTTTCTATTGTACAATAAATACATACATACATACATACATACATACATACATACATACATACATACATACATACATACATACATACATACATACATACATACATACATACATACATACATACATACATACATACATACATACATACATACATACATACATACATTTCAAAGAGCTCCTCGTTGTCCAAGGCTACGCTAATTTGTATACGCGGAGAAGACAAAAGAAACTTCAAGGACTTCCAATTTAAACACTTCATCTCCACTTATAAAACAGGTTACTATGTTAAGCAATGCAATATATGGCCCATCCTTTTTGTAAATCTAAAACCTGCATGGAGCGCAGGCCGTCAGAAGTTTATAAGATTAGCTTAGGGTTTCTCTTTATATTCTTTTTAATACATGTAACAGTATCATTCAAAGAAAGCTTTTTTGTCTCAATGTTCGAGGGATTCATTCTGAACATTTTTTAGCAGTAAACAAGTACGATATTTCTGAGAGCTGGAAAAATAAGCAAGAAAAAAGAAAGAAAGGAAGAAAAAAGAAAGAAAGAGAAAAGAAAGAAAGAAAGAAAGACCCCTCCGTAGAACGACGACGATAGTTGAAACGCGAAGTTTTCTTACGTCCGATTCACGTGGCGAAGTGCCAAAGACAAAGCAAGAACGAATGCAGTGAAGTGATGGCTGAGAGTAGTACTTATATGTTAAGTTGAATGAAGATGGGTATTGAAAAGGTAGCCTTTATTGAATTTAGAAGTTCTCATCGTTTAAACGTTCCCACTTGCATCGACGACGTTACACTTGTAAGGTATGGCCTTGCGATCGCTGTGGCAAACGATTAGAAGTTCTTCCATCGCGACGCGACACAGCTTGCTTCTAAACGTCAGATCTATGTAGGAGCGGTTCTTAGCCGTTGGTGTCGACCGTGACGGAATGGTGCAATTAAACAGTCGTCGGCACCGTAACACGAGGGACCCAGGTTCGAGTCCGACCACGGGCAGCTTCTTTTTTGTACATTTTAAATGCTTGCGTAGAGTTGGCTTTTGTTTAGTGTGTTTTGCCGCGCGCCGGACACCCTCAGGGGGACATAGAAAGCTTCGCTTTAAAATTTAGACGTCATAGCAGACACACACGTCCGGCTCCGTTTTTTTTTTCTCTTCAAGCAATAAATCCATAACTTTTTTTTCTGCCCGCCCATCATTTTACGAGACTTCCGCGACTCTTGCACGTGACCCTCCGGATGCTGCGTGTTCACCAAGCAGGAGCCGCGGCGTAGTGCAACGGGCAGGCATGTGAGTATAAACTTTTACCATCCCGCTCTTCAGGATCAAATCTTCATTTTTCCCGATGTTCGCGTTACGGATTTCGCGTTACATCTGTCACCGTGGTAGTTCTTCACTGTCAGCTTTTGCAGCCATTTTACGGCCGTGCCACCCTGGCCGGCACAGCTGACCTACAGTTACGACGAACCAAAAACTAGCCTTGGACAGAAAAAAAATAAGGTTATCATTGACCCTTCTTGGGTGTAGTTACCAATTAAAAAAGGAAAACGGAAGAGAAAAGTTTCTTGCTTCAACTTCGTTTTCGTTGCCAGGTGTAGCAAAACAGAGAAGATGTGGTGAAGAGCATTAAGTACGCACACGCGCTTTGACACACTTAACCCGTTACAATGCAATCTTCGTAAATTCGTTTTTTAAGACGTGACCCGAGCCATACTGATCTGGAAGTAGTGTTTATCCGGTCACCGAACAACAGCCATAAAGTGATCCAACTTTCTTACATTTACCTAGGCCTTTCGGACGCATGACAAGAGAAAGAGAAGCGGTGCTATCGCTGAATTGTGCAATAACTTGCGCTGCAGTCGAGGATGTTACCCGGACGCAACTTTAGTTAAAGAAGCTCTATTCCACCTCGCATTACTAAGAGGGTTGTAACTGTAACAGAGAAGGTATGAAATGCGATCTAAGAAGTATTTTGGTCCTCGCGAGTTAGCAGCACCTCGTAGTACGTTCAGAATTTTACTACCAGTGTTACTCCGCAATTGTCGTAAGGTGCGAAATCATTAACGCTGTTTTTCATGAACGAGCGGGGATAGGAATAGCCATACTGTTACGCATGAAGGACATTGGAGTGTCGACGACACGCGGCCATTGCTCTTTATCGCCGCTATCATCCACTACTCAGTTTCGGCCACGGAGCAAGAACATATATAGCAGGGGAAACGGCCAATTGCGCCAAGCAAGTACTTGCGACCAGACAATGTCACAATGGAAACCAACGTGGACTACAAAGGTTCGTAGCTGCGACGGCGAAGAAGAGGGGGACGGCACCTGATGGACGAAACGATAGCGGCCACAATTCTTTCGGTGGCTTCGCTATGAAATGTCGATTGCGGCGGCCGTGCAGTTCCCGCGAGAGATGCCGCATGGGTAACCCAGAAAGCACTTGTGACGTGATGTTTCGGCGCTAGGAAGTGTCGTTTCCGCTCTTTTGCTCCATTCTTGTTCTTGCTTTGTGGTTTCAGCGTCCATCACAGTCACCCTATCTATGCGGAAGCAGGAATCAAAACAGTCTCTTGAAGCTCTGTAATGCTTTAACAATTTCTAAAATTGAAATACCTTCATGGTCGCAAGTTCGGCGAATACCTTAAGCACTCATCATAAAAAAGCCACTATTTATTGGTGTGTATAACGAACAAAGTGCACACGTAAAGCATTAAAAAACACTATTAACGAAAATACCCCGGTTACGGCTGTTTATGCCACTATCTCCAGTCTGTAACCTGCATAGGCCGTTACATTACAGCATATTCCATAAAAGCAACCCAAAAATGCGTTACCCTTTGGAATACTGAAGCTGTTTCTATACGGTCAATAAGAGGGTGGTATTCACAAACCTCTGAGGTTATGAAGGGGATGATACAGTATGTTTTTGCAGTGCTACTTTTGAAGGGGCTGGGAAAAACTGGTAGTTAAGGCCACTGAACTAAAACACGCCCTTGAGTTCGCTCCTGTAATGACCGGACTCGAGAGTGCGCAGTATCTAATAAGCTGAAGCAGTAGGTATCTAACTAGACATATTCGCTAGAACCATTCGATTTTCTGCCTTTGAACCTCTGAAGCACAATACAGGGCACGTGAAATATCGCCCATAATATTTGTTTTTGAAATTTTCTTTGTGCATCTTTGCACATTTCGAAGAAATGTACTAGTGAAGGGGTTAGCGTCCCGTAAAAGAAAGTATTAAGTGCTCTTGCAACAATTCAGGCATAGGTCCTACCGGCGTGAATAACTTGAGTAAGGTAGCGGACGGGAAAAGTATAATCCTATCAAATCCCCGCAACTGTCGTGCACGTAACAGAAAAAAAACACGGTAGTATGCCACTTATTGGCCACCCGCTTCCCCCAATCCGCATTCCCCATTTACAAGACGCATTGCAATGGCCGAGGCCGAACCTAACCTGCCAGATGAGGGGGCCTTTGAATCACCGTTTCTTATCAAGTTATGTAGCGTGAGCTACCTGGCCGAGTTTGAGCAGTTTCGCATGACTCTTGGAGAGCCGTGCTGTGCTTGCGCGAGGAGCAGTGACACAATAGGATCGCTGCTGGGTCTTACGGCCTGGAAGTGGAACTTCCCTAGTTACAATAACAAGAGAGCAGTGCTCCAACAACGCATCACCTCAGTACCAAAGAAACCCGACATCATCCTGCTGCAAGAAACGGCGATGGCGACCCCCACCCTCCCTGGGTACCGCGCTCACGTTAGTCCGGCGGAGGGACGACGCGTCTGCACGTTCGTCCGGAAAGGGCTCACGTTCATCGAGCACCAACTCAAACACGGCCGTAGCAGGGTGGAATACACCTTCACGGAAATACTTCCAAGCAAACAACGGAAACGCAGCCTGTTCATCGCCAACATCTGCAGTAATCTCAACCACCACACGCAGAAATTCACGTCTCCACTACACACAGCCAGCACCCAAGCCAAAGACAACACGTTGCTGATCGGAGGGGACTTCAACGCCGCCCATCAAGCGTGGGGTTACGTAAACGACACTTCCAAGGGACAGAACCTGTTACACGATGCTCTGGACAACAACTATGCCCTGATAACGGAGCCCGATCATCCCACCCGCACCGGCAACTCCGTAGCACGAGACACCAAACCAGACATTACATTTGTCAAGAACAATAACATGGGCAAAGTAACATGGCACAACACCGGCGTCGACCTAGGCAGCGATCCCTGCATCCTCTAAATTGCCGTATCCAACTTATTCAGGGGCCACACCATTGCACCCAAGTGGACGGACTGGGACGGTTTCCGTAAGGGACGTCCTACCACAGCCCAAGACATCACAGTCATCGAAACCTTAACGGCAGAGCTCTGTGATGCAGTGCAGTCGGTCACCAAGACCATCGAAACAGACGACGACGTCGTTGCCATGGACAGCCGCTTGGCCCATCTGATCGTGGTCAAACGTTAGATGCAGGCGCATTGGAAGCGACAACGGCTGAACCGCAAATTTAGAAAGAAGGTGGCCGACTTAAACAGGGCAATTGAACCCCACTCCAAGGGCCTGTGCCGTCAGCAGTGGAACGAAATCTGCAAACGAGCTGACGGGCAAACGCACCGCGGTCGCACCTGGAATCTAATGAGCCACCTCCTAGGCGAAACCAAGATCAAGTCGCACCAGCGCGACCGCCTGGCCCACGTCATGCACACCACCACGCAACGTCAAGGAAAAGACGCCGTTATCAAGAGCCTGGAAGCCCCGTATCTGCCGGACACGCCAACGGAAACCCACCCGCCGTACGGGGGGTGGCTCAATGCGTGGCTCGACCGAGACAATAACATGTCAGTGGTGCGGGTAGCGCTGCACGAGCTCAATACCCGCTATGCGGCCGGCCCTGATCTCATTACCAACAAGATGCTACGCAACCTCGATGATGCGTCGATCGAGGCCCTAACCCGTTACTTTAACGAATGTTGGCATTCGGGCAAGCTCCCCAGACCGTGGAAAACGGCAAAAACGATCCTAATCCCGAAACCGGGCAGACCACCAGGCAACATGCGTCCCATCAAGCGTGGGCAAGGTGAGCATCGGCTTACTTGGAGAAGGAAGGCTTCTATCCAGACACGATGATCAGCAGGCACAGACTCAGCACACAAGACGCCATGTTACAACTCAAACAAGAAATCATCGACAACAAGACATGAGACAGCTAAGCAATTCTGACGCTTGATTTACAAACAGCATTCGAAAAAATCACACACTTAGCCATATTAGCACAAGTATCAATACTGAACATGGGGGTAATGAGCTACAATTACATCCAAGACTTCTTGACAAATCGAATGGTGGAACGGCACGCCGGAGACCTCAAGCTCTCCGAACGCAAGCTCGGCAGCATCGGAAAACCGCAGGGTTCGGTCATCTCGCCGTTGCTGTACAACCTCGTCATGATCGGGGTAGCGAGTGCATGGATGGGGACCGGTGTCCGGCACACGATCTACGCCGACGACATTACCCTGTGGGCGGCCGGTGGCACCGACGCCAGCATCGAGCAACAGCTGCAAGCGGTGGTTACCGCCATCGAGCAGCACCTTGAACGCAGCGGCCTAGTGTTCTCACCCGCCAAATACAATCTGTTCGTCCTCACAACGCTACGACCGGGACGGAAAATAACTCCCCCTCGGGAGTGCGATCACATCAAGATCGTGACTGCATCAGGGCAACGCATTCCGGAAGTTTCCAAAATCAGGGTCTTGGGCCTGCTGCTAAACCAGAGCGGCCGCAACTGCGACACCATCAACAAGCTTACCGCCAAGGCAATGGACGCTATCCGGCTCATACACCGAGTCTCAACGCGACGGGCGGGCATGCGTGAAGACAGTCTCGCGCGCCTCGTCCAGTCGTTCGTGATCAGTCACATCGCATACGTTGCGGCCTACCTCAACTGGCACGTCACCGACAGGACCAAGATCAACACTCTGATCAGACGGGCTTACAAGACGGCGCTGGGCTTAACGGAGACCACGAGTACGGCTCGGCTCCTGCAGCTCGGTGTCCATAACACCCTAGAGGAAATACCGAGGCGCAGCTCACCGCGCAAATGGAGCGCCTCTCTACCACCAAGACGGGCCGCAGTATCCTGGCGTCCCTAGGTTACAACCCCGACCTCCCAGCCGGCAACCGTGCGAGATCAGCGAGGAGGCGCGGGCCCACATCCGCGTGGACCCCATCCCGAAGAACGTGCACCCCGAGTACAACCAAGAACGGCGGCAGGCGCGGGCCAAGGCCCTCACCGAGCAACACGCCCAAGACCTGCACGCCGGTACGTAGACGCATCGGAATACGAACGAGAAGGCTTTGCGGCAGTGGTCGTTGCGGCGGCTACCGGCACCAAGACAACGGCAGCGAGCCTGCGGTGAACAGACGCCACAGACGCTGAGGAGGTTGCCATCGCTCTAGCGATCTCCACGACCGAGTGTCGCACCGCGCTCAGCGACTCGAGGAACGCCGTGCGCAACTTTGCAAAGGGGCGAGTGTGCGTGCCGGCGGCCGCTATCACCGGCACGCTCAAGCTCCAAGACCACGGCAGCACCATCCGTATCAAGTGGGCTCCGGCTCATGCGGGCGAGTGTGCATCCACCCCGAAATTACAACGAGACGGCCCGTTCGGCGGCGCCAGCGCTTACCCAGAGCTTACCGGGTGGGGAAGGGGGGGGGGAGGGGGAGGTTCGAAACCAAGGACCGAATGACCAGTTATGGCGATGGGACTAAGTGTTATCGCCAAGCTCGACGGACAATTCCGCCTCCCCACATGGCACTAAGTCGGGAGGAGGTCGTCATCCTAAGGACGCTGCTAAAGACCGGGTCGCTCCCCGCCACATCTACACATTCTTCACCCAGAATCGTTTCCGAGTGGTGGGTGCAGTGTTTGTGCAGTGGGTCCGGCGCACAAAGGGCGCATCATGTGGGACTGTGCCAGGTTCCCGAACAAAGCTACCTCCAGGACATACCCGTCTGAACTTCAAAGTGCAGTACAGTGTACAGACAAGGACACTCAACTATGGGCCGTCCAGCAAGCCGGGGGTGCGTTCTAAAAGCACAAGCTTCACCATCCGCCAGAAACGGGCCGAACTGGGGCATTGAAGAGTAGGGCATAGCCCCGGGTCGACGCTTGGCTAACGTCACGACGGTTTAAACCATCGGTTGCTGGCATTTAATAAAGTTACTCCTATCCTATCCAATGCTGGCCAACTGGTTGAAGATTTTCTGTATTTCAGTGATTGTGGAATGGCAAGGCCGCTTCTGAGTATGATTATGCCCAGGATTCTTACATGACTATTCTCTGAAATGATATCCTTATATATTTTAGCGTGAATTTTACGCTTCGTGCACGCCATCCATCGTTTGCGAAATCGAGCTTCCGGTGGTGATAGTTGCGAAAAATTAGACAAGTCATTTTAAGATTCGTATAGTTAGACGCAATTTACGGGGTTTCATTTGTTATTAGGGCAGATTTTTGTTCATTTCTGTTCGCAATGTAGGCCTATTTTTTGAGCAACTAGCTGTAATCGTTTCCCTCGTTCTTGAGAAGAGAGTATGTTGGTCCCCGCATCAGTCCCGGTGGGCGAGACGCTTTGGTATGATGGCGGCAGATACGGGCGCAGCTTGCGACCGCATCTGCCCATCATGCTACCAGCTACAGGGTGTAGAACCACCTTCACTGCGCAGGCGCGACACCTGTTGCCATCATCTATCCTTTGTTTCGTCTCCCCCGTATTATCATTGCCTCCTTTCCACAGTTGATTTGCCGAGGAGTTGTATTTTATATTTAGTCGAGCCACCTTGTGTGGCTGCCGCAGTCGCAGCTCCCGGTCGGCAGCGATGACGTATTCCCGCGGACGCTCGATAAGGACGGCTGGTAGTGGAGGGCTAGCGTCCACGGCAAAACCAAAAGATGAGCCTAATAATGCTATCGCGTTGAAATGTTACGCCTTAAAATATACTGGCTCATTTTTAACGACTAGCTGCAGTAGCGCCAAACTGTGCGAATAACAAACAATTATTTCTCTAAACCTGAACAACAAACTTCAAAGTACCATTCTAGCCCCAACAACGTTTATGATCGGTGGTCTGGGGATGGACGATGTTCATTGAAATTTCAACTACCTGTACAACTTAACTACTAGCAGTACTAACTGTTCTAAGTGTTACTAACCAACTATCTCCGTTGCAAACTCTCACATTCTGGCAGAATGCAGCTGTGTTGCCTTCTTGTTTTCAAAACCAGCATTGTGTGTGCGTGTGCTTTTTATGTATTGTTTATTAGCCCCGTATGCATAAAACCATCATAAACGACTAGGGGGACAAAAGTGACTCCCTCAGATGCGCATCTATTTGCAACTGCTCACAATAAAGCCGAGGTCTTTATTTGCAACTTTATTTTCAGTGGAAACATTATTGCAACAGTTCAAACACAACTGCTCTCTTGGCGGCTTTCAGCATAGATTTTCTATCTCTTTTCCTCTCTCTCTCTCTTTCTCTCTCTCTGCTTTTGCCAACTTTTCCACACAGCAGTGACACATGTTGTCGCCATTTGCCCCCGTTAACCCTATCCTGATCGTTTGCTTGGTCAGATCCTGATCAAACCACGGGCTCGCGGAGTCCGGCTAAATTCCCACGCGTCTCCCCCGTAACCACGACGACGCGCCCACGCAAGCTAAGGGGATTACGGCATGAAAGCCACCGATGAAGTCCTGTATGGTGGAGGCTCCTGCCCACCGGGCGCGATCACAGGCGTTCATCCGGTTCCGGAAAACACGGCCGGCTCCCATATTAAGGAAGGATTGCCAACTTGACTCTTTCATGCGCCCGGCAATGCGAAGGAAGTCGACTTCGACCGTTCGATGTACAATCGGTGAAAGAAAGCACCGAAAGTACTGCGTAGTGGTACTGACTATAATGCTTTAAGTAGTCACTATGAAGCACCGGGGGGCTGACGTTGTGAAGCACAGTTTCAACATCACCTGAATATTTATTGTAGAAAGCTCCGTCCGAAGTACTACTTTATACACGCACCGCCATCCCAAACTTGCGTTGATATGATGACCAATAATGGAGGCTAGGCATTTCGACATAACGCCAATTAGTTTTTGAGGTGCTTGCATGGGGGCGTGCGTGTGGGCGTGTGTCGAACACAAGTTCATTGACGTGAAACATGTATGCTCCACGTCACGTTGGAGCTCGAGGGCATAATAGATTCTACAACTTATTATGACAAATGTCGCACTTATTCTGCAAACGTGCGCCACAAAGCGAGCGAGTGTTCGTTGTCCTGCGTTGGGCACCGTCGAAAACATGGCTGGTGTCAAGGTGAATCAACGACCCAAGGTGAATTAACGAATATGACCTGGCTCCTAACATGATAAGGGTGCGGCTGAGTCCAAATTAATGGCTAAATGCAAACTGTATATAGTGAAAAACGTGTTTCGGGGAGAAGAACGGCTGAATTTATGCGAAGGTTTGCTGGATGCGAGGAAAGAGCAATTTGGAGTCTTCGGGGTGGCTTCCTCAGTATAGGATACCTTGAGCACTGGTCGCGTCAACAGCCCTTTCGATCATCCCACGCACATCCTCGAAGGTGCAGCTGCAGCCTAGGCTCTCATCCGAAGCTCGTGGGTTGGGTATGAATTGGGACGGGGGAGTGGGGCTTGGTCGCAGCCTCCTACGATGCGGTGTAGTGCCCCGGGGGCCTTGCAGAGGCGGCACTGCGACGGGTAACGTGTAGGAGCCAAAATGTGACTTTTGCCGGAATTTGGGAAAGTTCGTTCGCAGGGCATGCACAGAAGAGTCACTCCAGCTCTCTCTAAGAGCATTCACGGCCCATCAGAACCCCGTTTTAGATGCGAAGCATGTCATGGTCGGGGCTATGTCCCTCCCTTGTTGTTGTAGCGCCATTCACACCCCCACTGCGCATGCTCGGCTTGCTGAATGCACAGTGGTGTCTTGCCCTTTAATGGCTCCTGGAGCGACAGTGTTGCCGGTGTCTTCCTGGGCCGGCACGAGACGAACACGCTTCATGCGCCTTCGACGTTTCATCGTCGTCGGCGGTGGCGTGCGTCAGCGAGTCTTTCGGGCCGTGATTACAAACAGCCCACAACCATCCGGGAACGTGCATCGACCTCATCTTCATTAACTTTAGGGTTCATTCACTACAACAGCCCTTGACTTTACTTTTCACAGACCATAAGGCGGTCATCATCAAAGCGGAACGACAACCACAGCTCGACGTCACCTACGTTGAACATGATCATGATAATGCCTAAATAAAGACAAACTCATGTCACGTACAACGTCTCTTTCTCTCTTTAATGCCTGTCCACACTAAGCCCCCGCCCCCTTCAATAAAACTACACCATCTTCCAGTGGGATACTTATGGTCGAGCCTGTTCCCTCCCTTGTTGTTGCGCTGTCCACACCTCCACTGTACATGGGCATCTCTCCTCCATTCTCCTCCTCAAAGTGGTATAAACAAGGTGTGCACACGCGCTGCGCGCTACTCCACTGCGCATGCGCGTCTCTCCTCCATTCTCTTCCTCACCCTACCCACGCGTCTCCTTACTCTAACACCACACACCAACTCTACTCACACTACTTACTTCAACTCTACTTACACACCAACCAACCCCCACTGCTGCTTCGCATCCTCCTCAGGGTTCCCCCTACGCGAAGATGGTGAAATGTTTTTGGTAGCCGGGACATGGACCGCTTCAAAGAAGCTTTATCTCTCTCTGTCTGTCTGTCTGCCCGTCTGTTTGTCTGTCTGTCTGGCAGTCTGGCTGTATCTTTCTTTCTTTCTCTCTCTCTCTCTCTCTCTCTTTGTCTCTCGGGAGTGGTTTACAAAACTTCATCCGATGCACCGAGTGCTTTTGCTGCCGTAGTACACTAAGAAGATAGTCTGAGCGGCGCTCGCTAGTGTAGTAGTTAGGCATGCCGTTAGGAGTTGTTGGAACGATCGTTAAAAGAAAAAAAAAAGATCGTTGCAAACGAAGGAATGTGTATCCACAGGAGAAGTTGCCGATAAAGCCGGCCTTGCCGGATGGCGACAACAAAACTGTTCTAAAAACAACCATCGTCTTATACCGCTTACGGTATCTGCAGCCTTCCCTAGCTCAAGGACGCGCATCTGAATCCATTCCGTTACTTCTTCTGGGAAAACAACGCGTATCTGTCTTTCTTACATACGACTTCATTTACTTCTACAACGTCTACAGCTATACTTTTTTTCTTTCGCCAAAACAAAGGCACGCAAATAAGTTTAACTTACTCCCGCCTTCCTGCAAAGGACTGCAGGTCCATTCCCTTTCAACAGCGGGCATTGCAGCCCACCCAGTGAACTGGCATTAGCTATAGAGTGCATGGCATCACCGAGCGGAGAAAGCTGGGTGGGGCCAGCGCGACATCCAAGCCGGCACAGCCGACAAATCATTACTCCATCCAGGCAAGTAGCCTCGTAGCATCGGATCAGTGACCCAGCGATGCTCCCGGCCACATTGTTTGCTCCAGCACCCCGACTTCGTCCTTAACAACTGTGCGTTTGTTTATTGCGTTTAAGTTCCTTACTGTCCCTCCCGCTTGACAGATTCATCCAGCGTGGATAATGCCATTCTGGCTGAAAACTCATACGAACCAAATTTTTTAAGGCAGGAGCAGGAAATCATAGCGACCGCCCATGATTACCAAATGGACTGGAGTGGCCCCACTCTTGAAGGGAACTAGCGCTTGTCGACAGGCTTTCCCTCATTTCTGTGACTGCCGACCTCGATGCGTAAGGAAACGCGCAAAAAAATAGTAACCTTAGCGGGACGAAGGGGATCCGGTGAAGCCCCTTGTGTCGGGGTTTGTGTTTTTAAAGACGATAGTCTTTCTTGGGCTACTTAAACCCAGAAATTTTGGTCTGTCTGTATGTCTGTCTGTCTGTCCGTCTGTCTGTCTGTGACTCGATTCAGCCACCCGGCCAAAGCAAAACAATGCCTGCGCAATAGTATTATATAGTCACAGCTAAATCTACCCGTCTATGTCCGGTGTAATGTTCATACTTGTCAACATTGTTGAAGAAGAACAAGACATTACGCAAATATGAGACAACAAATCAATACAGAAGTGATATTTGCAGTGTTCCTTTATAAAAAAATCAAACATGCTTGACTTTTGCGAAATTAAATACTTCATCAACTGCAGAAAAAGAATTCACTCCGCCGTCGCCTGCTGTCGCCCGCGCCACTATAGCTTCTGGCGCCATTTTAAGAAATCAACCAGCAACAGTTACGCAAGGTTCCACTAGATAGGCTCCACATTCTGCTTGAAACGCACGTGGAGTAGGGAAATGCGGTTGTATAAACGTTGAAGTAGGGTGCCTCGATTAACGCGCGTCTTCGCCATAAGGCAGCGTTCGCATCGAGACACCCGGTTTGGAGCAGTGGAACGCGGGAAATTTAAAATGATTTAAGCAAACCTTTGGCGTCTTTACCTTGGGAGGAGCGCGACGCAAGAGGAACAACATGAGAGGTGAGCGGGAAAGCGAAGGGACGCATTTACTTCACAAAAGCCGATAAAGCCTATCGTCTTTTGACGGCATTTGCAACGAAAGGAGCAGATACGCGGCCAATTTTTTTTCTGTGATCTTTCTGCTACCTTTCTTTTATTTTCTAAACAGATGGAGGTCGCTGCTGTCACTTTCGGGATCTTCTGCATGTCAAGAAAACCGGCTCCTGCTGGGCTTCCCTCCTATTCAGTCTATTCGACCCGGGGGAAAATTGGCTTCGTAGTTTGTCCGTTTGTCACCGGAACTCGCGTTTCTTGTTTCCGCGGTCGATTCTTCCAGACGTCGCTTCCTCGATACGGAATCGACGTTCCTATCTTGCCCCTTGCGTGTACGTGATGCGGATTCTGTGGTCAGCCTCCCGACATACCCAAACACGCGTCCCAGCCTTCCCAGAGACCCCCGCGACAACAAAAAGCGTAGCTGTGTCTCCCTTTCGAGGTCACTTTTAATGCGTAAGCATTTTTTTATGAGTACACAAAAGCACAAACCGGGTAGCGTTCAGTATCTGCACAAGAATGCGGAATTATTCAGTTAGTCTATTTATTCTTGAAAATACTGTAGACGAAGGAAACGTGGTTTTATAAAATTTAAACAAACCAAAAAACACTAAAAATCCGAAAACAAACTGATGAAATGAACAAAGTTCATCTTTACGCCATCCTCGCTCGGTTGGAACAGAAAAGACAGAACTTCGTAAAAAAACTAGTTAAGAACAAGCAAAACCACAAGAAGCCCCAACAGTATAACGCCTTGCATTTGCACAAAAATGCATAACTGGCGAAGATCACACGTTTGGTCGTATTAATAGTGTTCATGTACAGCCTCCCAAATTTTTAATAATGTAGCGGGAGCGACGACCAATCGGCATTCAGCGCCTTATCACAGTGTTCAGCAGCGAAATAGGTGAGAGTACGCGCACGCGCGTAAGGCTATCTGATGTACGAATGTGTCTGCTATGCTGTTTCCTTGAGAGTGGTACACCCCCTGCCACTGCTTCTGAATGACTTTTCTAACGAGAAACCGTGGTTATTTGAAGCGCATGCGCATATCAAATCCGCGTTTCATTTTTCTTTCGGATCACTTGCCCCGCACAGCGTGAGGAATACCGCTGGAAGGATAAGTAAAAGCAGAACAGGACGGGTTTCTTTGGCCGAAATCGCCTCAGGCTGCTGCGCGATATAATGCGATAAATTACAAATCTGATAAAAATAAAAACTTGTGCCCCGCGCTGCCTAGCTGTCTTTGGCAGCAGTGAAACGGCCTTGCAAGATAAGAACCACAGGGGGATAGTTTCTCTGAGGAGAACAGCGGAGCAGACGACGCTCCACTGAGCAGCATGGGTCGGCAAAACGGAAAGAACTCAATCACATTCAATCACTCTTTTTTCCATCATGCTGTACTCACTCAAACTCAGACTCAAGAAGCTCCTCTGCACTCAAAATCACTCGTACTCACTCACGAGACACTTATTTACAGTCGTACTCAACTGTACTCAAACTCATTAGTCCTCACAATTACTCGCACTCAATTTGTACTCACTCGGTACTCAACCCATCTGTACTCCCTTGTACGCATGCTCAATCTGTACTCCCTCGAACTCGTACTCAATCTATACTCACTCGTACTTAATCTGTACTTGTTTTCACTCAGTATTCACCGATATTTACTAGTATTTAAAATTGTTTCAGCTAATTTGTTCTCGCAATCAACCACTTGCAATCACGCGCTGGACGAGGTCTGTTGACCGAATAATTTGAACGGAGCAAGTCCAGTGCAGCCAGCATGCCTGCATGCCTGCCTTTGCTTTCACTATGGCAACCCCGTGGCGAGCGAGTGCCAACAGCCGCGGAAGAGGGAATAGCAATAACGGCAGTTTTCCCCCTCATCACCTTCTTTTACCCTTGTTTAGAGGGTCGCTGCGGCACCACGAAATGCCTGACTCGTGCGCGCACGTCGCGATTGGACTGCAAGATCAAATCAGAAAGTTTTCACTCTCGAGTACCGAGTACAGTATTCATCAGTACTGCTCACGAGTACATATTCTCACGTCTGTACTCACTCGTCATCCTACTCACATTTTTTGCCTGGGCCTGTACTCACTCATAATCGTACTCACTCCTGAGTTTGAGCACAAATAAAAGCAAATGAGTGTACTCACGAGTGAGTATGCCGACCTATGCAAAGCACATAGTTCTATGCGCGTGCGCTTACTCTCGCCTATTTTGCCAGTGAACACCGTGATAAGGCCCTGACATGCCGATCGGACGTCTCTCCCACTATATTATTAAAAATGGGGGAGGCTGTACATCACTGGTCGAGGCAAAAGTCTCGAAATACCGAGAAGCGGCGTAGGAATGCCTACACAATAGCTGACTAAGCTCCTAATTTTCGTGCTAAGGCGTTATGGAACAAGGGAGCTATCAGAGGCGTCGCAGCCTATGGGTGGGTAAGGAGCGAATGCGTTGGTACAGCCGTCGGACACCGCTTTTTTCAGGCAATTGCTTATTTGGGGCTTTCAATCCTTCGCCAATACACATCAGTGCTAAGGGCGAACGCAAAGCAGCCGGCGGGTGGTTCAGCAGCCGTTTCGCTGCAATACCCAGTTGGCAAATATTTTTTTCATTACGCGGCTCTATAAATGCGTTCGCTTTAAAATTATTCCGTGCAGCGCTCACATCTTAGAGGGCTTGTGTCGTTTTCGCGCAATGTTCACCAGCCGCCAAGTATATATCCAGCCGCCCGGCATGACATAGCCGAACATTCGACCGATGGCTCAATCAACCAACACTATATTCCTGGGTGCTGCAAATATCTACCTCGTTTACCGACAGTGTATACATACACATATAAGTGCGTTCAATAATGCGAATCGCCGAAAGCCAGTGAAGTTCCGAAAGCCCGACATTCGGCTACTGAGGCCGAAAGCCTGCTGAGTTCAGGGTAAGAAAATAAATAAATAAATAAATAAATAAATAAATAAATAAATAAATAAATAAATAATCGGTACATATAACCCGCCGCGGTAAAAGCAAGTAAATGGAGGCGATACGATTTCGTATCCCCAGCAGGAGTATCAGCCTGCGTTGCGTCGGCGCGTTAAAGATCGGTAGCCGTCGCCAAAGTGCGACAAGACATTTGCGCCCTTCTGTCATCCAGCACAGTGTGTCACATGCTCTTCAGGCAATACTCACTCCCCACAGAGGCCTACAATACCGCTAGTCTGTGCGCATGCGCAATTATAGCTGTACGCAGTGTCCCTTCAGCGGGCGAGGCAAGCCGGCGTGCGCGATGCTGCTGCTCCTGCGCTGCCCCAGCATGCCCTGCGCAGCGAGATCAACAGGCGTAGAAGCGGTAAACGACGTCGCAGTGGTTCGTGCGCCGCTCTCCGGGGCACGTGACACCAGCTTCGCAGTATGATCAGAGATTACCTATGTGTACAAATAAAACGTGATCAGCCAAAATATGGAGCAGAACACACAAATGGCGCGATTTCTTTCCGTGCAGGTAAAATCAACGAGTGGCATAATTGCAGCACCAAAGTTTGGAAAAGTGGCTTTCCATACACACCAATAGCGCGCCGTCATTTTGCGTCCACGAACAGTACTATTCGATTTTACGTCTCCTGGTTTATATTTTCGCATGAGCATTTTATTTTTTCATGAAGGTACAGAGCTTTTTTCGGCCACAAAACAACTCTTGCTTCGATTGTGTGGCTGAAAAAGTCCATTTTGAAATCGCGACCATAACAACGTGTCGCTGTAAAATAACTAAAAAGTAACCACTCTTTTAGCACTCGAAACAAATATTTTGAGACAAGTAAAGGCAAAAAAAAAAATATTGACTCGGCCGGTTTCTTTAGGTTCGACAGGCTGAAACCAGGTAGCCATCAGACCACTTGGTGAACAACAGCACTCTACCTCGCAGAGGAGTGCTGTGCGTCCTCAGTCCACGAATCCAAGGGACGGTATGGAGACCTCTCCCTCATACACGGGATAGAATAACAAGGAGTACGCTTCCAACCTGGTGCATCTACTGCCGCCATTAAGGCGACAAAAAAGTATAGCTGCACTAACTAAGGGTTTGCGCCTGTGGTAATGCTATCGTACAACTAGTACCCCTGTCCTCATGCGCATCGAAGCTGGTTTTGAGGATCCAGCACTTGAAATGTCGCCCACATTTCTCTGTCGCACGTACGTGCGCACATATAAAGATATGTCTTACATAGAATAAAGATAATGTGCTTTCATAAACAGTTTGGATGAAGACATATTGGGAACTAACTATGCAAAATCACAGCCTTTATATCCCTAGAACAGTATTTGCTGTGTCGCTTATTAGCATAAAATTTCGACTGCAGGAGAAGTTCATTTCGTTGGAAAATGTAAGAGGGCAGGGCAGCAGCGGAGGAGTTTGGCTAAATCGATACCTTTCTCTTACGTCCCTTCGCCGCACCTGGCTCAGCGATTAACATGTTGAAGTTTTTATCTTTGTCTTTTGGCCTCCCGCGTTTTGTTATAGTACGATCAAGCTGGAAAATGGCGACCTGTTCTCCTTGAGGAAACGTAGGCTTCCGTGTCCTTCCGCTTGATCTGTTTAACGTTAAACATGATTTATTTCTTCCCCTTCTTCCTCTTTCTCCTTCTTTTCTATTTCCCACTTTGTCTCCTTATATTTTGCATTTTGTGAAAGGTCAATAATAATCAGTTCAAAGAAGAATGGCTTGGGCTCTGAACAAGGGTTTTCTTGTCGGGTACCTTGTTCCTCTTGCCATTCAAATTTACCCCGGAGCGTTTTTTTCTCGCTTGCACGTAGTAGATATCACTCGATTACTACTGAACAGCTTCTTTGTTTTTTTGTAACTTTTAGGGGACCCATACCTGACGGCAGAATCGAAGCCTCGTTGACGCAACAAAAACCATTAAGGATGAAAAAACGAAATAGGTCTACATCCTCAAAACAGTAAAATGCCAGCCTGTTTCCGCCAGGCGGAATAAAACCAGTGGTGAAATCATGCATAGTCGGATTATTTACCTACAAAGTAAAACGCCTGTGGAACCTTTCAGCACAGTTGTTTTCTTTGTATTGTTGTTGTTGTTGATGCTGTTGATGTCGTTGATGCTGCTACTACTGCTGCTTTTGTTGTTGGGGCTGCTGCTGGTGTTGTTGCGCCATCGTTGTTATCTTCGTCGTCATCGTTATTGTTTTTGTTGTTGTAGCCGTCGTTGCTCTTGTTGTTGATGTTGTTGTTATTGTTGATGTCGTCGTCGTTGTTGTTGTTTTGTCGCACTGGATCATTTTCGCCGTTTCCGTCTTGCTCATTTACCCTGTTTTGCAGCAGCAGCTGCCATATTATAAGGTTGGGAGTGGCTAATATGTTCGGCCTGTAATAAACAGCCCTGGCGCAAAGTCCGCGGAAACCTAAAAATGTTAGCTGTACCCGTAATTCGCGTTACCCGCCCACTTGGCTGGGCAGCGAATCAGAACAGGCGCGGAGGGAGGCGTTACGTAACGCGCCCTTGAGCGCTCGCTCAGCCAGCCGTCGTGGAGCGGTTACAAAGTGCGCGATGCGTTTCGGCTAGCGAAGTGGTTTGGCGCCGTAATAAGCCGGAGCAAGCCGCCACGCTGTCCCGTTATAACAAGCAATACCTTCTATGACTAACTATCACCACCGTCACAATAGACGCACTGCCATCCGTCATCACGTTGCTTGATTGGAGTTTGTTTTTTAACCTTTGGCAGCAATCACTGAATTTCTGACTGGCTTGAATAAGAAGAATTCTGTTCCTTGGCTGAACACCAGCTAGCAGGACACATATTCTACGTTTTAGGCGGCGTGATGGCAGCTTTTCCAAAATCTTGTTTGGGTAGGATGTCCACCACAGCCACCAAAATCGTTAACAACCCCATCGCAGTTTCGACACACATCCGCCTGGTATGGATGCCAGAGCCCTCGTCTCTCCCGGGGAACAAGGTGGCACACGAAGCAGCCCGAGGATACACCAACCACGCTGGCTTCGAATCCGACAACGTGCCGTCTGCAACGAAGGGAGGGACAGACTGGCACGGGCAGTATGGAGTATAGTGCCTACATTATACTCGCTAGTGTGCCGACCTCGTCCTCCCGGAAGGCACCGCAAGTGATGAATGCCGGTGGCGGCGTCATGGAGCCCTGCCAGGCTGAAGGGTGCGGGCCGCGCCGCTTTCGCAACCATGGCAAAAGGACTACTGCATTTTGGCTTTCATTCAGCTGACCACACCTGGTATTGACGGAGCAGACTACAGCTTTCAGAGTTTGTTTTGAGGCTTTGACTGCCGCGATCACTTTGAATATCGCGACTGCTGGTTGCGCAATAACTTCCACATGTGCAGTAAAATTCTGGGTTTTGAATATCTCGTCCTCTTGAAGGTGTGTTGTAAGACCGTTCTAACCGTAGAGGCTTTATTTTTTAGGTAACTTTCTTTAACAAAGTATGTGAAGTGCGTGCTTTATTTTATTCGACATGTAAACACAAGCATGTTTTGAGCTGAAGCAATTTTTGTGCTTGCAAAAAGCACAGGGCTTGCTCCCCATCAGACGTCGTAGACAGCAATCCTTTCAAGAAAAAAATCCTACCTCTAGGACGTGTTCTCCTCTGAAGCAGCCTTTATCCCGCTTTCAGAACAAATATTTTTAAAGGAGACCTGTTTTATTGAGGATTCTCGCTCTTTGGAAGAGCACGTGTTTAACCTCTTTACCCGTAGCTGCAGCTGATTTCTTTACAAACATTCCTTTCTTTCGTGGACCCTTTTTCTTCAGCTTCAGGATAGGCGTACTCTAATAAATCCACTGGCACAAGTGGCACTTTTACACCTCGGTGTCTCTGGAGTAGGCTGGATCGATGTTGAAGAATGGCTGTTCCGTTGTGCTGCTGAGCCCTTGGACTCAGATTCTATTCCCGGCCGCGCGGCCGCTTTTCTGATGGAGTTGAAAAGCAAAAAAAAAAAAAAAACACGTGTGTCCGATATTTGGGAGCACGATAATAACCGCAGGTCGTCAAAATTGATCTGGAGCCCTTCACTATGGGCCGCCTGATCCGCTGTGAAGCTAGGTGCGTTAAACCTCATAATCAAATCAAATCGTCGTTGAAGAATGCGCGGAGACTCTCGCTGTTGGTTCGCAGTCTGTGCAGCACCATCTTTAGTACCAGCAGTTCATGCTTCTTCAGACAGCAGCGTGTGGTGCATTTTCAACTGGGGGAGCGCCGAACGTTGTCGGCACTAGATCGTCAGGACTCAGCGATTCGGCGCTCTTAATGACTGAAGCAAACAGGACTTTCAAGTCGGCACACCTCGACACACCTATGCCTGGATATGGTCGCAATATATTCGGCGGCATAATGCGTAGGCTTCCATCAGAAACAATTTTATCGAATCCACAGCACTTTTGAAAAACACAACCACTGCAAAGTCGCCGAACCCGTTTTCATCTACCCGAGACCGCTTCGGTGACTAGCAGCAATCGTATTGAACTTTTCTTCAGTCACAGTTGTCGATTTTCAGCACAAGAAAAGAGCCTTTCCTGTGTATGATGGGGCTCAGTTTCCCAGCACTGAAACATGCGCAGCATTTATACGTGTACACACACGAAGCATGTCTGATGCAAAGTTTAGACCCTGTTACACGCACTTTAGTCCCTTTCACACGCACAATCAATGTTCACGAATAAACACAAATTAACCGCAAAAACAATACTCAGGTCAGGCAAGCAAGCCGCGTTATGGTTTTCAAGGCTCCGATGGTCGCGCAATATTCACCACTAAAACTGGCCAACTCTCAGGGCCTCTTTTCCAAGGATAAGCGTAGGATATCGATCTAACACATACGACAGTTTGAGCGATCTCTGTAAGGAGGATCGATGAAATTACCTGCGGAGGCCGATTCCATACTCGCTCAATATCTTTCCGGTAACTAATTTGGTATGGGCCGTGAAGGAAGCCCGCTTGCTCTACAGAGCATCATTCGGGTCGAGACTCTGGTGATTTAAGCGAGCTGCAGCAGCTATCTATGGTTTCATTTTCAGCGTTGCACGAATTCCAAGAAGCTCCAAGAAGCAGCGTTTGAGAGCTTCTGGTGCATTCTTAAACGCTCCTCTGTGGTAACTTACAAGGTAGTCGTACGTCGTGGTATGGCCACGCGGTCCTAGGTTGCACCATGCCTCCACGGTTTGCTTGTTTTGCGGCCATGCGAACCGTTCCACTGGACGCGGTTGAAGGGGCCAAACACGGTGCATATCAGGGCTAGACAACCTTGCCTTGTTGTGTGTGCACACATCCGAGTAGCGTCACGGGTTAGTAATAAGTGGTGGCTGAAAAAAAGCGCTGCATCTGCGCGACTTGGCGACCCTCGGCTTCCGGATTCCGTTAAGTGACCTGCCCTGGCCCCGTGTGACAGGTTCAGCCAGTTCTTACCCCAGGTGCAACTTCCCTTTCAGTAAAAACCCCTAGACCGCCGGAGGTTCGGGAAGTAACCAGGGGACAGGAGCTGAGCAGACAGACCTGCTGGTGCCGGGGGTTTCGTGGGGGTCCAAGCAGGTCGTAGCCCAGCGATGTAGTCGCGCGCCACATGGTCGATGCTAGCAGCTTCCCGAGGCTGTGAACCAGTTGAGAGGGGGCGCTCAAACAATTCTGGATTTCAGGTCACGTTGCGATGTTCGAACGTTGCCAGGCTGCCAGTGCGTTTCCGGCGTCAGTGGGCGTAGAGCCGGGAGTTGGAGGATAACCGAAGAGAATATTCGAAGCACGGTAAAGGTGACAGTAGACCAAGCGGTATAGTACGTGCACACAGTGTCTCCTTCATGGGCAAGTGACGTCGCACATGTTGGTTGGTTGGTTTGTTGGACCCTTGAATCATAACGCATACCCACGCGGGGAATTGGCCAAGAAGCTGCATGTAAGGATTGGGCTGTGGCCCTGTTTATTTTAGAGAAAAAAGTGAATACAGTTAGAGAAAAAGTTTGAGATAAAAAAAGAAATATTGGGATATAACATAATTGTCAGGAAACAAAATCACGAATGAAGAAATAACTGTCTAGCAGGGCATCCGGCCTGTCGCCGCCGCAAAGGAGTGAAAAGCGAGCACAGCAACTCTGTGGTAAACTTGACGGAAGCACTCAGGGAAAGAACAACGGTGGAAGATAACGGGAGATTAAGTGTTGGTCATCATATGGTTGTAACTGCTGTTTTTACTTTCATTTGTAGCCAATACCAATGCGGGCATCGGCGCAATAACGGGAGCTTTTGGGGGCTAATACGTACACTTCATAAAACTAGAAAATCAACACCTGAAAATGGATATTAGGAAGAGACCACACTGTCACACAAGGGACTTGGTAACAAGAAAATATCGATGCAAGAACTCAGAAGAGGATGGAAACATCCAATGTTTTTATTGACAAAAATACACGCCTAACGGGGTAGACACGTAGTCTCTCAAATGTACGCGTGAGTGGCTCTGACAGAAACCCAGGAATGTGGCCCCGACGGAAAGCAGCACGGCCATTGAAAGAGTAATCGAACTCTAACCGCAAGTTCACTCTGTCTCATTACAATACAGCGGCAACAGACCAAAACGGTCTATTGCTTTGCATTCAACTCCAAAAGCACAGAGGCCGGGGAATGTCACACGGGCCTGGTACATGTTTAGTTCCATCGGAATAACCTTATTTATGCAGGAATTGCGGAAACCTTAATATACAGTAGAAACATTAACCGCCGTGGGCTACGAAAAACAACGTAAATTTTGAGAACCAAGCCCTTCCGTATTCGTTATAAAACTAAACGATATAGTTAATTCATATGTTACTATATCTTAGTTAACTGGCACCACATTAAAGCAGAACGCCAGTTTTTTCCTCGTCACAGAGATGCTGAAGAAGATCGGCGGCAAGTGTTCATCTTTCTCTCTCTCTCTCCAAAATAAAGTGGCAGAACACAACAATATAATAGTTATACATTTTATTTCTCAATGATTTTACTTCACAACGGTGGCTTGCATGCTTCCTGCTTTGCTATTATCGTCAAACAAACCAAGCCAACGAGAGAAGAAGACAGGCAGGACGAACGCGTGCTCTCACTTGTTGAATGCAGGGGATTGAAGCCAAGGCAACTCCGCTTGCCGCAATGTTAGTCAGACGCTCCAACGTCACATCTAGCAACGCCGAGATGAAAATGCCTGTCCCGCTCACCGTGTTTCTGCCAGGGGTTTCTCAACTTGGCAAAGGGGTTGCGTTCCTCGGCCGTCTAGTTTGTCATTATTGGATTTTTTTTTGTCGCAGCGCTAGTGGCATATTTACTGCTGTAATTCAGAGATTTTGTCATTTATTTTTTGTAATAGTATTCAGACCACGCGTTATCCGGAGTATTGGCTCTGCCGACTTCGAACAAGTGATTCCCGTGTAAGAGCAGTTGTCAACGCTGAGGATACAGCAGGGAAGAAGAAGACGGAAAAGGAACGTAAAAGAGAAAGATCGAGAGAAAGATTGCAAGCAGGCAAGGAAAAAAAAACCTTATGCACATGATCATAACCACCAGGAAAGTTAATAAAGGATAACAAAAAGCCCCCTTTGTACTCCGTTTGCCACAAGACATTTATGTGGAATCTCAGAAAAGATTTTCGCGTTCAGGTGCTGATTTAGTAAGGTGGTAATTCATTTTTTTTAGAACAGGGGTAATGGACGCCTTGAGGGGGTTAACTACCATTCCGTCAACTTACAAAAGTCTGCTCGGCAGAGTATCGCGTTCGCATCCTGCCTTGTGATCGGAATAGACAGGAGAGTTCCATTGTGGTGTGCCTGCTGTGCTTCTTCTTCCGCCATCTCATTTCCAGCGAAGCCACAGTGACGTGGTATCCACTGAAGCCCCACCATGTGGTCCTTTTCGTTGGACCCGCAGAATCGACATGAACGCCTTCACAGGCTCGATGCAGAGCACAGGTTCTGGCTCAGTCTAGCTCCTCGACTTCGCCAAAGTGAAGAGACATTGGTACACCGGCTGGGTCTTGGAGTAGCATTGACCCGGATGTATCTCCACACAATCGGACGGGAGGACAGCCTGGACTGCCTCCTGTGCAGATGTCCTGAGACTATCGAACATTTGCTTAGCGCTTGTCCAAAGTAGTCTAGTGAGCGAAAGAACCTTGAGGCAGCATTACTACGCTGGGACACTCGCCCTCTGTCCAAACAAAAGATTTTGGGCACGTGGGCTGACAGCACGAAACAAAGCCTAGCCGTTAAAGCCCTCCTTATATTTCTTAGTGACGCCTCTCTGCATTCTCGGATCTAGGTTGCGACAAAATTTAACAGACTGCGAAATAATGCCTCAGTAGATTTTTTTCTCATGGACGATAGTCATGTGCTGAAAAGTGGACTGTAATCATCTGATTCAGCGCCCCGTTACACGTGAGGCTTATTGGTTTTACTGCTTGTACATAGTTCATTTTTCGCTTCCATTATCATTTGCTATACCTCCCATATTCATTCATTTCTCTTTATGTCCTTAGTACCCTCCCCCCAGTGGGAAGTAGCAGGCCCAAGATAATTTTCTCAGGCCGACCTCTTCTACTTTGCAATAAACATTCACACACACCCTCTCTCTCTACAAAAGCCTGTAAGCGTCTTTAAAAAGTACATACTCGGTATATAAAGAAGCGTAGTCAGTGAAATGCAGAAAGGTAGGTTGTAACCTGGTTAGTGAAACCTTAATTGTAGCAATGGTAAAAACGGTGCGTCGGGCCAAATAACTTTGCCTCCAACATTTGTCCCACACGTGATTAGAGTGCAATCATGCTGCGGTAGCTAATAGATGGATGCCCACTGATCAGTGTGCGAGGCATAGCGGTAACTAAAGCATGACGCTCCTGTTAGGAAAATATCGTAAACTGTATATACCTCGCATAAGAACCGTTGAGGAATAACGACTCCGTCAAATTCCCCATGCGAGATGATTTTTTGTGCTGTTTTGCCGTTTGGTTTAAGTAGGTATCCGGTTGTGTGCATGGAACCTTATCTTAGAAGGAGCGACCGGTGGCCTGGATCCCGTGCCCCCTTCTGGAAGTCTCTATACTGGCTTGCCACCATAATAGATGGATCTATTTTATGCAGTACACGCCTGCGCAATATAGAGAGAGAAGAACACCGCTTCTCTTTGTTGTGCAACCGAGCAAGGTCCCAGTATCGAAAAAAAAGGCAGCATCTCCACTCCGTGGATGATGGCGAGGGTGCGGAGTACGGGGACTCGAAATGACATCCAAGTTGCGCCCGAGTGACATCTGATATGTGCCCCGACCGGCATTCGATTTGAGGCGTGAGTTGCACCTTGATTTCGCTTTATTTTCGCTTGATGGTGGTGTGCGCACGGATGGACGCGACGGACACTGGGAGGTCCTAACGCACTCCGCACCGTTACAGGCGAAGGAGTAAGCCGTTTGACTCTCGGGTACTAACTGACGGTCGTAGCCCAATGGGTAAGACGACTGAGACTGACGCTGCCTGGTCTAGCAGACACAGGCTCGAGTCCTGCCGGTGCCTGTGTGATTTTTTGCGATTTTGAATGCTATGCGCACGGACGCGGATGGACACTGTGCGGTCTTAAGTTACTCCACACCTAAAACACATTCTGGCAAACGTGATTTGCTCGTTGCGGTGGCTCGCAAGAGAAACATCCAGCACAGCAGTATTTACATGTCTACTGAGCCCGTTGTTATACAGCTCCACTCATCCGAACGGTAGCTCGTCCTCAAAGCTTTTCCAGGACGTACAAGAACATGCGTCACAACTAGCGGCCACATCGATCGTGCACGCGGTCGCTATGTCTGGACCGGCAGCAATAGGGGCAGCCAGTAGCAGAGGAAAATGTGAGGGGAATGCTGACTGGCTTGTTCTGCGTAGCAGATAAATGTATTGTTTGATATATTGGAGGATTGTGTTGTGAAGCGGGAAAACAACGCAATCAGGGACTTAAGTTTCCATGCTGTGTGCATGGCGCCGCATGTATACGAGCGGAGGGACAACTCTGCGCAGGTATTTTGAGTTCCCACGAATGACGTGCTATTCATCGACATTTAGTACTCACTCTCGTCACACTCAACAACAACAACGCAGCACCGGCCACTTGAAAAGGGCCTTACAATCATCACAGTATTTCAGCTACGCTGCTAGAAGACACGATCGTCGTATTTTTAGAGACACCATCGTAGAAATGAAAAATCAATGAAGCCTAGCTTTCAAGCATCAGCGAGTTGGTGCATCATGGATACAAAACGGAACGAGCGCACCCTTTGGTGAAGCATATGATAGAGGAGAAGGTGTACGCCGGCCACCCTCCTGCTCTCGAACGGGAGGGAGGGGAGGAGTGGGTGGCATGGCATTCTTATACACATTGAGGAGAGGGATTGGGATCTTTCTCCCAGGAGGGAAGCAAGCAAATGAATTAGTGAGGACCCCGGGATCGATATCAATGACGTAGAACCATTTGACTGAAGAGGACGGCCAGCTGCTAGGTTATACAAAGACATCTTTTTTTCTCGGGTTTCCCTAAAGTTTTATTGCACTTTCATTGCACAAAACTGGCCGCGTATCTTCTTACTACGCTGCCAATATCAAAAGACGATGGTCATTGAGTAGTCAAACACGTGTATAGATATGAAGTTTGAGTAGTGGCAACAGAGTGCTACAGAAAATATTGGCCACATATCTGCTAGCTTCGCCCCTTATGCGGGACAGTTAAGAAAATGTCATCCAATGCTGCGATTGTATAATTACAATGCATTTATTTTTGTTCATTGGCTGCGTTTGACTTTTATTTTGTTATGTTTCACCATTGGTCTCACCTGCAGTGTTGTTCAATTAGCAACCCCTTTCCTGTATGCTAAATTTGTGTATTTGTTTGTTTATAATAAACTGAAGCTGAAACTAAAATAAGACAGTCATCTGCAGCCCCTCTCATGTAAATTCCTCTCTGGTATCCCCCGCCCAGCTGTCACGCTCTTGCCCTTCCGTTCTGCTCCTCTCATGGTAAACTTGATGGGGGTTTGCTCAAATCAATTCAAATTTCCCGCACCGCACTGCGCCATTTCTGGGGTCTTTTGTCACTGTTTCGCTGTCCGCTGTTGTGCTGGTACTGTCGCACTGTTTGCCACGAGGTCGAACTCGGGCGTGACACGGTTTTGCATTTTTTTTCTCAATCATTGTTTTTAACGCGTTTTTTGTGTTATTGGTCTCGCAAAAATCTATTTCTAAATATAAGAACACTGGTAATATCAATTACGTATGTATTAGTTTTTTGTCTTAAATATGCAACGACGAAGTATGCTATAAGATTTGCTAGTTCGACAAGGTTTTACCTATTTAAATGCCTTGTTCACGAATTCTTCTAACTTGAAAACGGCGGACGCCTCTGCGTGTGTTCGTTGCGTGCTCCCTGTACTGCCGTCACCATGTGCAGGACACACAATACGCAAGTGCTCCAGCAAAGAAATTGTTCGTGCAGTTCTATTGGATTGGCCTAGTTTCCTCGTCCGGCAAAGCGTCAGCAATGACGTTCAGTATCCAGTCCACGTAGTTGGAAACCTTGGTGTAAACGCCCGGGTACGAGGCCGACCCGCAGCCTACGCCGAAAGAGACGACGCCGATGGCCTCGAAGAAGGTTCGCCCGAACGACTGACCCTTCGTCACCAGCGGGCCACCAGAGTCTTGCTGGAGGGAAGAACAGAAATGGCAGGTGAACACGGTCCGATATTAAACTAATACTACACTAATTCTAAACTAAGCCAAAAGTAGTACACCTCATGCTACATTGGCACCTTCACGCTTTTGTTTCAGCTAGCTCCCCCAAAGCCGTTCACACTAGCGGCTAGAGACTGACTGTGGGAACCGCAATTAGGTTGTTGCCTAATCTGATGGTTAGGCAACAATCTGATGATTAGTAGTGGCTGAGGGATATCATCCTTCGAGAAAAAAAAAAGAGCGAAGGCCCACTGACCATTTAATGACAGCCGTCTTGAAGTGCTTTGAGATCGCCTGCCTAGCCAAAGTACAAGTCCTATAGGGACCGGGAAGCTAGACCGATGGCGCCACCACTCGGTGCTCCCCTCGTTACTGGAATGGGCCGGCGCATTGAACTAGGCAGCCTTCCGTCGTTTTTGTCGCGTTTGCTTCGGTTCTTTTAATGTTTACGCGTTGTTGTGAGCGAATATGTGCGGTCAAACGAATTCTAGGCAGATGTGTCGGTTCTCAGATGCAATAACGACTACGTAAACTCGACGGACACTTGTGAGGTGGCGTACGGGCCTGATTGATATGCGTGCTCTTTGCGGCGCTGTACGCCTGGCTCCACCCGGTTTGAATGCGAAAAAACTTATTAGTAATAATAGTCATTTCCACCACCATAAATTATTTGCACTAGATGCAATCACTACGATTTTCACACCAGATGGGATACCTGGATACGTGTGCGTTAAAGAGAAAGGCACGTACAGTGCGCGTCAGACTTGTCTCGGTCAAGCGAGTGCGCTGCTTCCGAGCATGCTGGCGACATCTGTTGATAGCGGCTGGGTTCGAGATAGCTTGCCATTGCGCATGCGTCGATCTCGGACAGGCTCTTTTAGCATGGGCCACTCAAACCTAGGGATACAACCCCCCTCAAGAAGCGCTTCTGTTCTGTAGTGCCAGCCGTAGGCGGGGACACGGCGTAGGCTCGTAGTTTGACGGGATGCATTATCAGCGCAGCCGTTATGTAATCGCACAAAAGGGTCGACGCGAAGTGCTGAAGGGCATTCTTGTTGCGTGCTTTTCGCTTCCTAAACGTGGGATTCCTAAAATTATAGCAGGTGGTTTTGTGTTCTCGCTTAACCGCCTGCGGGGATAGTGGATCACGCCGAACGACGCGTCCATCTGGCCGGTAAACGCTCACGGCTGGCATAGTGGAAGACCAGCGCCCCTAGAGAGTGGTGGCGTCTGCAAATTAGGATGGCACATGCGAAACGACTACCGGCCGGCTCTGCCCGAGATTCACGCATGCGCAATTTCAAGCTATCTCCAATCCAGCCGCTATCAGTAGGTGTCGCCAGCGCACTCTGATCCTGACTGTACGAGTTCGATTAACGTATGGCCGTGTAAACGTCGCGGCATGTTTTTTTTTTTTTTGCAACTGTGAGCTTTGTGTTAGTTACCAAAGTTTTCAGCCAACTGTGAAGTTAAAGTGGCAGCGCGTATACTTAGAGCTAAAGGGGAACTACCGGGTTTGTAGTGGTCATTTTATAGAGATCCAAAGTAATTCAATCCCCCAAGAGCCCAAGCTAAAAACCCTCTCCCCGGTCCTCCCCATTCTACCACCTCTGTGAAATAAAAGCTGGCACAAATAGGCTGGCAAGGCGTTAAAAAAAATGACAGGGTGTGTCAATTAGCTTCAACCTATGTTTTTTAACGCGTAAGCAATCGATGCCTAGTATCTCAACGCGAACCTTGTAGAATACATGTAACGTTGGAAGAGTAAATGTCAATCATTGAAAGAAACAAGAGAAAATATAAAAAAAAAACGGAACAAAAGCCTTCCAATTCGGTTAGTGACAGCAAGCCCGGCATCCACCGTCCATTGATGGGAGCACACAAAAATAAAAAAAAAATAGTGAGAACTAAAATCACAGTTCTATTTTATTTCGCGTTTTCATGCGTGTTCATAAACAAAAAAAAAAGATACCCGCAGCGGTGGCTCAGTGGCTAAGGCGTTACGCTACTGAGCAACGAGGTCGCGGGTTCGATCCCCGGCCGCGGCGGCCGCTTTTCTGATGGAGGCGAAAAGCCAAAACGCCCATGTGTACCCTACAATCAATCAATCAGGGCGCACGATAAAGATCCCTAAGTCGTCAAAATTAATCCGGAGCCCTCCACTACGGTGCGCCTCATCGTCTGCGTTGCGTCGGTGCGTTAAACCCTACAATCAATCAATCAGGTCTAACAGATGTAACAACCCTACTGAAACGTTCCGTATATACGGAATTATGGGAATACGGAGTTCATACGGATTATGCGGCCGTCAAGCACACCCAAAGTAGATGTTAGTATAAAAAACAGTGGAATCACATTAGTTTGCGCAATAAAAACGTTTCGCACAGGTTTCGTGTTTTTATCTTGAATAATAAGCAAAATGACGCTCCGTATGTTTTCCGTATACTCCGTATATACGGAATTCATACGGACAATGATTTGGCGGTTCTAGTAAACTTGCAACATTCGGTGTCAAATTTTTGTATTCTATTTCGTTCACGTGTGTTTCTCAAAATTATTCTTTGTTTTGTGGCGGCTTTGTGTCATTATAAAAAATACGTATTCCCATATTTCCGTATATACGGAACCTTAAATTAGTATTCGGTCCCGCGCTTTCACGTGATTTGCTGTCTGGATTGAGGCATCTAAGGCCGCTGAAAAAATCCAAGGTTAGTAAAACAAAAAAACCGCATAACTGTTTTTACAGATAAAAATTCTTCAAATTTCTGCAATTTTAATGACGTGGGCCTTGGTAATGCCTTGGTCATTCAATTAGGAAAAGCGGCTTCAGTGCAGCACAAGCGACGCAGACCCTGTTTATTCAAACGCAGGCGGTAACTTGTGCTAAAACGCGACCGCAGCACTCAGTAGTGAAAATGAAGGCAAGTTTTTGGCCCCCTCTTGTTTCTCAGCGCTCATCTACGCAGTAATAGATTTTTTTTCTTTTTTTCTTTTTTCTGAAAATTTATGAACTCACCTGCGATCAACCAGGTCTGATAACAGGCATATAGCCATGCTTTTGCACGTCCAGGAATAACTTTCTACCGTCATGGAGTATTTACTCTGGGAGCGATTCCCAATGACTCTGGTAACGTATTTCGTGAACACGAAGAAACCTCGCTTCTAGAGTAAGTATTGAGGTTACGTTGCGTCGTCTCTGAGCCTTTTCATTTGTTTATACCTTAGAAGGTACCCCAACTTTGTCTTTCACTCGTGCACACCGCCATTTCTTCGTCAAGTGCCAAAGCCCAGGCCTATAGCCTATTTCGATCGGCTGCCCATTCGGGCTTTCCAAGAGCGCTTAGCTGCAATATATTCCTCGATGGGCCAAACTGCACGCAGCAAACTACACGCAGCGAGCATGAGAAATTTGTACGAAGGAAGGGACTTGCACTTCCAGCTCGCCTTCCAACTTGGTGCATTGAGCATCTTCTGCGATTTGTAATTACTGAGTAGGGGCGTAAATCATACACAGGGCTGGCTTACCAAAGGTCGCCTCCACTCGCATGATTTACCAATCTAGAAAAGCACTTGTGGTTACCTAGTCTTTGCAAGCCGAACCTCAGCCGAACGGCAGAAAGCTATGCACAAGTAGGCAGCGCTGACCGTCACCACGATTCCACTGACGAGCGCTTCGCCACCGGCACCGCTGTATGCTGAAGCGACGGTGGTGACATAAAACGACCGCCCGGTCTTTATACGTGCTGCCGGCATACATGGCCAATTTCACAGCGGAGGTGTACACGTCCAGGTTTCCATACATTTTTGGATGTCAGCATCTCAAAGTTCCTGTCGTAATCTAGTAATCTATGAGGAGTAGGAGGAGTGAACATGGCATGTGCGGACACCTGGGGTAGCAACAGGAAAGCTAGGACACCTCCCCGACTACATGTCTTTCCCCGCTCAGTGCAATCGGGTAGAGTGGAGGAAGGGCAGGGCGCTTACAAAGCCGAATACCAAGACGTAAACGCAGCGGAGAGGGGAGAGGGGCGATTGGCTGAGCATAAGGGTGCGCATGCGAAGTTTGAGAGAAACTGTCTGGACAGACACTTTGAATCCAGTTGTGTGATGTGTGGCAGACTATAGTTAACGCGAAGTTTACCTCAAAGACCAAACATTAGGCCTAGGACACAGCAAACGCGGCACAGTTACTACTGTCATCTTAGCAAAGTGATATGCACGGATAGAGAAATAAATACCGCAGTAGAAGATTGGATCCGTCAGGCAATCAAGCAATCACTTTCTCAGAGGTCAATCACTAGGCCACAAAAAAATTGTGTCCGTCCGTCCTCTGAGGCCTGTATGAAACTTTTGAAGCGTTTTGATGTGTTTCATGCCCCCGGAGTAGTAATATGTCCCCGTACTAGGGCACTAGACAACGCCTTATAAGAGGGAATGTGTTACCCTCTCGTGCGTGGGTTACACGGCCAAATCGTGTGTAATTTTTTATTTTATCGCTCCTGTTTCTTGTTTGTTTCCGGCCTCGCTATATCATAGTCCCGACTGCGCACATACATACCAGACTTTAACTTACTCATTTTACTCTTATTTTACCCTCATTTTTAAACTCAGTTTTACCCTTGGCCAAATATCATTTTATGTGGATAAAACCAGAAATACGCAGACACAGAAATACGGGCTCCGTGAGACCGTTACCTGGCAGGCATCGACGCCGCCGCTTGTGGTGTTCCCAGCGCAGATGAAGTCGCCTTTCATGCCGCGGGGGAATTTGTCAGCGTAGTTTGACAGCCCCTGGTAGCGCCGCTCGCACGACTGGGTGTCGACTAACGGTATCCTGGCGTGCTGTAGGACCATCTGTAGCCGTCCACCTGTAAGCAGTTCATAGGATGAATTACCTTCAACGCACGCATAAGTAATACGCACGTACAAGCTATCCCGATTGCGCACTGTGCGGCGTCCGATACGGAAACTGCCTGTAATGGCTGCTTCATTGCAGACAAGTACATTAAGAAATAAAGACAACTCTATAAATGGGAACATGATCCCTTAGAAGTTGAACAAAAAAAATTGTAGCAGAACTTTTGTGTTAAAAGGAGTTTACCCCGTCCTGCTGAAACTGACGGCGAGCTAGCGAATTTTTCGGGAATGACATAATTCAGCAGCGTTCAATATGTACAGATCATAGGGGACACGAAGAAAAATTACAACTTTCCTTATTTGCAAAGAACTAGGCTTAAAAACTACCTGACTGATCTTAATTTAGGCAACGCAAGAAGTGTTTAACCGACAGAAATCCTAGAAGTATCGACAAACGTTCAGGTTCACGCTGCAGGGACGCGTTATGACCAGGTGTTACGTCATACCGCCCCGCATAAAAACTTTATTTCAGTGTGTTAGCTACACGTTAGCATTCACGTGATGCCATCAAATGTAATTAGAGTCGCCACCACAATCTTCCAGTCATGTGTCTTAGCGATGGGTTAGCAATCGCACAAACAAAATTCTGTAACGTCATAGAAAAGTTCTTAGAAAGTAGCTATGGAGTTTCCACAGCTTCACATGTTTCCTTTAATGTCTCCATTACTTTTCAAAGTTTGCGATAAAATGTGTATCACTGTTATTAGGACAAATCAGTTGCAGCAGCGGTTGCAGGCAGTTGAAGTGAGACAAATGCATAAAGAGAGAGAGAGAGAGAGAACAATCTTTAATTACAACTAGCGATGTCAGCCCAGCTAAGATGCCTGGCTTACTACGCCAGGTGAATGCGATGACGATGATGATTATAATGATGAAGAGGAATACATATGATTGTAACTAATTACAAAGTCTGATCAAGACTTGTGTCTTTTAGGTATGCCAATAAAGCTTTCGTTGCCCGAGCGACGCGATTGGAAGAGTTCCAAGGACCTAATACGTCCCTCAGTTCTAGTTTTGCGGACAGCGGCCGGCCCAGGGACACTGCGAGAGACACTCTTTGTGTAGTAAAGCCCAGGTTTAATACTCAAGTGTATGCCTTAATAACACGCCTCGAAATGATATTCGCAGAGAAATGTTTCAAAATCTCTATTTTACATTTGCACGTCCTCACCACACCGTTTTCTTTTTCGTAAAAATACCTAAACCAGCACTGCCAACGCCGTTTACCATTCATTGTATGTGACGTCACATTCCATAGAACAGGGAAACGTCTGAGGCAGCTTTGCCTGGCTCTTTTTCTGAATGAGCCATATTTTGCGGTAAGGGAGAACTGTTGCCAGGAATGGAATTTCGGCACTATAATATGCCGATATAGGCCAATTTATTTTTCCCCTTTTGGTTTCATTGAAACAAGTCAAATTTCCTTTCTTAAGAGAACGATAGTTAAAACGCGAAGGCTTTCTCCAATGCAATCTGTGTCAAAGTCCAAAATCTCTTATGATTCGACCTCGTTGGAATGACGCAGTCGGATAGACGTCGGCTTTATAGCACTAGGGACCGAGATTCGATTCCGACCACGGAAAACACTTCTTTTATTAAGGCTCTTAGCCTTTCATCATCGTCATCATCATGCGCCCTTTTCGGAAAAAAATTGCGTAAAGTAGACTTTCCTGAGATGCGTTCTTGTGTTACGATCTACGGCGCAAGAAAGTCATAGAAAGCTTCGTTTTAAAAGAAGTGACGTCAGAGAGGTTACTATGCGCTCACCGAACTTGTCGTGTCCCCATCCAATTACAGTGGCCGCACTCTCGTTGGGCAGGGAGCCGGCCGCGGGCAGGCAGGCCAAGGGCAAGGGCCGCATGTAGGGCGACAGCTGCACCGACTGGTTGAGGAAGAGCAGCGCCACGTCGCCGTAGTGCCGCCAGCCGTCGAAGTCCGGGTGCACGTGCACGGACGCCACGTGACGTTCAATGAAACGCTCACTTGTTAAGTACGATAAATTGACGCCGCCGATGCGGGCTATGTAGCGTGTGTCCCGTCTGCGGAAGGAACCAGGGAAAGAACGGCTACACGGGAGACGCTTCAGAATGCTCAGAGAGATAAAGTGAAATGGAAGTTCCGTATGCAACCTGATGTGGCACGGCCGTCGGGTCAACTTACCATGTTCGGCCAGCTGCCCTAGCATCTAAGAACTGCCAAGTGACACAATGAACTGAAGGCAATAAAAATGGCTGCGGCCTAGCCCCGCTACCCTTGGATATGCAAAGCAAAAGCTTGGCTTATTCTGGTTGAGTCTTGCTTTCGCTTGGTTAGCCTTTGATTTAGCTGTATTGCCGACCACAGCTCAACACCGTTCGGTACCATGCAACGCTCCCAGAAGGAGCCCCGCCTCGCTTTCATTCGCGACGAACGCGCTGTTCCTATTTGCCGGGCGCAATACGATTCACGTGGCCCGAAACGACCCAGCGGCGCATGCGTAGGAGGCGGCGGGGTTGGTCGGCAACCAATCAGCTGAGCGCCCGTAATAGCGGCGGCCGCCGCCGCTAGCTAAGCCGAACGACTGAAAACGGGGCCTTCTGCGTAGTGCCGACAGCGGGAGTGCCGAATCACATGATGCGCTGCAAGGAGTGTGTCGCAGGGGATGTGTCTGCGGTCAAAAGGTGAACTTGCGCATCCGCGGCGAAAACCGCGGGGGAAAGTAGTAAAGCTTAGCTTTTACCGTCGTATGGATACCGCGCCGCATTTCGAATATACAAATATATGCTGCAACACTAACACCACGATTACCACACTCAACGGCCGCCCCACAACGAATTTACGAGTGAGAAAATGCACCACGGCGTGTTGCATTCAGGTGAAAATATACCCAAACGGCGCAGTCCTCCATGCCATCCACACAACCTCCTAGTCTACCACGTCCAAATAGTTGCCGAATTCTGCACCAGACTCACACATAAACCCATGGCAAATTTATGTTAAGCATACTTTCTTCTATGAGCGATCACATTTTCTATTCCCGTGTGCTTGGGATAGCCTTTTCGCACTCCCTTACCCGCGCAACTAGCGACTCGACTGCCTCGGTGAAGAGTGGCCAAGCACGAATGATAGCGCTTATCTGTGAGTATTGTCCTGAGGTTACTTAGTAATGCACACGATTGAGACACCGACGCTCGACTGCCTCTACTAATGAACATAGTCGAGACATCAATGTGAACATGTACTGCAGTGGTCTCTGATCCCCCTTCTTACCTTACCGACACTCGGGGTGGAAAGGACCGTAGCGGCAGGGGTCTCCAATGGAGTCCTGGAATGAGGGCCCCACACCACATTACGATGCTCCCAATAAAGTTTATCCTCCTCCTCCTCCCTGTCTTAACAATTGTTTGTCAATCACTCGATCAACAATGAAACATTTTTCCGTCCCCCCTTCATGTTCGCTGTACGCTTTGCATCGGAAAGCAATGCGCACTTTCTCAAACTTTTGCTGCCAGGGTCTAGCCCTGCAAATCACAGAAGGGCTTCACGTCGGCATACTTACAGAGAGTTATGGAAGCAGTGTGCCGCCGACAAGATCACGTTCCTGGTTATCAAGGTTCCTCCACACCAGAAGTTGAGGATTTTCACGCTGTATCGAAACAATGCCGCCTGCAGGACCAAAAAAATAATAATAATAATAAACGGTGGGCTTTCTGAATCCTCAACACGGACGTATTGGCTGCAAGTAACCGAAGAAATTGTATTTGCCTTATCTGGCCTCACCAAGAAAAGAAGGAAAGGGGCAGAGCATTGAGAAGACAACACGCTGGTTGAAGTTTAACTAGTGAACCGTCTCCCACTCGCCACTAGAACCTTTCTCAGCGATTTTTATTGTGGATGACTTCACCGCAAATATTGTTCTGACTCAACCCCTATGTGACCTAATACAGCAAATGAAATTCTGGCAGATACGATGAAAGGTACACAGGTATTGAATCGAATCAACAGCATCGACAACGCTTTTTTTCCACCTCGCTCGTCTGTTTACGTCCATTGATTATCTTCAGTATCCTGTCACAGTGCGGGTGGTATCAGCGATTCCTTTGCTCGCGTTCGGAGCGTATCTGGTACCCCGGTGGCCGGTCGGCGCATTTCATCCAAAGCCCGCGAGGGCGACGTCACAGACCACGTGACTCTACAAAATGACGAATCTTATTACGGCGTCATTTTGTCCCTCGTTCTTGCGCTCAGCCTCTCTATGAACTGAAAGAAGGCTATCAGAAACAAAGACATGCGTTGGGTACGTTGGCTATCGCCGATGCGACCTACATCACGTATCTTCAGATACTTGCACCAAACTTGCGAAAGAAATTAATATTTCCTATTCACGGCTTCAATATTGTTACGTAGCAGCAAGACAGCAATGAAACGAACCATGATAGATGAGGAGCGATCTATTTACACTATGTACATGTCGGCCATCAGACAGTATACGCGCAGGCTGCGCGCTTCATAGAGCTTCGCCAACGTCGGAGGCTGTGACCACACAGCTACGCGCCGCTGCCCTCTTCATCGTCGTATTATTTCATGGGCCCCCGGTTGCAAGCGACCATCGTGGTCGAGGTCCAAGTAGGCAGAAGATGGAGGCGAGAACGAAAGATGAGAATACACATGGAAGTCTTTGCCGCCACGGATGATCATGGTTGTCCTGGTGAGCACCGGCCGCGGAACAGCAGTTCCCGCCAACGTCACAAAGAAGCGTGCAAAGCGCTTGGAGACGTGCCGGATATCTGGGCGGGGGAACGGCGTCGGCTTGACGTCAGGTCGCGGCTGCTAAGGTCGTCTGGTCTCAGTGGGTCACGACAGCCGACACGGGGCTGGCGGATGGTCACGTCCATGGCTCACTGGGGCTTGGAAGGGCCGACGGGATTCAAGAGCCACGATGAGACCTCTTCATGAGCCGAGACGTGGTGAAGCTCGGGGCCGTAACGGGGATGAAACCGGCACCCTCCATCAAAATATTACGTGGCGGCAGGGCAGATATGAGACGAACCATGGTAGATGAGGAGCAATCTATTTACACTATGTACATGGCGGCCATCAGAGAGTGCGCAGACTGCGCACCTCACAGAGCTCTGTCGTCGTCGTCTGAGGCTGTGACCTCGTCTGAGCTTCGTACGAGACAATATTTAGCACAAATATCGGGTAAAATATTGTGCCTTGTGGAAAGTGCACCTTGCATCATTTACATTTTGCTCCTTCCGAAAAAGTTATACACATTGGCCGATCACTAGTGAGGGAGCGCGATTTAGCCATTGCAGCAACTGTGTCGTTGCACGCTTGGCCAGTGAGACCGAACTTTATTTAGTACGCAAGAACTAGGAAGGGCAACAGCAGGAAGTCTGTGCTCCTATCTGAAGCTCTGAAGCCTCCGAAGCTTCCCGTGCAGGGTCAACAAACGATATTAGAGCGGAAAAGAAAAATGATTAGGGATGTGAGCGTGCGCAGCGCCTGCGCAGTGACGCAGCGCAGTTAAGGGTTACTGGGTTCGGTGCTCAGGTGTTTGTTTGTATATATGTGCATAGCGCCTGTGATCAACAACGGCGCAAAAAAAGGCAGAGGCACGGCGCCATGTTGGGGGCAAAAGCGACAGGCGCAGAACTGCGACAACCTGTTGCCCGCGCATTAAGGGCCCATGAAGACAAAATACAGCTTTGTTCAATTAAAAAAAAAACCTATCCTATATTAAAGGGACCGTGTAACACGTTCGATAAGCGCTTTCACTCTTTTTTTGCGTCTGGAATCACTGCGAAAGCTAATGTTATCGCCAGCACGGAGCGGCACTGCGTGATTTGCTCGTCGCACCGGATACGCCTTCCATTTCTGCGTTGTTTTGGGGGCTTTTAAATGCAGCGCATTTCTTTAACTCACGATGTCACCCGTTCTAGGCGTCCGTAGTAGTCCGCATCGCTCGCCCCCTACACTATATAAAAAAATAATGCTTACCGGCGCCTGGTTTCGATCCCACGACCCTGCGGGCGGAACGCAAGGTACATGGTGCTCTACCCGCTGCGCCGCAAAGCCGACACAGAATGGAGGGCTACGAACGCGCCTTATATCCTTGACTCATTCAAACTACGTCAAGAAGCTGCTGATACAACGCATTCACTACCTGTGGGCGGAACGCGAGGTACATGGTGCTCTTCCCACTGCGCCACAAAACCGACACAGAATGAAAGGCTACGAACGCGCCTTATATCCTTGACTCATTCAAACTACGTCAAGAAGCTGCTGATACAACGCATTTACTACCACCAACTCCCCAAACACTAAACGTTAACGCAATACACCCACCCCCTATGCGACGCATTTACTCGAGTCCCCCTCGCGGGGAGATGGGCCCTTTAATTTTTTTCTTTCAAGTTGCTATCGTAAAGAGTTCATTGCTGAAACTGAAGGACATCCGGCCAACAGCCCCTACATGACCTTAGTGACGTAGTTTGAGCCCTCGAATGACGTTAAGACCGGGAAAAAGAGAAAAATATTTTGAGCGAGTTTACAACTCATTTAATGGACAATAGAGCCGCAATTTCTGGCTGAGCTACTTTGCTACCTCCTAATTTAAGTACTGGGTGTGTTGGGTGACTACGTTCTGCAAGCATTTAATATTTCAAAAAAAGTTGAAAAAAGTGTTTCAGGGTCCCCTTACTTACTCAGCTTCATTCCAGCCACAAAAGAAGCTCTCAACTGAAAACATTGCAGATAACATTTGAACACTTTTACATTTCACGTGGCAGTAACGTAATATGGGCAGGGCTGTGGTATTGCGGCAAGCACTAATATTATAGTATTCAGTGTGTTGACTACACGTTCGCATTCAAGTGATACGATCAAACGCAGCTGGAGGCTCCACGACAATCGACCGGTCATAATCCTTGGCGGCAGCTTGGGCCGACGGCCGCCAATGCCCCAGACATGATTTTGAGACGTCATAAAGAAACTACCAGAAAGTGACTGGAAAGGCGCCACTGTTTCATGTAGGTCTTGTTTAATACATCGACAATTTTTTAAGGTTTGCAATAAAATTGGCACCATTTTCGCCGGGGCAAAGCACTGTTTTTAATGAGCCAACTTGCGTTTTGTTTTCATGGCCCCTTTAAAGACAACAAGTGCGATTCATTTGTACCGACTTGGTGACGCATATGAACCAAATGTGGCGTGCTTGCGCACATAGCAGAGATCTCCATCATATCGCCACGTAATCTCTTCGCGCTTCCACAAATTGCCATGTTCAATTTCCGAACATCGGATTTTTGGGTGCTATTGAGGCAGATTTAGCCAATTGTAGAAAAATTTCGACGCCACGTAAGCGTAGCTTCGTTTGAATCTGGCGTCAGCACTGACACCAACTTATTACGCGCAAGTTCAAGGGCACGACCCTCACATCTAAAAATGGGTGATTTTTAAATCGCTATCTGCCCATTAACCAGGAGGCACGCAATACTCGAGAAACAAAGAACTTTCTAACAGTAATCGGGCGACACATGTTGCACTGAAGCACAGTATCAAATATGAAATAATACACTCGAATGAATGAATGAGTCGGGGTTCATTGCACACAGTTTCGACCGAGAACTTTGTACCAATGCACTACGAACTCAAGGCAAGGCTGACAAGTCAAAGAAAGAATTACGCAGAAGTATTGGGGACGAGGGAGTCTCATTCATTTCTAGGGCACGAATAAGGCTTATCGAGGCAACAACAGTTTCAAATATCACTACTCAACGTGGCGCCTGAAGTGGCTTGGGAGTATAGTGAAACACCTGAGTAAATTAACAGCAAGTTTGTATCCAAAATTAACAGCATATAGGTGCCCGGTGAACTCCGATTTTGCAATAAAATTATCGGGTCAGTAGCTAGGGAGTGTTATCATAACCATTATAGCAAAAACTGTTGCCTAGCTAGGCGGCCGATCCTCCGCTACCACAAATATATTTCGTTAAATGAAAACGCTGGTAGCATAACGAGTGTTGGTTGATAGCGCAGCGCATTGTGAGACGTATGACGCGGGGGGATGAAAGCAAGCTATAATTTAACTTTACGCGACGTGAACTTCACGGTCATGGTAGTGATGTGCTGAGATGTACGATTTTTAATTACCTTCATTGCGATTCACGTGAAAGTTGCCCAAGGCGTCACAATCTGGCAGGTAATTGGCACCAGACAGTTAAACATCCTGGGGAACATTCAGTGTTTTGGCCCCATCGTTAACACCTCGCGAGAATCCAATGTGCACGAACTCAAAAACTACTTCTCTCAAAAAGGCCCTAAATAGTTTTACAAAGGCTACAGGTTCTGGAGCTTTCTTCCTGTCCTCGCGCCTCAAAGCTGGGTGCTACGAGCTGGTAAGCTCCGAGCAAAACAACCTAGAATACACTTGTCAGGGGCCTTGCGCTCCGAGGTATGCGCAGCCATTTGCTCGGCTCGGTGGTTCGTCCGGAATTCATTTTTAGCAGCCGGCACGCATGCTCTGTTACGAAAAGGGAAAGCCGTTCTTTCGCGTTTATTGGCGCTGTGAAGAGAGCGACGCAAAGCCGTGCACGGTGGACTGCTTTCGACCATGGATTCTGAACACATAAACTTGTAACCATTTTCGCGCGGGGAAGGATGCAGAAAAAGATGACGCCTTCACTCCCTCGTGCATTCATAATCATCATCAGTGTTATGTTCCACTAAAGCACGCATCAGAACGGGTCATGGCGGCTCGTCCCTTTCTCTACATTATTGCTGCCGAAAATCCGGGAAGGAAGCTAGCGTTGCAGCGAGCCTTCTCCTGACGAGCTGGGTACGCCATTCTTCAGTTACGACCGGCATGGAGCGGGTCAACAACAAGCGCGCGTCACGGCGGGCCATGAACACGAAGATCATCAGTGAGGTGGACCACTGCTGCTGCTCCAATCCCAGCAGTTGGACCTTACCTCCCTTTGTGTCTTTCACGGGCGTCTTCGAGCGAGCAATGCAGCATTGTCCGCTCTTAACCACGAGCTTGAATCCCACCTGACCGACGACCAGGCAGCAGAAGGCTACGCTTCGGTCATGGAGTATGACGACGCAGCCACCAGTGCACTGGCTTTACTGCAGCATCACATGGAGGTGTTGAGGTAATCTTCGACGCTCCAGACTGCTCCTCCATTGGATGACGCCAGCGGAGACCGCCGGGTTGCGACGTCTACCGGACAGCCCATACCACTTGCTCGTGAGTGTGGAGCACGTCTCCCGAAGCTAGAACTGTTGCGCTTTGACGGAGCGATAACACGGTGGCAACCTGTCTGAGACATGTTTCGCCATTCCGTTTACGAGAATTCCCGGCTGTCCAGTACTGACTGCTTTCATTACTTGCTTTCGCTTCTTACGGAGCTGCTGCTGAAGCCGTTGACATTGTGAATTGTGTTCACTTTTCTTGCTGCACACTGTTGGGACCACAGTGCTGCCGAGGGACGGAGCCGGCCAATTCCGGTAGCTTTCCTGGAACATGGACAATCGACGATAGTGTTTGCCGAAGACGGTCACACTAGGACCTGACAAGTTCAGCTGGCGTGCGGTATATAATTTACTAGACTAAAGTAACTGTTGTGTGTGTGCTTCTATGCGAGTGAGCATTTGGTGGGCGCGGAGGATGTTGCGGATTTCAAATTTGCCGCCAACATGGACGATGATGATGATCGTAGAGACGCTGGTAAGGAAGTGGCACGTTGGCACGCAAGGGGAGTGCGAGGGGCACGCGCATGTGTTCGGAATGCTGCGCTTGCACTACCGTGCACGGCTTTGCGTCGCTCTCTTCACGGCGCCTATAAACGCTGAAGAACGGCCTTCCCTTTTCGTAACATGCTCCGCCTAGTGCTAACTTCATGGCACTGCTTTTCATGTCCGCCGTCTTAGGGACGGCACGTCAGCTCTAGCATAGAAAAAACGAGTGTTTGAAGGCCAGATAGGGGGGCCCGAAAACACAACATGCTCGTTCACGACAAAATTTGCAGATTTACACCTACGACTAACGGCCAGCTTGCATTTCTTGCATGCGGCGCTGTCGCGGCGAACAGGTGCCTCCGCGGCCGGATCCCGCGGAGAAGGCTTTATAAAGCCGCGCCGACGACGCTCCTGAGCTCAATCTTTCACCGCACTGTCATCCCTTTTCACGCATTTATAAACTGATTTTCAGCAATAGTCCCGATGTGGTGGGCGGCGATAAGTTTTAGCAGCTGCGGTGTGTTTTGATTCGTGCGCTGTCATTGTCCACCGTGCAGGCAGATGCTTCGCGCGGTGGTGCGCATTGCGTTTGTGCCTGCAGAAGACGCCCTGTGCTATGCAGCGTTATTCATATCTTGTAAACCACGCGCCATCTCAACAAACTCGGCTCAGCTCGTGTGACGAATGGCGACAATCGACATTCGTCCCTACAAAGATACGCCGTGCGGAGTGTCGCTCTCGTAGAAGCCACCCGAACCGCCGAAACCACTGGCAGCTTCCCCCAGAACCGAAAACGCTGATTGGTTGCAGCATTTGATGGAACCCGCCAATAGCGGCGCTGTAGTCTTCAGTGCCAGCGGTGTTATAGAGGGTACCTCACAGGCATAAAGCTACGTCAATGCTCGGTTGAATGGTGGTGATAGTTCACATGCATACAAGGAATGAAAAGAACACTTATTTAGCGATAGCGCGCTTAAACTCGCGGACATTTAGGGCCCTTTAATTGCAAAATAAATTATAAATTCTAATTGATACACTTTACTTGGTATCCAATGCAAAAATATTCATATTGAGAGACGACGGGTGGCGTGGCTCTTTATTACAGCACTCAGGCCAAGGAACCCCACAAGCTGTGATGATGATTACTTACAGCTGATGATGACGCCTAGCCCATCGGGGCTAGCACTGATGATAGTGGGTTATTATGAAGAAGTGGGTGATTATAACAGTACCCAAAGTATTGGGAGCGTAGTCACAGGATCTCGCAATGTACATTACTTGGTAGAGTGGGTTAATTCTCATTTATCCGTACTCTCTCACCACCTCGCTTTTCTATCTAATCAAAGCCAAGAACTGTACGGCAATATCTAACAAACACGGAGGTAGTGTCGCTGTCACATGATATCGTACACTGCAACTTACTCTGACTTCTGCGACAGGGTGAAGGACAAAAACCTGAAACGGCGTCTACCTCCATGTTCACTAATAGCTCTTAAGTTACCAGTTGCTCACCATGAATGGGTAGTCATCGGGTACAGCATCTTCACCACCGATAGCAACATACATTTCGTTTCGGGGTCTAAAGGATATCTTGCCGCAATCTGAAAAACAAACAAAAAACAAACACATAAATAAATAAATAAATAAATAAATAAATAAATAAATAAATAAATATCAGTCAGAATGATGATCAATCAATCAAGTTTATTAACGTTCCCAGGAACAGCGATTGCCCTTAGTGCTGGCGAACCGATAATAAAATAAAAACAAGATGCAAGAAACCAACAAACAAAACAGGACGCCCACAACTGGTGAGATATAAAGGAAATGAGTGAAACACAGGCGGAACTACAGGTGAAATCAGGCAAAGAGAGACACCGACCGAATACAAATATAGCCCATGTAAAAGTACGGCATCTTAAAGAAATTGATAATAACATTTAGCAACTCTGCGATACCGTGATGAGCTCTGAGCAAGGGATGACGCCTTTGTAATCGCTCACCTTCTCGAGACCCCAAACAAACACAGCAGCAAAGTATGACAAAAGTCCTTAGAAAAACAAACAAATGAAAATGGTGGCGGTTGCATCCAGATAAACGAACCGACTAACAAATCAAGGAACTAAAACTAGAACACCACATAGAAAACCTTCCTAAAAACAAACAAAATAAGACAATACAGCAGACAAAGTACCACGTATAAGACAAAAACGCTTCAGCAAAAAATTGCTAAAAATTTTCAGAAAGCCACAAAAAAATCCAGTGCTGCAAGCCCTAGTACTCAACCAGAGAAACGTTCAAGGCACATGGAAAAAGAAAATCAACAAGCAAACAGAAACAACATATGCCCATAAAAATGTTAACATACGCAGGTAGACAAAAAGTTCAAAATTTCAAGATGCAAAAAAAAAATTTCTGTGGCAAGCTCCCTAACCAATAGAAATTCAAGGAACAAGGAACAAGTAAAAGTGAAAAGAACCAGTAAACAAAGGCGTCATTATACACGTTAGAAATTGGGTGAGGGGAAACTCCCTCCAAGTTTCTTTTTCGGTATTCTGTGGCGACTGGGACCTGCCACAGTGCCAATAATTAGACGAGGGCGCCTGACAACGGCACAAAACATATTCTTAAACCAACACATACACGGCAACCAATTAAAACTCAAAGTTTAACGACACTGACATAAAACTAGGAAATACAAACTCTACCGAGGCTGCCGAACAGACCGTTGTCAACTATGACAACGGTGCATGGCCCTCGTCGACGTCCCCGCAAGTGCGACGCCGTCGTCATAGCCCCGCAACGCCACACCCCGCAGGTCACCAGCACCCAGGACACCCTGCGGACAACGCCTCATCGCCCAGAACAGTTGGTGGGGACTTTCTGGGCGCTTTTTGTAGATTTGATATTTCTTAGAGTTATGTACAGGTTGTCTAGCTTTGAGTTGTAACTGCCTGCCGTGGGCGTGTGTTTGGTTTAGAAATATGTTTTTTGTGCCGTTGTCAAGCACCCCCGTCTAGTTATTGGCACTGTGGTAGGTCCCAGTCACCACAGAATACCTGAAAAGAACCTGCGAGGGAGTTTCCTCACACCACAGACATACAGTCAAATACGGCGCATAAATCTTCAACAAGGACGTAAAGGCGCTAAAGCTGCAACAGTTTTCAAGTAATAATAATGCCACCAGTTTATGGTTTCGACACCAAGAAATGCGTTTGTGAGCACCCTCCACGTATTGCGGCGCCCAATTCAGCGATTACTGCCGAGAAATTAAGGAGGCAATGGGCCTTACGGGAACAACGTTTGACGAATGAACAGCGCGGGAGATCCCACCGGCCCCCGCAATGTTCCTCTGCGCGTATTTTCTGAATGCAGCTCAAACAACCCTCAAAGAATGGTCGGAGTCATTGGACGCCGCAATATGTGGTGTCTGGGATCAAGAAATAACGGGTAAATTAAAGGTTTCCCTATTTATTAACGGGTGGGAGTGAGTTACCCCACTTTCCTTTATGTCGACCAAGTAAGAAGCTTAGCCGCAATGGAGCTTGCCCGTTTTGTGCCCGTGCCCGGTTCGCTTCATTTTCTTACATCTTTCGTTCTCGTGCTTGAGTCTCCTTATCTTTTCGGCCCTGTCGAGTGGCGGCAGCAGAGTCGTGACGGCGACTGGAGCCGCAGCTGTCACCGTGACCGCAAGACCGTTGCTTGGGCAGCACACGTACGTAACGCCATTTTTGGCATTGCAGGGCCTCGGCAGCAGCCCCCAGCGCCGAATCGCGTCCCTCAAAGGCTCGCAGGTGTCCAGGGGCACGCACCGACCCATCTGCTCTGACTCGGCCACGCTGCACGCTGGAGCGCCTGTGTCCCGCCCAGATGGCACAGTCATGTAACAGGCGCAAAAGAAAAAAAATAAGGCCGTTCCAATCGACGTGAAAGGTGTCAAATAAAGAGCGGTTGTTCCCCAAATGGGCTTTGACGCCCCGTCTCGACTAGTTTCAGGATCCCTTTGGCGTTGATACCGAAAGTAGTCAAGAGAGAGCGCCGAAGTTCCTGAAGAGGCCTATATAGACACACAGGATTGAGTTTTTATTAATTTGGGGTAATTAATGCGTTAATTCTTGATTTTTCCCCATGGCACTCGTTGGTCTCAACGCCCTTGCGCCAATAAACACACATATAGTAGAACTACTACTACATGATTATGTTTTAATCGACCAGATTTAGGGAAATCCCCAAGGTGGAGTAAGTTTTCTGCGAAGGAATGTTTGACATCCACCAGAGTTTCTGAGGAAGCTGCGTAGCTTTCCTTTGTAGCCGTCGGCTGCATGATTTGTTTTGTATTATATTGGTGTGTACTTATTTGCTGCCTACCAATGGCAGCCTCCGTGGCAGCGACACAGGGCAAAGATTACCCCCAACACCTTGCATTTGACTAACATTTGCTTGTGTGAAGCAATGGGATTGATATCAGCTTCGTAACGTGCAGGACCCGGTTTCTATCCCCACCAGTGGAAGCGGTGGTCTTTTCGAAGCCTCTGTTTGGTTACGCGAAGACACGTGACTACGGTGGCTAGATACCGCGACCCCGGACGAGGTGCGACGACAAGCCGGGCCCCTAATGTGCTCCGCAACTAAAAAAGGTAATTAATTTGGCTAGAATCCTCACTGGGCAGTCGGTTGGACTGCAAAGCTGCAAACGACACCCACAGCGATTATCCATGCGACATCTCTTGGATTCATGCACGTGGCTCTACAAAGAGTGAAACCAGAAACTCGGCAGTAGTTACCTGGGTTTCGCGGGGGCGGCGTCCGAGTGACCAAATGGAGCAGCGAGGGCAGAAAGAAAACGGAGGGGAGCGCCTGGCGAAGGGTGACGAGGAGGGCGGCACACGCGGCTATAGCGTCATCTCTCTCACTGTCACCCTCTCACTCTTGCTTCATGCGTCGCCGCCAAGGCCCTGACACTTTCCCCAGACACTGTTCCGTTCGCCACAAATCCAAACCACGTGAACACCGTTATCATACATTAAATGGTTTGCACATCACACGAGGGCGTTGAATGAGCGCAGATGGTAGACTCGCCACTCTGTTCGTGGAGTACGCCATCTGCCTCCCCGTCTCCTCATGTGGGCGTACCGTAAAGTTCCGAAAGAAGACCCACGCAAGGTACACATATATGAAGTAAAAAATTCGGGATGGGCCATCTTTCGGGTCAGTTGAGAAAAACTAGGAAAAGGTGGCTGCACTGGAAACCAAAACTGCCGAGATATCAAGAAAAAAAAACCCGATGGGCGAACTTTCGGCTCAAGTGCGGGGAAAGGACACATAAGTGTCCCAATCAACCCATAAAGAGATGATTCGAGTTTATGTTGTTCACTCACTGGCTCTAAAGCCATCGATTTTAGGGGGTGGGCGATATTTGGGGCCTTTTACTAAATTGAATATTTCAACCCTAATGTGAGGTGGGCGATTTTGGGGGGGTGGGCGTTCGCTCGGAACTCTACGGTAGCTTAGTCAGTAAGACGACGGGATCTTGCTCCGCTTCTCTATTTGGGTCCATGTTCGATTATCGGCGGTGCCTGTAATTAGGTTTCATTTGGCCTGGCTTTTTTATGGTGACGCGAACAGGAAAGTTTTCATGGCTGGTAGGGGTACACTGCTTAGATGGTGTATAAGCATCTAGGGTACGTGGCCCACAATATACTGCATCAAAGCGCGACTTACTCTGTCGGTCTTTCTGTCACTCGATTCAGTCGTCAGACCAAAAGTGAAATAATACGTGACCGGGAAATATGTATAGGCAGGAACATTCCGAACTACTGAAAGTACTGGTATTGGTCAGGCATGTTACATATTTATTTAGCGCGAAAATAACCTGAGCTACTTATGAGGCAAAATGTAAGTGCACAATCCAAGAATACACGTCTGGTTGGTTCTGCAAATAATAAGAAGAGGTTAGAAATACAGCATAAACGATAAATAGAAGCAAACCCCCAAAAAAGTAGCTGCGTATCTGCTCGTATTGCTGCAGATGTCATCGACAGACTATTGTCTTTGCCGCCCCTCCCGCGTAACTGCGTCTCGTCTCGTTCGCCCGCCTCTCACGCAGTTCCCCTGCGGCCTCGGTCCACCCACTGGAGCTTGCAGAGTTCAATTTTGCAAAGTTGGCACTACTGGCGCACCGTTTGTTGGGTCTTGGCCGTCGAGTCACGGGTGCGAACTTGGCCGCCAGCCTTGTTTGTATTTAGTGGTTCAAACATTGTTTTCAGGCCTTTTTTTTTTTTTTTTTGCTCTGGCAACAATCGAGCAAGCATCTGCTTCTAATCAAAAGAGCGCTTCAAACGCCAATTCTGTAGCCATGTTCCTCCTGAGATCAGCCTAACATTACCTATCTGTTAAGCAACGTTGAAGAATTTAGAACATCTTTCTGAATTTGTGCCAGTCACACAGTGCTAATTTTTTTGAAACCTTTTGATTTAAAGCCATTGGGGACGTAAGTACAAACAAACAAGCAAAACTTGACTGGGTATGTTGTGTTAACAGCGCAGCTATTGTACAAGTCGTACCGTTGCAGGGAAAAATACACGTAAATGCGGAGCGTTCTTGAGCGCGGGCCTCGCACCGACCCCCGAGCGTTCCCGGCACGTCCATTGGTTTCATCAAAGAAAGAAAAGAAAGTGGCAAAAGAGAAAGTGGCAAACCCTTTCCGAGCCATTAAACCTGGATCCATACTTCATACCTGCCAACATTGTTGAGCAAAAAGCAAATGTGAGCCATAATTGAGGCAAAACATCGGTGCACTACTGCCACTAGCGGTATTCTTTCATTTAAAAATACATGGCTGCTTCATGTTTGCTATAGCGAATAAAAACATACGCGTTGAAAACAATGTTTAGCTCCAAACATACGAAACAAAACTCGTTGGTTGCCGGAGCTTAGATTCCGCGGCAGTGTTCCATGTTAAACAGTAACAAACGGTTCGAATAGACAGCGAGAGCAGTGGAACACAGGAAAATTGTATTGTCTTTAAGAAAACATCCTCCTTATTTATCGTAGGAGAACCGAAAGGAAAGGGAAGCGCATGATAGGCGGGTAGGGGAGAGAAGAGAGATATGTACGTGGCAGAGGCAGCTGGAGGTTATCGTCTCTCAATGATATTTGCACGGAAGTAAAGAGACACACGGGGAATGTTCTTAGCAACTTCAATTATGGGCTACGACCTGTTTGCGTACTCCTCTAACATCATCTTTTTGTCGTAGTTTAGGCAGGTTACTTTTGAGAATCTGATCGTGGCAGTGGCTGACTCCATCCGTGGAAAGAAAAACGAGCGCAGACTGATCTGAGACAGCACGGTGATCAGTGGTGAAAGGAACCAACAGGTAGCTTCATCCCGTACATGCACGGCTTATCACACAACCTGAAAAGGATTGGTGGTAAGGCGGCGTGAAAGTTGTCATTCCGCCCCTGCCAGCTGTCAGTCTCTGCAGCAGAACGCCCCGTGAGGAAGGGAAAGGAAGCAATGCTCCGTCAACCACAAAAACCAGTACGTGCATTGCGCGGAAGGTGTTGTCTACAATTACCCCTCTCCTGTAAAAAGCGTACATTGGTCAAACGGGCCGATGCCTCAACACGCGCCTGCGGGACCACCACAACAAAGTGCAGAAGGAAAGGAGGGCAATCTGCAATTCATTGCCACGAATGCGGCGAGCGTGAACCCTTGTTCGATGCATGCACTGTGCTATCGAGACTTTGATCAGCGCACGCGAGAGATCATCGAAGCAGCGGAAATGCAGAAGATTGGTGACTGCGTAAGAACACGTCCATATCTTTGACCTCGAAGGAGCTGGCTTTCTTGGATGGACGCTGCTGATTAGCCATGACGAGGTGGCTTCGCAACCTTTCGTGATCACATGAGCGTGATAATCTTCCTATTTATATGTTTTCGTGTTGTTAATAAAATTCAGTTGAAGTAGCGCTCGTCCCGTGTCCCCTTCGTCAAGTGTCTTGCCTACTGCGCTACCTCGTGTTCTTGGCAACTTCATTATTGCACACAGGTTTCGTGTGTCTCAATTTTCGTTGTTTTTGTTCTTTTTTTTTTCTTTTCGCGCGAATTGCTTTGACCTACTTCTTTCTGCTATACCATGTTTGCGTCTCTTTCTTCGTTTTCCTTTATTCTTTTTATAATGAACGCGCACTGTTCTACAACTTTTACGCCTCCAATTCAGCGCTTCCTGAATTTTCAAAAGCGGCCACATTGGCCCCTTAAAGCTCTCGATTCCTCGCCCATCCCCCCACTGTGTATGTGTCGTAAGCAAAGCAAAGGAACAACAACCACGACAGCAGCTTTGTTTAGCGGTGCTAACGTGCGGTGTGCTAACGCATCGGGCTGGTAGTTTCCATACCCCGGTTCAAATCCCATCGGATTACAATTGTTTTTTTTTTATTCTTTACAGCGGTGGCCATTTTCTTGACCGGACATCTACAACAGCAACAACAATGACGTCAGACACAGTTTTATTTCAGTTTTTTTTTGCACAATGGGACATTAAGTTCGTCCTAAAATGGTCCTAAGATTGGTCCTAAAATCGTCCTATTGCTTAGTTACGCCTAATCTTGGCTTAGTTTATACATCCTACCTCCCTCACCAAAACAAAAAAACAGAAAGAAGCCGTCATCGTGGTTGGTGCAACGGATTCAATGCACGAGAAGAGTAAGGAAGGGAGGAGAACTCTGTACATGAAGTACTATAACCTCCGCGCTACGGTCGGATGACCGGAAGACTCTGGACAGGAATTGCCACAACTGGAGGTTTCTACCCGTAGTAGCAAAAATACAAGACACGTGCTTATTCCGGGGGTGGGGGGGGGGGGGGGGGGGGTGGCGGAGAAAAAGTACACTAAAACCTCATTACAAGAGCCAATGTTAGAAAAGACACTTGGTTATAAGAGACAATGAAAACGGTTTGGTTGGTTTTTCTATGTTCGCCATCTCAACTTCGCATACAAGAGATCATCGTTACAAGGGGAATGTCTCTCGGTTTCCTTCAGTGTCTCTTGTAACGAGGCTTTACTGTACTTTCGTTCTTTGAAATGCCACGTGGCTGATTCTGCTATAGATTAACTATATTTTACCATTTTTTCTCCTCATTTCGATGACGACAATGTGTTTCCTTGAAATACTGCAAGCCAAATCCTTCGTTTGAACAGTCATTGCTTAGGATACAATCGCTGTTCTACTTATCACATAAATTTTTTGGTGTAATAACTAACAACTCTTAGAAAGTGTAACATTATGCGTAACCTAAGATTTAAGGATTTTTTTACTTATCGCGCCGAAGAAGCGGTTGATCAGGCAGTTTGGTATTCTCGTGCACTGGACGCATTTCCTGAGGCCAGATTTGCCCGAGTGTTCTCTGCTTAAAATTTCTGTTTTCTCAACAACTTCAGTCTTTGAAAACACCAGTAATCACTTGTCCACCAGCGGTTGAAGCCTTCGGAGGCAAAGCTGCAGCTTCTACTTCAGTGGCGCATTGATCTGTGTCTTTTTCTAATGCTCTTTCCTCATAAGCTTCTCGAACGCCGCGTTTGCACTCTCATGAGAACCAGTAAGCTGAAGCTACTGCGATGGATCAAGAGGCGCCTACATCAACAACGGCCGTGAAGTCAGTGCGATCGTACGGCTTCGCGCAAACAAATTGCGTGCAGGCAGTTCCATGTACACTGAAACACGCCACGAAGTCATTCCAAATGAAACATTGGTACATTTTAAATGGTGCAATACTGACACATCTTTTGGAGAACTCAACACTAATGCTCCCGCATTACAGGGAATGCTTAGGTGTCCAAAGCTGTATGCACGAAATGCCGACCGTCGCAACCACGACACCGGCAGAAAGAGGCAGGGGGTGCTGTTTTCAGGTATACAACGTGGCAACAATTTGCGTGTTTGAGTGTTAAACCTTCTCGTACTTTATGCGCTATCATGGGTTGGTATATGATTAATAACTGTGACGATGCTTATAACGATTAGGATTTTTACAACGAAGACTAAGAAGCAGGAAAAAAAGGTTTTGAAAAATTTATGTCCTCCTCCCTACGTAACTCGCACATTGTTTCTACGACATGACGCGAGAAAAGAGAGTGACCTTTGTTGCCCCCGCCTATCCTCATCTTCGCACAAAGATAGGAGTGGGAGGGTAAAAAGGATGAGGAAGAGGATGGCCTTACCGGGCACCGCAATCATGGGGGGATCCCTGTTGGGGCAGCAGACGATGGGCAGCAGTCCTCGCAGGCCGCAGAACATGGGCAGCTCGAGTTTCCACAGGTTGTGAAGAGACTCGAGACACTTGTGCAAGGGCATGCAGTGGCCGTCAGCAAGCTCGTTTTTCCTTTCGGGGTGCCTTGCGCGGCACGACTTCCGTTTCTCTGATGACAATAGGGATAATAATTGTGGTGATTATTTTCACGCAATGCCGCGAGTGCCATCCCACGGTGCTCCAGCTTAGACCTGCGGTCATTGTGGCTACAGTGCCGTCCGCGACATTCGAATTTCAAGACTGGCCTTACAAAGGAAAGAGCGTCTGCCGTTGTGGTGTAGAGGATGTGTCTTAGCTTACTGTTACTAAAGACGGTGGTTCAAATTCAGCTCTTGCCTGGTATATTTTTTTGGAATTTTAGGCTTCAATTATAATTCTCATGGTTTAGGTTAGTTTTCAGTGTTGTAAATGATTATTTTGTTGTTTTTTCAGGTTATGTGAGGTACGTTACGTTAAGCTGATGGAGGGTGAAGTAATGCCAGGCGCGGCATTTTTCCATCAAAACGCCGGTGGACGTCCTTTAATAGAGTGCTGATGGTACCATCTGGCGGCACTCTATACACAGCTTTATTATTATTTATTATTATTATTATTATTATTATTTATTATTATTATTATTATTTTTAAGTAAACGATGCTCGTCCATCTGCAGAATACAATGTGCATATAATGAATATTCCGATCGTCTTGATATATTCCAGAGCTCTTTGTCTTTGTTCTCTAATGAATTGAAAACTGTTGTAACTTAAGTGCCTTTATGTCATTATGTGCCGTGCAGTATTTTCTTTCTGTCCCGTATTTATTTTATGCAAATCATCATCTTGCTTGTTTGTTTTTCACTTTTCCTGATTTTGTGTTGCTTGAATTTCTGTCGGTTTAAGTGTCAGTGCTTGTAACGCTGAACTTCCTTTTTCCATTTTGAAACTTCCTGACATTTTGTTACAAAACCTTTGTTATGTGTATAATCTATCTCCGTCATGTGCATTGAGTATTTGCTTGTGTATTTTCAATTTTTCACGTGCCTTCACGTTTTGCTGGCCGGGTGTCATGGCTTCTAACACTAGGCTTCCTTTTTTTTGCTGTTTGTGCTGTTTTGCTTTCTGGGATCTCTGTAACTATTTTTATCTTATTGTTTCATATAACGGTTTGTTTTGTTTTTGTTTTATTTTAGTTTGTTTTTATGAATGCTTGTATATGGTGTACCAGTACCAAGACCCTAGGGTTGTTCCTGGGCACCAAAAAAAAAGGGTTGATTGATGATTATTATTATTATTATTATTATTATTCTCTCGTTCTGTTTAAACCAATATGTTGCCTGTTTTTGAAACTGTTTACTTATCATGCTTGTCTTATCATTTGTCTCTATACTCTTGTCATTGTTTTTGTCGTCTTACTGTCAAACTTTGTTCTCTGCTTGTTGTGTATTCATTACAATAAGCTGAGCCACAAAGGCATCTTCTTTTTTCTTTTTTTACCTGTACCCAGGCTCGCTTGTGTGCTTTATTTTTGTAATTTTCGCTACTTCAATTTGTGTGTCTTGGCTTGTTTGTTTCTTGCATATGTTTCTTGTATTTTGTTTTCATATAACTATCCGTGCGCCAGCACTCAGGCCTCTGGCTGTTCCTGGGCACGTAAATAAACATGATTGATTGATTGATTGATTGATGACTGATTATTATTATTATTATTATAAATGTGATGATGTTAATCGTTGACTGGTAATGGCACATTCCAAATGAGCGCACCTGCCAATCAGCAGGACAAGCAAAATTACAGGAATATTTGATTTTTATTCTTTCTATATGTGTTAGTAAGCCTCATTTGGTTCGCTTGCGCTCCTATGGGGTTCAAATAGATGTTGCTTTAAATTGTGTGCGTCAGACGCAGCACACATTCCTCTTGAAAACGTTTTTAAACACGTTACAGCTGGTGTGTGCTGCTCCGCGGATACGTGACAGTGTGCGACGCTTCATTGTGTGACGCTTCATGTGACGCTCAAGCTTCCTGGAACAAGCCCACATTTCTTGCACACTGATTGATTCTTTGTCCAATTGATTGGTTAAATTTTCAGTGCGGAAGCACTTTGGCAGCCGCTACTGTGTTTTCGCGGCGGCGATAGAGATGTCGTCGAAGCCGAACGAGCGAAGGCACAAAGGTAACGGCGGAGCAAAAGGCCGGCAAATGGTTGAGGGGAGGGCAGTAGGTTGAGCCTGCACAATACGCTCGTCGGAGCGTAAGGCGAAGGTTTGAGGGGGAGGACGGCACGCGCTGCTATAGCGTCATCTCTCTCACTGCTTCCGCCGCCAGACGGTACTCCTCCGTGCGTGGCCCATTCGAACCACGTGACATTTTCGTGGGAGGTTCAAACACGATTTGCAAATATACGCTCGCCGATGGCGGTGAATCACTGCACGATAACGGCAGGGTAGCGCACTGCCGTGCGTTTGCTGATCCCGCGATCACTTCCTGAGACGCACAAGATATGCGCCGTGACTAAATACCACTTCGAGAATACAAATGCCGCACATATTGCTTTAAATTTTTGCTCTTCCCACCAGCCATAAATGAATGAAATAACTAGCCTTTCCTCATAGCAAGCTGTCCAACGTATCAAAGTTTTTCGTCGGTGCTGGAAAATCTTCTCAGCCCTTCCGTAAAAATCAATCCTGACGCCAACTGGATATTAAACACCGCGTTCTTTTTGCGTAGGTACTTCGATATTTTTAGGTTGCATGGTTTTTGAACTGGTCATTCGTGGGAGGTCACCTGTCCGCGTTAGTGGTCAGAACCGCGATACAGCAGAGGGTCCCGGAATCCCTGTGTCTGGACAGGCCGCCTTGGGAACTTAACCCTGGCAACATTCCACGCTTGCACCCTCTCTAGCGAGGGAAGCTTTGCTATACTGCTAGAGGATGTCTCGTACACTAAGTGGGATATCATGGGGTTAAGCGAAATTAGAAGGAAAGAAGAAGGCGTCATTCAGCTCACTAGCGAGCCTATTCTGCGCTCCACGGCACACGGAGAGAATAAACACGGGGTGGCATTTTTAACTTACAGAGAAATAGCAGGAAACGCGGATGTGTTTTTTAGCGTTAGCGAGAGAGTCGTGGCTGTTGTGATCAAGCTATGCAAGTGATACAGGTTAAAGATACTACAGGCCTATGCGCAAACAACCACCTATGATGACGAAACCATATAGAGCTTCTACGAGGACTTCGAATCTGCAATGAAGAAGGCAAGAACGTGGTTCCCGATCGTGATCGGAGACTTCAACGCAAAAGTCGGTAAAAGCAACTGAGATAGTCAGTGGAAAACTTCGGAATAGACAATCACAGCAGTTTAGGAGATACACTGGTAGGATTTGCACTGACAAATACCCTGAGGCTGATGAACGCATTCTTCTACAAACGAAAGAAGAGGAAACAGACATGAACAAGTCGCGATGGTACAACAAAAATGAAATTAGCTTCATTTTAAGTGACAACCTAAGTATCGTGCAAGACGTCGGTGTGCTAAGTAACATTAGGAGTAGCGATCATAGGATGGTTAGATGCAAGCTAAGACTTAATGTCAAAGGAGAAAGGAAGAAAGCCGTGAAAACTGAGTAGCCCCGCTTGGAGTAAGTCAGAGCCATATCGCAAGAGTTTAAAATAACTATTTAAAAGAAATTCGAGCTTCTCAACGAGCAGAAAAAGGTCAGTTTAGACAGTCTAAATGACAACCTGACATCTGCACTTCGTCAATCAGCAGCACCTGTAGGAGAAAAAACATGTAGTGAACAAACTGGAAAGCTAACTAAGAAAACGAAGGACCTCATTGCCAAACGTACGAACATGGCAATGACGAGAACGGCGGATCAGGTTGAATTAGATGAGGTTTCAAAACTGATTAACAGAAGTGAAACAAACGACATTCGTGTATATAACATGACAGTGATCGAGGAAACACTGCGAATAAGGAGAAGCTTGAAAGAAACTAGAAGAAAGCTAGCCATCGGCGAAGACAGGGTATACGCACTCAGAGATGAGCAGGGAAACATTACGCACAACTTGGGCGAAATGATTAATGTAGCAGAACGATGCTACACCAGGCTGTATGCCAGCGACGTTAGACCAGGGGATACTACTGAGAATACAAACTCAACTTGCGATATTCCACTAGTAACTAAGAGGTAGTTGGAAATGCTCTCAAATGGATGAAAACTAGAAGAGCCGCATGTGACGACGGCACCACCGTGGATCCTTTGAAGGAGAGAGGAGATATTGCAGTGGAAAAACTTGCTGTACTATTTTTAGGATGCTTGAATTCTCAAAAAGTGCCCATAGCCTGGAAAAACGCCAACATTATTCTCATTCATAAAAAGGGAGTTCCCATGGATCTCAGGAACTACATTCTCAGTTGTTTGCAAGCTCTTGTCCGAAATTATAGCTAGCAGCATAGGTGACAGCCTGGATTCCCATGAACCCCGAGAGCAGGCTGGGTTTAAGAAACGGTACTCAACCATGGACCACATCCATATCGTCAAACAAGGGATAGAAAAATCCACAGAGTAATCTAAGCCCGATACATGGCATTTATAGATTACGAGAAAGCGTTTGATTCTGTACTGAACGCAGCCATTTTGAAAGTACTAAAAGACCAGGAAATAGAGGAAACCTACGTACGACTTTAAGTAGACATATAAAGGAATGCACGGCCAGGATAACCCTCCACAAGCAAAGCTATAAATTTACGATCCGAAAGGGAGTAAGACAGGGATTTACCATCTCTACAAAACTAATCACAGCATGTCTGGAAGGGGCATTTAGAAGACGTGACTGGGAAAACATAGGATTAGGTATAAACGGGGAATACTTGAGCTATTTGATGTTTGCGGACGACATAGTGTTGCTGAGTGAGACTGCAGACCACTGCAAACGTTGCAAACAATGCTTGAGGAACTACACTCATAAAGACCGCCCCTGTGGCTAAAACTAAATATGAATAGATCTAAAGTAATGAGGAATGCGCATGCCAAGATCGTCTTTTTCAGATTAGGAAACGAAATGCCAGAAGAAGTAACAGATTATAACTACCTCAGACAGATGGTTAGGGCTTACCCAAAACCGCCAGAGAGGAATCCGGTGCAGAATAGGTTTAGGCTGGTGAACACTCGGCAAGCGCTCCCAAATAATCAAAAGTATACTCAAAAGAGAAAAATCTAGAAGAATGTGAAAGTGCAACAGGAGTGAATTTGCGGTGCATACACCACACACACAACTGCTGACTATTTGTGATGACATACAGAGCTCAAACTTGGGGCCTTTATAAACATCTCCCCCGTTTCACTAGAAAGCAAACTGCCAAGGAAGACGAGGACGCGCACCCGAAGCTAGGACGGACGGCGGACGGAATCGGCCCAACAAAAAATCTACAAACGACCATGGAACGAATAATGTTAGGAACAGACCATAACAATAATGTTAGGAATAACTCAGGGGCAAGAAATGAGCTACCTGGATCAGAGAACAAACTAAAGTTTACGATATCATAGTTCAAATAAAGAAAAAGAAATGGACTTGGGCTGGCCATGTAGTGGGTCGAACTGACAACGGTGTACAATGGTGTAGAAGAAGGGGATGGCCAAATAGAAGGGGGATGGCAAATAGAAGTAGATGGGGCCAATACCACAATGGAGGGCGGAACTTCGGGGGAAACTGTGGACTCGAGTATTGCAGGACAGGAGCGGTTGGAGTTCAATGGGAGAGGCCTTCGTCCTGCATGTGATCTTTAGGTCCAAGACTGGCAGAAGAGACAGCGGCCCTGGAAGGAGGGAACCTACCCTAGCCCAATCAAGACCTTTCATTTTATATATATTTCAAATAAACATTTATATATCTCTCTCTAGAATATAATATATCTCTATCTGCAGTGAACCAGAGCAATCTGATGATTATGATGATGATGATGGTGGTGGTGGTAATTTATGTTCGTATTTCATAACAATTACTCCAAATTCATACCTTTATAGCAATTTAGTTACTCAACTTCACCCACAATGATTTTTTTCTGCAGATAGAAGGTGTTAAGTGGTTCGCCTTGGCGAATTTTTATTGCTTGTGTATTTTTTCAGGTTTCGACTTGCCTTAACCTCGTGAAGGCGGTGGACTGGATATACCTCTGTGATTTCGTAGTCCATGCTTATGTTGATTTCCTGCTGTTTTTGTTGTTTTTTTTTTCTTCGATAAATGCTCTAAATTCACAGCATTAAAACAAATACATGTTTGTTTGTTCGTTTTCGGAACGCGTATTGCACGGATGAATTGCACGGATACGAGGCATCGCATTTTTTGCAGCTAGGGGACTCGGCAAACAATGCTTTGGGTTTAAGAATCGCCGTATTTACCACGCCAAAATTTCGCGCACTTACCCGTTGCGCCGGCGTCAACCGATGAAATCGTAAGTAGAATCATCATCGTGGCAACAGCCGCTGCTCCCATCGTCGTGCTTGCTGTACCAGGGTTGAGTGGCCGAACCAGAGTTGAGTTGAGTGGCCGACTGTCCTTACTCGCCACGAAAGAGGGCGAGCAGCTATTGACGGCCGCCTTCTTTTGAGTGGGACGAATGGGTCTCTATAGGAAGCTCCCCTTTAATCCGGCTGTTGCACCATTACGGGAAACCGACACTCGCCCGATGCAAGCAGTAGTCGTCTCCACGGCAAAAGGAGAACCGTGGTTCACGCTACTGATAGCTAAAAATGTTTCCTCGTTCCCTATCGTTGGCAAGGCGACGTCCAGGCGCAACTATGCGATAGCGGCGGGACGATATAGAAGTGTCAGCATCTAAATTTTCGCCTACTTGAGCGATTAGAGGTCATCGACTTTGATGGAGGAACCTGTGTTTCTTTGCAGAGAGTTGCATTAGCATGAGTACGGTATTGGTACGGCGTTTTCAAGCAGTCTATATCCGTAGCACGCTAGCCATGAGGGAAGTTGAACTACTTTCAGGAACCTCGAAAGTGTTGGCTGATATTACGGAAACTTTCGCGCCCAAATAAGCTTATTGCACACTGCGCGCGTAACTCTCCTTTCAAGGCGAAGCGAGGATGTGGGGGAGATGACGCATTTCTAATTTTGCTTTAAGGAATGTTTCATCGAGGATGTGATACAGCATGAGGAATGCTACATGCCTCACAGTGACCCGTAGATACTGACTTCACCATGCTATTTAACACTTTTTTACTAGAACGGGGTTGCAGAGGCTTACCTGGAGCAAAATAGAAGACTAGTGATGTGGACTTGCAAATCAATACGTCAGCTAGCATTATTTCTGGTCGCATAAAGAACACCGTCATAAATATTGTAAATTCTCCATATGACAGCCCTACAGCCAGCGCTTTCCTGTTATCATGGGAATATTTTCGATTATCGATAGTTCAGTTGAATTGAAATTAACGGCCGAGGAGCTTTAATTAAAATTAGTGTTATCTCATTGAACGCATTTCTGGGCACGCAATACAAACCAAATCTCAGTCATTTTTAGTGCTAGAGAGTTCCACGAATACGCATAATTTAAAACCATTGAAAACTACGCTTATATGCTATCATGTGTACTTTTACTTAACCTAATTAACCTAACAAATCATAATTTATGAGTAATATCTCTCATTTTGCTGCCGTACTCTTAAGTCATTCTAGTGAACACGTGCTGCTTTAAGTCTCATAGGCCACCTCATAGTCCACTCCTTCTAGGGTGGCTGTTTTTTTGCGCTAACCATGCACTTCCCCATGGCAGCGCACGACTCCGACCGGAGTTTGATACCTACGCGAAGCCTCATAACGACACTCTAAATGTACCTTGCAGGCTATTCGCACCCCCTCTATTTTAGGTGATGAATCCAGGGGTGGGGGGTGAATACCTACGCGTAGCCTGATAACGACATTCTAAATGTGCCTTGCAGGCTATTCCCATCCCCCCCAATTTAGGTGGTGAATCTAGGGGTTGGGGGTGATACCTACGCGAAGCCTGATAACGACACCCTAAATGTGCCTTGCAGGACTATTCGCAACCCTTCTAACTGAGTGATGAATCTAGGGGTGCGGGGGTGATACCTACACGAAGCCTGATAACGACACTCTAAATGTGCCTTGCAGGGCTATTCGCACCCCCTCTAATTTAGGTGTGTGAATTCTAGGGGTGGGGGGTGATACCTACGCGAAGCCTGATAACGACACTCTAAATGTGCCTTTGCAGGCTATTCGCAACCCCCTCTAATTGAGGTGATGAATCCAGGGGTGGGGGGTGATACCTACGCGTAGCCTGATAACGACACCCTAAAGGGGCCTTGCAGGCTATTCGCACCCCGTCTAATTGAGGTGACGAATCTAGGGGTGGGGGGGATACCTACGTGAAGCCTGATAACGACATTCTAAATGTGCCTTGCAGCTATTCGCACCCACCTCTAATTGAGGTGATGAATCCAGTGGTTGGGGGGTGACATTTCCTACGAACACTGCCGCCCGTATAGTAGCTCACCGCTACTGTGATGCGCTGCTGCTTCAGATGATTTAGTGCGAGAGCGTTGAGTGGTATTTGGTGCGAGATAGCCGTCCGCAGCTGCCATGCTCATCAAGCGCCTGCGGACAGACGTCACCCATGCCAACCAGAAACGATGATAGCAAGGCATTGGACTGGGCTAGTTGGTACATGTTTGATTGCCTGAAAAAGCAGCGGTAAACACAGGACAAAGAGGGAAGCAACGGGACAAGATGGCTCTAACAACTTAACGAACAACGCACTTGAACGCCTAAAAATACCTTCCGGCAACAGCGTTGCGAATGCGTGAATAGCCATTCGTCACATAAACGAAATCTTAACAGGCAACCACTGCGTTTAGAAAGCTCATCTCTTTACCTTACAGGAGCAATGACGTGTCACTGACGCCATTGTTCCCCCTTTTCATTATATAGAAAGCCTCCAAAATTTCCCTTTGTGTTTAAGTACTTCCCTGGCCTAATACGCTAACGTTGCCAAAGGCAGGGGTGCCCCCGCACTCCCCACAATGCTTCAGCAGATGAGCACCGTCCCTAATGGAAAGGGAAGCCTTGTGCTCTCTGAGGCGATCAATAATACAGCGGCCTGTTCGGCCGATCTAAGCTTTGCCACGCGGGGATAAGGGGATGTGATAAATCACACGTGTAGCACAAGGCACAAAATTCGAAACATGATTAGTACCACACGTAACCCTTTTTCGGGTATGTCGGTTGATGCGACTGAACAGACCTCCCAACTTTCCCGGGCCGAGAACGCCAAGCGTATGCCGTGCTTATTCGCCACCTTTTTGATATTGTGCGAACGTTTTTGCACATAAGGCATAACAATGCCAGCCTTGTTTCCCGATGAGACAAAGGCAGTAGCTGCTTCTGCCCTACTCGACCTTTCTTGCTCTTTGAGCAACTTCGCGGCTACCACTTGCGTCACGTGGTGTGCTAACCCTGACGATTTCAGTCTACTTGCTTGTTGCTCTACACTCGCGTGTATCGTGGGAAAGAAAGGAAAGCAAGCTTTTACGGCAGCCTCACGAGGAGAGTTGCCTGCGTGGTGTTTTACCGTGAATCTGTGTATGGCTAGGGTGCCGTAGTATTTTTGTAGCTGTGGCCACAATCTCCCAGCACAGTACACGTATTCTTAGTTGCGCATAAACCATCACTAGGTTTCGCTAGTTGCTAGCGCTCGGCGCGCTGCGGGATGATAGATGGACGTCATGGTCCCGATCCTAGGCAGGATGCCGTTCCCTGGAGACATGGACCGACGCATTGTTGCCCGCTGGTTGTTACACTGAAGCAATGTGTAGGAACTTCGTGGACTGAAGAGTGGGTGGCGTCGCGGTGCAAGTAAGGGACAAAATGTGTGCGACTTCGTATGTCCAGGACTTGCTAGAGCACAACGACGTTGACTGTGGTGACGTCTATAGCATGCACACCAAGGGGTAATAGTGGTATCCACAATGCAGGTTCGCTGGCCAACCACCTTTGCTGGGAAGAATGGCCTTGAATTTTTTAAAGCCGAAAGATTTTTATGTCTCTCCACTCAAAATATCCGGCATGGTTGACTGCCCCAAACGGCTCTTACCAAAAGCTTAGCAAAATCACGTGATGTCACGTGTTCTCCGCGCGTTTGGAGAACATGTGACAACGCGTAAATAAAACAGGTGTATCCAGCCAGGGAGAACGCTGAATCTGGGGAAAAAAGGGAGGGAAGTGGAGGTGATGGAGTTTTATATAAAAGGTTGAAACAAAAGGTTAAAAAGCTTTTCGAAGCACTTGGTCCTGCCTACGTATCACCATGGGAAGACATAATGCTCTCGCATGCAAACACGTGAGCAGATTTGTGTGGTCCAAGCAATTGTTTTTTATTTCAGTCATTCATTATCGATCTTAAGGACACCAATTCTGTGTATTGGAATAATTTAACCTTGACTTCGCCAATTAAGCATATTTATGCAGATGCAAGGTTGTACACTTTCCACGTTACGGGCAAAATTTTCCGGCGTTCTTGCCGAAGAGTGCTAACACATTAATACTAAACAATGACATTTGATCTCATGCCATCGAACTCGAGCGTCGTTAGAATTTATGTAGCACAGAGTTATTCCCCCTTCAGCTTCACACAACGAATGGCCGGACTAAATATGGATCATTCCCATTCTCCTGCTTGGCTACAAACCACTCAAATCAGTTTCCTGAAATTATAAGAGTCCCACAAAATTCTGCTGGCTTCTTTATTGCTCTACTTGGTCATCTTCTCGCAGTGTTAATATATACACCGTTAACACCGTTAATATATTTCTTTTATTTTTTAGTCATATTGTATGATAAGTGCGGAAAAGCTTTATGCATGCTTTTTTCTTTTCAGTTGGTTCACTCTTTGTGTTCCCGTGTGATTCCTGTTCAACACTTTTTCTGCATTTTCGTTTTCAAGTCCTTGCTCTTCCTTTCTCTCTTTTTTGGGGAGGTAGGGGGTGCAGGCGGTGTATGTCAAACTGTCCCTAGTATCATTGAATTAAGATGGCCGCTTCTTGTTATTTTTATGACACAACGGGAGTCCCTTCAGCTTCTTTGTCTGGACTTTTTGGGTCCAACCTGGCTGCAATGACATCCTAACTATCTCCTTATAGCGAGAGTAATATGTGCCCCACCGTATAACATCCCGCGTGTCCTCCTGTCGAAGTGTTAAGCCCGTCAACCAAGGTCGCAAATGGAAAGGATGCCCCACGAGCGAGAAGCAGTGTTGCTAGGCAACACCCAGGAGCGGCGGGAATGTGCCAGCGCGTACGAGATAGAAGAGGAAACCGCGGTCGATGCCCAGGATGGCCAAAGGACGGCATTATAAAAATATAAAAAGGTGGTTAGCCTATAAATAGCCTGGTCCGGACTTAAGTGACCTTATCTTTTCGTGTTTGTGCAGCATATTGCCTCTATCTGCTTTATCAAGTCGGGATAGCTTTAGATAATGAAAGCGCCCAATAATCCAGCAGATACCGGTGCTCGGCCTCGCGGTAGTCTAGCTGAACACGAATGTAAACGATGCCAAAGAGCAAAGTGCATAGGTTGCCCTGAAATGGTGGCTAAATCAATTCTAAAAATTGATGAGGCAATTAATAACAAAGTGTCAGTCCCAATACTAAAATGCTACAATGAAATGACCTTATTTCCTTGTGAACAATAAAATGCCATGTATCCTATAGATTAAACAACCCCAAACTTCTTTTCCGAACCCATTGGGACTTCTACATTGCTAGGAATTCAATATTGCTGTCAAATGTAGAAGTAAAACAAACACGTTTCTGGAAAGAAACCTTCGCGCTAACTTCTGCAGAGGGCATGCCGACGGGCACGAGCGATTGCCGCGCATGGTGCTTCTTATAACTGGTTCCCCACCTTTGGAAGCAACCCTACCCCCTTGCAGTGTCCCCTTTATAAGGGTGTTCGGCGAAAGGCAGAGCCTCGGTAGTAGCGGGTGACCTAATTGGAAACCCCAAACAAAAGTGGGACTCACAGAGGCAGTTGGCCGTCAGAAGACGTCACACTCGTCTGGCAGAAACCTTTGTCAAGAAAACAGCAAGGACAAGGAACAAGAAAGACAAATGAGCCCCATTAATTCCCCGGCAACCACTGTATAAGCAGTATACAGTGTATTGCCACAATGACCGCCGCTGCCGCACTAACAAGCCGCCACACGCCAGATAAGGGCCAGTCTTCGCACGCGTGGCATTCCTGAGCGAGCCAGTTAGGCCGAGGCACGTATCGTCGCTCGGGTCATTTGACGCCGAGCTCGTTTCCATCGACGCGCATTCCTGCTTCATGCCTTTCTGTGGCCCGTGCTGTCTGGCCCGAGATTGCTTTCCGCATTGTTTTGGCACTTTTGTATGTACGTTTGGGGTTGTTGCTCTCCTGCTTGTGCCGTCTGCTTCCCTGCCCCTGCATCTATAGCTCTGAAGATATGCCGGCCTCTCACCAAGGAACCTGTCTTTCGCGAATAGAGGAGAGTGCGCTGAAAAGTAATATGGAAAACGTAGTAGTAATTTAAAAAAAAATAGCCAATAAATTCTCTCTCCGGGATAGAATCGCCATGACTGACAGTTCGTGAACAAGCTAGGACGAAAGAGTATGTTTTCATTTTTTTATCGGTCATTGTGTCAGGGCAGATTCCTATCACCCTTCTACCCTCAGCAAACAGGTAACTCCTGCACGTAATTCGTGATTTTAGGTGATGCGACCTAACGCGGAATACGTTGACGTAGAGCTTTGGGATTACAGTGCTTTTCTAAGCAGTATTAATGATCATTAATTGGAGTAAGTTATAGGGTAGGGGTGTAAGTTCAATCTCCTTAGACGAAAAGGTCGCGAGGCCACGCTGCTCCCAGGGCTCTAGCCCCTAGGAATTGCGATTACTCCGACGATGACTTGGTCAGCCCCGTCTCCCATTACTCAAGGATGGGGTGCGGTGAAGCGGGGGAATTGTAAAGGCAAGATAAGACTAAGCGGCAGTTTGTGAGGAGGAGGCCACAGCGCCATTATAAGGGGTTGTAGAGGGAAGGGGGACTGCGACTAAAAATGGTGGGATTATAATAGGTGGCGGATTTTGAATTTGTACCATATGTATGACGTGTAGGTGGATAGGGAAGGGTGCGAAGAGGTCATAGTCTCCTGGAATGCGTGTAGTGGAGGAGGATAGGGCTGTTTAGGGCGTACAGAATAAAACATTCACCTTAGAATGCCACTGTATGCCGCGGTAGAGTTAAACACAGTGCCATTCTGAATACAATCCTAATCCTTTACGCCCTAATCGGGTAGTGCTAAGGGAACAAAAAAATGAAGGAAGCTCACACTAATGCATAAGACTCGAAGGTAGCGAACCTGTTCACGACAGTAGCATTTTTCCTCTTTTTCGCCTTACGGCGTTGTTTAAGCCTCGCTGCTGTACGAGGAACCACAGCTGGACGATCGTCTTCCTCTATTGCACACGCTTCTGCGCCGCCTATCTCTCCCCGTTATAGGCCACTGTTCGGTGCCGGGCGCTTGCGGAAGGGAGTGTGGTTTGACCTCCAGCGCTCAAGGGCAAAACTGGTCACCACGCGAAGACTGCCCGAGATAGCGTAGTGTAGCTTGCTCTACAAAATGCCCGAACATGGCCATGGGCCAAGGTTTCGTATAAGGTAGTACTCGGTGAAACAGAGGAATTACCGTATACTGCATGCCATTTCTGGTCAACCGCCCACTTGGATAAGCTTCATGTGTGCATGGGCATAGGTTTCAAGCACCAACGGCTGAATTTCTTGTATTTGTGTATCCACCTGTGCAGAAGTGCACCAGACATGATAATTTTTGTCTTGCTTCAATCTTTACGGGCAGCCCCGAGAACCCGAGTACATTCTTTTACCAGGTGGTGCGGATATTTAGACGCGCCGCAGGTTAGACGCAGCTGCGAAAGTATCTAACAAATCAAACGCCTTGATGAAATTGCTCCAAATAATGCTCCAATTTTCTGGACAACAAGGAAACCTAAGAATAACCAGCTGAACCTTAGCTCACGCTACGTATATCCTGGCATAGCCATTGCTAATTTTGTAATTTGTTCTTGATTCATGTTTGTATGCTGTTTTCGCAAAACAACTGCACCTTATATGTGCATCTCACCACTCCTGTCTGTTATGCTCTATGGGCCTTGAAAGTATTTTCAATAAATAAAAAAGTGGAGATTTCCCGAGATTTTTCTTTTTAGCTTTAACAAATGTCCTGCCTGATTCCTGTAATGCTATCATTTTAAGCGCGTGTTTAAGCTTAACTGCGCTTCAATCGCACATTCGATTGCTTTCACTTTACCCCAATATGATGATAGTCCACTCTTGTAGAATTGTCTTGTTTACTGCGGCGCTGATATTCTTTGATATTCAGGTAATATTAATTCATCAAACGTTTTGTTCCACGTCTTTCAGATGATTATTCATTCCACAGCCCCACGGATCACGCATTTCTTACGAAGTTTCTTCGTGTTCACCAGTACGAGGTTGACAAAGCATATACGAACATTAAGGAATAATTTCAATCTCGGAAAAATCAACCAAATATGTTTGTAAATTTAAATCCAGCGTCTAAGCCTTTCTACATAGTCTGTCGCAAACATCAGCTGGTCACGTTGTCCAATCGAAGAGAACCTAACGGCATTCCGGTAGCAGTGGTGAGGCCTGGTACGCTCCTCAGTTTTTTCCGCAAGAAGACGAGGTTTTTTGGTGTAGCGGCGCCCACGAAAGAAAAAGTGGTAGTGCGAATTTTCTCATCTCAGAAACTTCTCCGCCTCCTTGGTAGGTGATGATGCACCCCTGCTCTTCCTCCTCTTCCCCGGATCCAGGCGCGCCATCATGACTGTTTGTTAAATATGACTCACAGGTATTTTGTCAGTGTTAACACTCCCGTACCAACTTTTAGGCCTGAAACAAAATGAAGACATTTTTATTTCGGTAGAATACCAAGTTCTTCAGCTTTTGGCTCCGTACTCCTGTTAGTTGTTTTTGCACTTTAGGGTGTGGGATCTTGTGCTGTTAAATTCACTTCCGCCTTCTTTACCACTGCTTTTTGTACATTAGGTCGAACATATAGCAAAATTGCGACTGCGGATTCGTCAGAGTCGTATCTCTGTCTTTCTTTCCATTTTATTTTAGGTAATCTGATTTAGGTACTCTGATACATTTTAGGTACAAAAACTTCTTTATTTGGCAGAGCCTTGTGGGAGCGGAGCCTTCTTACAGGTAGCCATGTGCCGTCCTTAATGCTACCGCTCCTTCAACCAGCAGGAGCTGATCGCAAAAAAGGGAGCTGGACAGCAGCGTCTCCCACTGCTCGGGGGAATGGGGAGTGGGTGGAGGTGGCAAATCAGGGTTCTGGGTGCAATCAAGAATAATGTGCCTAAGTGTTCCTGATTGCGTACAGAATTTGCATTGGACTTCGTGTTGATTTGGAAACATCAGGTGCATCAGTGTTGGGTGGGGATGAGTGTTTGTTTGCACAAGTCTGAGTGTAGTTTCTTGTGTCTTTGTTAGTTGTGGGTGGGGCAATGGAAGTGTTCTGCGACCGAGTAATTACCTGGTACGTCGTGAGTGGCGGGGCGCCGTCAAAACAGCACACGACGAACGGGCACGCGACAGAAGAGCACCGACATAACAGCACGCGTCAAAAGGGCACGCGACAAAACAGCACGTGACAAAACAGCGCAGCGTCCATCACAGCGACAGAAGGGCACGATTTTATGGAATGCCTAACTGGGCAATTTTGTTACATTTTAAAGCGTACACAAACATTACAGAGGGCGCAAGATGCTCTGTAGGAGTTTCTCTTCACGTTCCGCTCTCTTTCTCCAAAAACAGGCTTTAATTTTTACACTAGTAGGACGTTTGAAATGAAAGCGGCAGAAGCCAGGGCCGTCATTTGAAAACTATTCAGACACCGGAGAAAACAAACTGGTATAGAACCAAAATTCAAAAAGAAAAGCCGAAAGGTTGCGCTATATGAACACAAAATTGCTTTCTTTCTTTTTCAACATCAAGGTTTATAGAAACGATCCCTTACACTAATCGTTTTTGAAGTAGCCCTTCAATTTTGGGGGGTAATATCAAAGTATAATAATAATAAAAATAATAATAAGCTCAGGGCTGTGCCCTTGCGGTGTGCTGTTTGTTGTGTGCTGTTTTGTCGCCGTGCTGTTTTGTCGCGTGCGCTATTTGTCGGGTGCTTTTCTGTCGCGTGCGCTTTGGACGCTGTGCCCTTCTGACGCTGTGCTGTTCTGCGTGCTGTTTTGTCACGTGCTCTTTTGACGCCGTGCTGTTATGGCGGTGGTGCTGTCGCATGCCCTTTCGTCGCGTGCTGTCTGTCGGTACGTGAGTGGCATAGGTTCATGTGAGTCCTCCGCGGCCTGGTCGACGAAACCTCGGGCCTTGAGGTGGGCTTGATCATTGCCCTCCATGCAGGAGTGGGCCGGCGCCCACACCACTTCGACTACCCTGTCTGGTGGCTTGCTTGAAAGTACGCGGTGTCATTGGAGCCACCCAGCCCGACGTGAGACTCCCTCATACTGCTACGGCTAGTTCTTCCGCTTCTTTTGTTGAGGCTTGTGGCAGGGTTCCCCCGATGAGGAGGACTGTCTTCGTTGTCACCCCCGCTACTTTGGCTTCTCTTTTGGGGTATGTGGCTGCATCTGCGTTGACCACTGTGGGCAGAGATCCATATCTTTTGTCCGGAGCTTTGGCTCTTGCTTCTCGCCTACCCTGAGGGTGAACAGGATGCATATTCTTCGGTAGTGGACGGATTATGATGTGCTTCCGCCATTTCTCCGGCATTCCCTTTGTTGAGACAGCGTCCCTTACTGGCATCAATTTTAATTGGGCAAGGACCTTCCGGCCCGTTTGGGTTTGTGCGAGGCGAGCATTTTGGTGGACATGTGACCTTCAATTAGCTCATCGACTGTGTTGTGTAGCCCAATGCTAAATAGCCTGTCTTTGGACACGCTCATTGGAAGGCCCAAAGCTTGTTTTGTTGCTTTCCTGATGATGGTTTTAAGTTTGTCGGTTTCTCTCTTGTTTAGAACTGCATACGGCACTGAGTAAGTTATTCTTGAGAGGATTAAAGCCTGGACGAGACGAAGTGTGTCTTTCTCTTTCATGCCTCTGTGTCGGTTGGTGACTCTTCTGATCATGTGTAGAACTTGTTCGGATGTTTTTGAGCCGCTGTATCATTTGGTCGTTCTTCGCGTCCGATTGTATCACAAGGCCTAGAATTTTTAGTGATGTGCAGGGTTTGATGACCTGTTTCTCAGGGGTCACCTGGATGTTATCTTCTTCTCGTTTGCGGCGGCAGCGTCGAACCACAAGAAGTTCCGACTTTTGGGGTGAGCAAGCCAATCCGCATTCCTTGGAATACTGGTTGGCCGTATCGGCGGTGAGTTGCAGAGTGTCCTGCAGACCCCCTAATGAATCGGTCCCCGTCCACAGGGTTACATCGTCTGCATAGAGAGCGTGTCTTAGGTTCGATATAGTCTCCAGACGCCCCGGGAGACCCAAGAGCGCGATGTCGAACAATAGCGGAGACAGGAGTGAGCCTTGAGGGGTCCCCGACAGCGAAGGGTGATGGGCTCCGAGGTGACGTCCCTGATCTTAATTATGGCTTTTCGGTTGGACAGGAAGTCGACAATATAGTCGTATGTCTTCTTTCCGCAGCCTGTGTTGTTCAGGTTCCGGAGGATTGCCTCGTGTGCCACGTTGTCGCAGGTCCCCTTCTGATCAAGTGCGAGGATGATCCGCGGGGAGTGACGAGTGGCGGGGACGAGGATCTCCTCCTTCAGTTGAATTAGAATATCCTGGGTCCCGAGGTGTCTTCTGAATCCGAACATGGTGTCCGGCATCTGCTTGGTCTCGTCCAGGTGTTTCTGGAGGCGCTTTAGTATTATCTTTTCATAATTTTGCCTACGCAGGACGTAAGAGAAATTGTCCGCAAGTTTTCGATGTGTGGTGACTTCCACGGTTTTGGTATAAAGCGGATTTCCGCCGTCTTCCATTGTGCTGTAACTTTCCCCTCAGTCGAAAAATTGTTGAAATGGTCCCGTGAGAGTTTCAAGGGCTTGGTCATCTAAGTTTGCCAGAACTTTGTAAATGACCTGGTCGAGACCTGGGGTGCTGCTTTTTCTGCTTTCGGCGATGGCTGCCTTAACTTCGTAGAGCTCTATCTTTTTGTCGATTTCGCGTTCGGTTTCCCAGTGTTTGAAGGGGGGTGAAGTTACGTTCCGTCTTCGGGTATTTGCGTTTCAGATCTTCCAGAAGTTGGTCCGTTGTTCCCTGGTATGCGCTGAGTGTGCGGGTCATGCTACGTTCTGATTCGCCTTTGCTCTTCAGCGGGCCGAGTAAGTGGCGCAGCAGCTTCCAGGTCTTCCTCGTGGATAGAGTGCCCTGGGTTCATCACACAACTAGCTCCAATTTTCTTTGCAAAGGGCTGCTGCGTACCCTGCTGCTTGCTTTTTATCTCAGCTATTTTCTTGCGGAGCTTGCGGTTATGCCTCTGCTTTTTCCATCTTCTGGTGAGACTGTGACGGGCCTCCCAGGGGTGGTTAAGTTTCGGGTCTACACAGGGATTCTTGTGTGTAGTGGCAATGACATGGGTATGCGTATTCACGTCTGAGACGGTCTGCCGCACCCAATCCTGGTACGAGAGTTCTGTGCATTCCTCCCGAGATATTCTGGTCTTGCTAAATCAGTCCCTGTCGGTAATGCGGGTTACAACGATTTGGGCTTTATAATTTCTGCCTTTAACTACAACACTGATAATATAGTGGTCTGATCCGAGGTTAGTTTCCGTAGTCATCCACGAGACATCGAGCGAACCTGCGAGCAACGAGAGGTCTGGGCTCGTGTCTCTTGACGTACTGGTGCCAAGTGTGGTTGGGGTCTCAGGCTCATTTAGTAGGAGAAGGTGGTTTTGGTTGAGTACGTTCACTATCGCCTGTCCTGTCTTGGTGCGTTTCTGTACCCCCACATCTGGTGTGGGGCATTACAACCACCCAGTATAAGTGTGGGGTTGTTCCTTGGTAACGCTAGGGCTTCCTGAACGGTTTCCTGCACTCCTGGTTGCTTGCGCGAGGGGCGGTAATAGATGTTGAGAATAAATATGTTAGTCGTTTCCTTGGTTGAGCGTGAGTGAATATCCACAAGCATATGCTCACAGTCCCTCTGTGGGGTAAGATGCTGTGTCGCCGAAATGTTGCTCCGCACGAGCGCGAAATCTATGACGAATGCAAATCGCTTAATTAACGCACAGATGAAGGCAATCAACAGTGGGTATTGGCGGGATATTTTAAGGTTAGGACGGTAATTTTTGTGAGCTGCTTTATGGTATGTGCTTTCGTGACCAAGGAGGGCAAAAAACAGGACGAAGGAGGAGCTCACAACAATCAGCACTTTGCCGTTTCAGTACCTTGCTTCGTCCTATTATGAGCGCTGCTTGAAAGGGAAATCGAAGGCTTTGCAATTATTCAAAATCATCAACTGCATTTCATGTGAGGCCCTAATTGCTGATGGTCATCTTAACTATGTCCATGGCCCAGCGCCTGGCTGCTGTCGGGTGGAGGTTAGTCAGCTGAAACGAGGCTATTAGCTCAGCAGGTGGATTAGCCTATGCTTAGACAACCGACGTAACAGCCATCTCCTGCGCTATGGACGTAAAAAACGTTGTTTCACGCAGTTCGGTTGCGTGAGACGTGAAATGACGTCATTATTTAAAGATATCACGACAGTTGCGACAAAAGTCCGACCCGGCCTAAGATTGATTTCTTACGCGAGCAGACGATATTTTAATATGGAAATAATACTTAACATGGCAGAAAAGCATTCATTGATTAAAAATCAGAATGCAAAGGGCATTTAAGCAATGTGTTTTTTATCAAAGGAACTTCTGAAGGCCTTGTTATGCAAGGAGCAGACGATGGGCCTCCTCAATTATCAGTCCGGAACGTCCGCGGACTGGCCCAGACGCGATCCGGTGCTCGATTTTCCTATGTATTTATTCCTACAGGACTTCCTTTCCGAAAGCAGTCCTTGGACTTCCCATTGACCATCCAGGACTCCTAAAAAGAGGAGGCCCGATGATTCTGACATGAGTTATCGACGGCGCTCTCGCGGATAAGCTCACAGCACGAGGCCCCAGCGCTTCAAAAGGACCGCTCTCTTGATCTGCGCTTGTTAGTAAATGTCAATTTGGCTGTGTGCACAAGATATTTTGTACATAATGAGTCAAGAAAAACCACGTTTTCACCACACCACGCGCCCGAAAGTCCGCCAATCTGTGCCTCATTTCACACAAAACACCCCTGAAAAAACGTTTTCTTTTTGACAGGTGGATTAATTTGGTTGGCGCCCGGAATAGATTGGTTGGCACTTGGATTAAATTCGCTGAACCCTGGATTAAAGTAGATGGCACCTGGAATAAATTAGATGGCGTTTGGGTTATATTGGCTGGTGTCTGGAGTAATCTAGATGGCGAGAGGATTATATTGAGAGGGAAAACCTGTAGTTACTGTTAGGTTAGGGCAACCTGTAACACAGATGCTTTTTTACACAGTAACTGTAACAAAAAATAGAGTTACAGTTACTTCCCTTCTTATAAAAATAATCCAACAGCAACACTCGTTAAACATCCGGTATCCAAAATATCCAACAGCAAAACTGGACTTCGTTCTTCGCCTTATCCTTTCCACATTTCCCATTTTCACTACACGGCTTCCTTCGCAGTTTAGGAGAAAAGGTCTCTGAAATGATTATCTTCGCTGCAGAAGGCCGAGATTATTTCTGAAACTTTTCCTTCGTCTTGAGTCCAGCTAGAACAAGAGAAAACGAAACGGGCAATTAGACCTCCGCCGAAGAGGAAGGTGGTTTATGCTTGTAAGGAAGACCACCGCAGAGGGCCCCACGGAGAACAAGAAACCCATAATGACACCAAGATTGGATCAACAAAAAAGTTGATGCAGCAAAATGAGACGTCTGGGACGATTGTTTTTGTCGGGCTTGAGTGTGCCTCCTTTAGGTTTTTCCACTTTAAGGGTTTTTGACTGCAAGGGTTTTGAACGAGGGTTTTTGACGTGAGGTTTTTTTGACGTGAGGGTTTTTCACGGGTTCTGAGGGTTTTTGACGTGCACTTTTGACTTCCCGCGTGTCTTTTGACTTTTCTTTAAATAAAGGCTATCGTTTGGTTTTGTGAATATAACTTAATTTTGTACAGTAATGGAAAAGTAACGACGTTACTTTTTCGCAATAAGTGTAACTGTAACAAGTTACTTTTGGAAACGCTGTAACTGTAACTGTAACAGGGTTACCTTTTTCGCTTAGGTAACTGTAACTATAACACTGTTACTTTTTACTGGTAACGTGCCCATGACTGCTTTTGGAGCAGATTGCGAGCGGAGCGAGCTACTTCGCAGAGCACAGCTCAAGCGACAGCGGCGGGCAGGGGCGGCTTACTGGCGGAACAGCGTGAATGTGTCAATGGGAAACACCGCTAGCAGGTTACTTTGTAATGGGTAAACCCCGCTTCATCCGTAAAACACCTGCAACATGTTACAGTTTTTCTAATTAACAATGAGTACGAAGGAAATTGGCGTTTTTTATTTGCTTATTTTCTGTTTAGAGCGGCGGCCATCTTGTAACATTCGTGACGACGACGACCACTACCGTCGCTTTTCGCGACTGATGGGGCACCGCCTTAATAAATTGAGCCCAGCATTTTTCGGCGACCGGTAAATAGGCGTACGGTTCCTCCACCCGCTCTGCCGCTGTCGTCGCTCAGCCCCGCCCCGTTCGTCTTTCGAACTCGGGTTCCCCCTCCTCCAGTGAGCGAACACGCCTCCCTGAACATACCGTTCGTGTGCTGATTTCCTAGGACACCTATATTTCTTCTAACACGCCGGCTCTCATTCCCGCCATGCTATATTTCGCCGCCCAGGCGATCTCGCGATCGCCCCGAATGAAGTTTCTGACGCCAGCAAAAACCGAGTCACGTGGAAGCCCACACAGCGGCTGCGTAACGTCGGAAGCAACAGCGCAGCCTCCACGCTGACAGCTAAAGGAACGAGCGGCCCCGCATCCTGTTCGTCCTTTCACCCGAAGCTACCAATACCAAAGCGAAATGCGTTCAACCTTACCACCCAGAGCAACGCTCGAAACGTTCCCCCATTACCCTCTGTATTTAGTAACAGCCGGGCGAGGATAAAAAAAAAAAAGGGGGACTGGCCGATCGGTCAAAACCTGCACATCAGTGGCTACGCACCAACAACACAGTGCCACGTGTACAATAATCAGGCCAGGCACTGCGCTCTTAAGGTATTTGTCAAATTATATTTCGGTCTGTGTTCGTAATGTTTGATTTTCTTCCTACGCAAATTACGGACTTTTACTTGTGCAACTTCGGAACTTGCTTTAAGTGACTTTAAGATACTTCATTTGGTCCCAGTACTTATTGTTTTGATTCTGAAGGTCCCATAAGCCAGTCATGCTTGTCACAGCAGAAATATGAAACACTTTATCGTCGAACTGATTGCCTCGTTAACGAATTACCCGGATTTTGTTCCCTCTTCTTCCACTACTGGCATAAACGTGCTCTTCTTCGCTGCTGTGCTATCAAGAACAAAGAGAACAACGCTGGCCATCGCTTCTTTCCCTAGTATCCGGACCCTCGACTCCGGGCTTCTTTTTCTCATGTATAATTGTCTCCCCAAAGTCACGTTGCCGCTCATCCTCCGAGTTTGGGAGGCAGTAATTTAAGCCAGCGGTGAGGAATGCTCCAAGCACAGCGCGAGGCACACGTGCGAGCTGGGTTTTCTTGGAAAGTGGCTAACGGCGGCTTGCGCAATGCCGTTTCCAACGAAAAGGGCAGACACTGAATAGGAGATAGGATTGGGAGGTAGGCTCCCGTGGTGTTCCTTTCGGTGGAGAAAGAGTAATTCATTTGCAACCGATGGAAGCGACAAACGCGATTGAGCCGTAGCTTGAGAACGCTGTTCGCGTAGGCAGCAGTGAGCTTGCCAATAGTTCTACTTCAAGCGTTTTTAATTTGTGTGTTTTCCCGTTGCGTGTCGCGATATTACTAACTTTATTGTCCTGAAATGCATGGCACATGTTGTTCAGGATAGCGGATTATTGCGGCGTCCACCGACATAAATCTTTGAATCTTTAAAGTACAGGATTGATTGATTGATTGATTGATTGATTGATTGATTGATTGATTGATTGATTGATTGATTGATTGATTGATTGATTGATTGATTGATTGATTGATTGATTGATTGATTGATTGATTGATTGATTGATTGATTGATTGATTGATTGATTGATTGATTGATTGATCGGTCAAAGGCCTGCGATAACTGCTGGATCTAGCAAATTAAAATTTTAGAAGTGCATCCAGAGGAAAAAGACGGGTTTTTATTAAATTTCTGATAACCTTGATTGCCTGTAGACAATATAAAAATGGTTTTTGCTGATAAATGTAAACTGTGGAAATGTCTGAAAAGTAGTTTCATGGTTTTGCTCTAATCAACAACTATGTGACAAATCTAGACTTGGGAGTAAATTGGGTGTTTTTATGAGCTAGTAAATATAAATTTTACATCTCGATATTTCGAATTGATTTTGCTAGCAAATGCTACCCATTCATATACGCCAAAAAATTTAACAATTTTAGGGCGCCGCTAAAAGGGTCAGAGGGATTTCTTCTTTTACACCCCTAATACAGTAAAGCCCGCTTTTTTCGAACACGGATATATCGAATTATTGCCTATATCGAACCCTTGTATAATTCTGATAAAAATTACATGCATTTTAAATTTTTTATATCGAACGCGATTTTGCTCACAATGGGTATATCGAACTCTCCCGCGCCAAATCTTTCGCTCTCCTTATGCCTCCGGCAGGCTTTCCCGCAATACATCGGTGCGCAGCGGTGGCACGGGGGTCGCTTGCTAGCTCGACCACGTCCACACCGGCCGTGGCAGAGTGGACCAGCTCCACGCATGCATGCCGTTGGCGCCGAAAGCGCCACATTGGGCGCTACGGGCTGCGGTGTCACCGATCTTCAAGTCCGCGCCACTCGCTGCCCGCACTTGCTCGGTTCGCTGGGTTCGCCGTTATTCGCTTGTATCCATGCTTGTCTCCGCTCTGTCGAAGACGCCGAGGACTCCGTACGGCTTCCGAGCCCGAGCGAGCACGAGCCGTCCGAGCACGAGCCGTCGCTGCCGTGGCCCGGCTACGGCGATACTGCAGTGTCATTGAGGGCAGCGGTCTTGTGCTTGTCGACTGTTTAGATACCGTGGAGCAAGCAGTCACCAGCAACGCGCTGCGCTCCAAGAAGCAGGCTACACTCACGCAGTTCTTCCGCCCAATAAATGATTGTTTTCTTTCCGAGAAAGTGTCGTATCAATAGTGAACTGCAGGGTGGTAAGAGCTCAGCGTTAGCCCATGACTCCGTCGGCAGGATTGCTCTCATGTAAGTTTTTTTTGCTTCACTTTCTATATCTAATTTTTGTTATATCGAACTATTTTACAATCCTCGCGCTGTTCGATATAAGCGGGCTTTGCTGTAGTGTGTGAGAAAAATCTTAATCAGAAGTTTTAACGGCCAGCATAACTGCATTGCTCTATTTTTACTTTAATTTTTCTCGCCTATTTTTATTTCGTATTATTTCATATGTTTGTATATAGTTTCCTTTCTTTAGCAGCCTTTTCTTGGCCAGTCCTTTGAAGTAGGCATGACATTTTTTTATTGCACTGCCTAAACATCAGCTGTAGTAACTGACTCCCTATCGGGTTGTTCAGCTCTGTCATCCTCCAAAAACTCGGCTATAATTTGTGAATTCAACTTTGTTGTGCCTTCTCATTTGCGTGACATCTGCCTCATTTGGTTAGCGGTCATAAAGGTTTACTGCTCACTGCCCCCTTTTCGACGCGTTCATCGTTAGATGGTCCTCCGGTTGACCTGTGCCATGTTCCATGTATTGTAGCGGGAACGAGGTTCTGTACATATCAACGCCTATCAAGAATTCCGGAAATGGTTATCAAGTTAAGAGATTGCGGTAATTTAAAACATAATTGGCTGTTCATTTACTATAGCAAAAACGTTCATGTGCCTCCTGACGTAACACATCCATTTCACCGCACCTAACAAATATCCAAATAACCTGGCAGAACCCCTAGAAAAATGGTTCTCTTTATCGCAATGTTATCTTGAGGGCGTTATTTAGATGGCTGTTTGTTAATGTAAACGTCGGATGCAGGACATAACATCTGTTTAGAAAGCTATGTTCACGTTCTGGTTTTCACCGGAATTGTCGGAGACCATCAGAGTTCGATTGTAGGCAATAGCAGTAACTACCCTTATAATGAACCCATTCAGTTGGTCTACGTTTAAAAAAGATACTCATTTCACGCCGGAGAATTGCGGCGGGTAGAGGTGAACGTATACGCTTTATTGGACATGCAAACAAGAAGCAGGTGGGCTCTTTCCTGTTTAGCGCAGTGCAGTGCTGTAGAGTACAGTATAGTACAGTACAGCATACTATAGTATAGTATAGTGCATCATAGGGTAGTATAGTATAGTATAGTATACTATTGAATTGTATAGTATGTTATAGAATAGTACAGTGCACATAGTATGGTACAGTACAGTATAGTATAATATATTATAGTAGAGTAGTGTAAATGACTATAGACTAGATCCGTTATATTTGAAACTAGATAAACATGAAATGATTGCGCCATTTTATGCTTCACGTCTCTTAATGAACACCCGAAGAAATATATCCTAGTTTTTTTAGTTATTTCTTGTTTCTGTGAACCAGCGTAACGTTACCCAGACCATAATTTGGAAAAGCTTATGCAGACCTGTCGGCCATCCAAGAAGGCCTCCCTGATTTGCGCTCCTGTCTGGGTCCTGTAGCGGCGAGATAAATTCCGTCGCGGGGCTTCCGCCTGGGTGTTCCAGCAGTCCACAACTGCCCCGGGACGAATAATCGAAAGAGATTATAAGCCCTACCCGATGATGGAGCTCCCCGACTGATAGTTACTGACTGTGAGGCAGACCCCAATAACGAGCAAATTGAAGGGAAGGGAACTGACAAATATCTGATTGGAAGCCTCGCCTACACTGTGGTCGAACCAGACTGCGAACAAATCTCGAACCCTAATGATGCGTTGGGATTTTATGAGGTCATTTGCGGCAACGAGCACCTATGAAAGCTACTGTGTGACGCGTACTTGTTCCGCCGGCGTGTACACGCACGGCAGCCGCCTTAGGCACGCTGCATCGAATTAGCGGTGGCCACATGCCTATGGAATGTGGTAATCCCCACCAAGAGTGCCCTGCGCATCACTTAAGCGTTCGCTGTGATCTTAATATCCCGCTTCCTGCCTAAGGATGCTTGCTACATGTTTTTTTTTTCTTTTTTTGGTCTTGATGTAGGCATTTTGGTTGCTATTTTGTCGCTGCCTTCCTCTAAAGGCTTTGTCGTCTTACCCATGCCTAGCAGTCTCCTAAAATTTATGTGGTCAGAAGATTGCTATTTACTCCGAAATTTCTCAGTACACTTATTTAGTTAAGAAGAAAATTTCACTGTTATTAGTAACGTAAGGAAGAGGGCGAAACTCTCAAAGGTTGTGATTGCTTTCCCTAGGCACGAATTCGCCAAGATGAAAATAAGCTCCAGGGGGAGTCGAAAGGTCAGTGAAAGAGAGGATATTTTTTAGAAAGGAGGAAGGGGGAGAAAAAGCGCAGGTAGAAGTTGCAGCTCACCTCTTTGGGATCGTTCAGTGGTTCGAGGTGGCATGACGTGGATCAGTTTATATGCAAATATTCCCCATTTACCAGCGTGGCAAAGGATTTCAATGCACTTACTTGACCACACCTGTTTGAAGGCTGAAACTGCGCTATCAGTGATACAGCGAGCACGGGAGGGGGATGAATGGTGTGAGTGTGTCGGTCACTCTTTGGAACCTTAAAATATACATGAAGCCGTGCTGAACGGAATTCTTCTCACCGGGCTTCTATGCAGAACTGGTCCTCCTTTTCCGGCATAAAATATTGCTATACACTAAACGTGATACTCCGGATGGGTAATAAATGGCTTTTCCTCTTGCACACTCCGCATACGGAGTTTTATTTAATCCGCTAAAAGGGAGCATTTTATAAACTTCCATAAGAAATAGAGTTTTTTTAGGCATTTAGAGGAGTGTTTTTGCTGTCCATTGCATGACCGAAGATAAAAGTTTTTTCGGGCATTTAGCGGAGTGTTTGATGTCATTCAGAACACCCCTGAAGGAGGGCCTATTTCAGCATTCGGTGGAGCCTTTCATTTCACCCAAAGCTCCGCCACGAATAAGAGTGTTTTAGATTGCCTAGCGAAGTAATTGGGCTTTATTAGAACCCCGCTGAGCAGGGAAGTATAGAGATTTGTAAAGGACAAAAGATACATTTTATCCCCATCCCCATGCCCCATCCGGTTTCTTTTATTTACTCTGTACTGCTGCAGAGTCTTCTTTCTGCTTATTGATAAATGATGCCAGAAAAAAAACGTATTTGTGTATTAAAAGAAGCAATTTTCAGCCATTGACACTCCCGACTTTCTTCAAGTACTCCTAGATCAGGTATACCGTATTAGTATATGATGCAGCTATTAAAGTGCGAAATACAGCGTAATAACCATCAATCACGTCAGTCCAGTTTTTATTTTAGTGTACATATATTCATCTAAGATGAAAGATGAATTCACAGAACGACAACTGCTCTAATTTATCGACGGATATTATTTCGACACAAACGTTATTTTCGATAGGCGCGGCCTATCAACAAAGTTAGTGCTCTTTCCTGTCAACACTTACATTGTTTACATACTTAAGCGCTGCAAACAAGCCCCAGGATGTACGTAAACTTCGAACTTGTCTTGCGACATGTTGTCAAACTGTCGCAAACTTTTAATAAAAGAGTTAGCCACGTATACGCAAAATTTTCCGACATTCCTTGAGACTATCTGCTACCCTCTTACCCGGTTTCACAGCACGAGGGAAAAGTGGTTCCGCGAGATGATTTATTTTGAGCCGTCGACCGCGCCATCATGACAGCCCCGCGGCGAAAGTACGGCTCCTACCTAGATAGCTGCCAGCTCGGTGACATTTCAGGGGTTAAGGCTTCCGACACGGAAGAGGCGGACAGCTACTCACGGCCGGTGAAGTTTCCGCAACGATGGGGAGCTTGCGCGCGTAGCGTCGGTGGCTCGTTAGGCCAGAGCAAGCGCTGTGACCCTTCACGCATTTCGGGCGGTTGCCCAGCCCCGAAGGTAATGATGCAAAGCGTCTAATAGGCGAGCTTGCGACACCCACCGACAGTTGTTGTCCAAAGTTAATTGGCACGCACGATTCATTGGGAGGAAATGGCAACACAGGAGGAAGGACAAGCAGAGGAAAACAACCAAAATCCCGATGTTACGGCGGGCGCACAAGCTTTACA